>SJXQ01006954.1:78607-245685 GCA_006408695.1 Aepyceros melampus | reverse complement strand
CCCCCACCCTAACCCCCACCCCACCCTCCACCCCCCCACCCCCCGTGTTTTTGTGACTATTCATGGGCTTTGGCATATCATTGAAATCTGATAATTGACTTTGGAGTAGCAAATCACACCTCTAACCTGTCAGTCCTTCCCCACCCTGAAGCTTCTCCCAGCCTTTTCTCTTTCCTCTGTGAAGGAATGGTCTTTTTTGGGAAGCATTTTAGGACCAGGAGGACAAAAATCAAGAAATGCTGAAATATCCTGTTTTAACCAACTCCCCCTTTAATTTTTTGAAAAATCGTTGGTAGACATTAACAGATTTCTTCCATGCGATGTCACGAACATTGCATTTTGCAACTACCATGTGACCGGAAGATTCTCCCAGTTAAATTATCCTGCTTTGAAATAATATAAATCTTCATTTAGTGGGTTATCCAGCCACTTCTTCAAATTAAAAAAAAAATTCAAAAAGTTAAGTATTTCCCTACCAATGAAAACAATGTTATGTTTCTCTCCATTAAATAAGTGCTCACTGTTAAAAAAGAATGCATGTTTTTCTATCAGGTGTGTCGCGTGTATTAAGTCACTACAGTTGTGTCCGACTCTGCGACCCTGTGGGCTGTGATGAATAGTGTGTATTTATACATGTCTTTTGGTAAATACAGGTAAAAATTCTTGAACTGCTAGCCGTAGGGTGTGCATATATGAATTTTTAATAAATACTGTTAAAGAGAATTCAGAAGTATAGAAAGGGATCACAAAGGAAGTAAAAGCCATCTACAATTTCACTGAGCTCTCCAATCCTGTTTAGAGATAACCCACTCTTTGTTCTGTGGAAACCTTTCAGATTTATTTCTCTGCTCAGAGCTATATGCCTCACATATAAAAACTGTTCATTTGCTTTTAAAAAAACCTTTCACAATATATTGTAAATATTTTTCCATGCCACTGAATGTAGAATATGGTAACTTTTTATTTTGTGTTGGGTGCATGGGTATGTACTTTATAGTGATTGCGTATGTTTATAGTGGTTTCAAATTGAGCCCTCCCAAAGGAAAAAAGAACAGTTGGGTGCATAAAGTCTGGCAGGCGGTGTGCCCCACGCTCATACAGGAATCACCGCATCAGATCCTCACTTCATCTGGCCATGAGCACTGGCCTCCTCTTGCTTTCGGACTTTATGCTTTACAACTTATTTTTCATACAGAAACCTGAATAATCTTTCAGGAATGCAAGTGATATCATATTGGTCCTCTGCTGAAAACCCTCCAGTAGCTTCTCATTTCACTTCAGCTAAAAGCAAAACGCCTAACCGAGATCTGCCCCATCCATGTCCCCGGCCAACCCCCACAGCCACGTTGGCCCCATCTTGCTGTTCATTAAGCAGGACAGACCTGTTTCAACCATAAGGTCTTTGCACTGCTTTCTAGTTCCTCTGCCCTGGGACACTGGGTGATGGGCTTTCCTTCCTTTCAGATCCCAGTGCAAATTGAATTCAAGTGAAGTGAACCCCAGAATACATGTACTTGGTAGGAAAACTTACAAAACCTAGCCAAGGGGCTTCCCTGGTGATTCAGTGGTAAAGAGTTCGCCTGCCAGTGCAGGAGACACAGGTTCAATCCCTGATCCAGGAAGATCCCACATGCCTCAGAGCACCTAAGCATGCGTGCCACAACTATCGAGCCTGTGCTTTGGAGCCCGGGAGCTGCAACTACTGAAGCCCTTGCTCCTAGAGCTTATGCTCCCCAGCAAGGGAGGCCACAATAGTGAGATGCCTGCGCAGCAACAGAGAGCCAGTACAGCCAAGAATAAGTACAAGAAATAAATAAAAATCTAGCAAAATGTAGGCTAGAGCATGTCCCCTTATAAATTCCACTACTGACTCCACATTTTGGTGATTCTTTTCATTTCATTTAGTCCATTTATTTTTCTTTTGACAAAATGTCTGCTATATGCCAGCTCTGTTGTACTGGTGTTTGGTGAGGTTATAGCATAAAAAAAAAAAAAAAAGACAGTCATGATTCTTGCCTTTATGGGGTCCTTTGGGGTCATTAATCTGCTGTGGAGAAGGCTGCCTGGTGGAATGATTCAGAACTCAAGTTCTGGAGTCAGACTGAAAGTGAAAGTGGTTCAATCATGTCTGACTCTTTGCAACCCCAGGGACTATACAGTCCATGGAATTCTCCAGGCCAGAATACTGGAGTGGGTAGCCTTTCCCTTCTCCAGGGGATCTGCCCAGCCCAAGGATCAAACTCAGGTCTCCCACATTGCAGGCAGATTCTTTACCAGCTGCACCACAAGGAAAGCCCAGGAATGCTGGAGTAGGTAGCCTGTCCCTTCTCCAGAGGATCTTCCCAACCCAGGAATCAAACTGGGGTCTCCTGAATTGCAGGCAGTCTCCTTACCAAATGAATCTCTCAGGGAAGACTAGTGGGATTCAAAAATGTTGGCCCCACCACTTGTAAGTTTTATAACCGTGTTTTCATTCTGCATCCCAGTTTTCCCATCAGTATTATCTATTTCTGCATGACAAATCTCACAAATCTCCTCACAATGTAGAGGCTTAAAACAACAAGCATCGTGTCACAGTGTCTGTGGGCCAGGAATTTAGAAGTGGGTTTGTTGACTGGGTCTGGCTTGTGGTCTTCAGTGAGACTGCAGGCTGGACGTCAGTTGGGGCTGCAGCCATCTGACAGCTTGACTGGGGCTGGTGGGGGAGGGGTCGCTTCCAAGGAGGCTCCCCACAGGGCTGGCTGCGTGTTGGCGTGAGGCTTCAGCTTTTTACCACATGGCCCTCTCCACAGGCTACCTGAGTGGCTGCAGAGCAGGCCGTCCAAGAGACCGCAAGGCCAGAACCACTGTGTCTTTTATGACCTGGCCACAGAAGTCACACTGTCATTTCTGCCGTATCCTGTCGGTTACACTGGCCAGCCTTATTCAGTAAGGGAGGGGACTAAAGTGGCAACAAAGGTCCATTTAGTCAAAGCTGTGGTTTTTCCAGTAGTCGTATATGGATGTGAGAGTTGGACTATAAAGAAAGCTGAGAGCCGAAGAATTGATGTTTTTGAACTGTGTTGGGGAGATCCAACCAGTCCATCCTAAAGGAAATCAGTCCTGAATATTCATTGGAAGGACTGGTGCTGAAGCTGAAACTCCAATACTTTGGCCACCTGATGCGAAGAGCTGACTCATTTGAAAAGACCCTGATGCTGGGAAAGATTGAAGGTGGGAGGAGAAGGGGACGACAGAGGATGAGATGATTGGGTGGCATCACCGACTCAATGGAGATGAATTTGAACAAGCTTTGGGAGTTGGTGATGGACAGGGAGGCCTGGTGTGCTACAGTCCATGGGGTTGCAAAGAGTCGGACATGACTGAGTGACTGAACTGAACTGAAGGTGCATTGGGAATCACTGGGGACCATGTTGGATGCTGACTGCTATACCGGCCCTGCAGTGACCATCCTAACGGTGCTCGCATCCTTGGGTTACAGTGAGGATTAAACGAGATACGAGTAAAGTGAGGAAAACTCCCTAGGACACAGCAGGCACTGCAGGCGTCTCATTTGTGACTGTGTGTTGTCGTTAACCACCACCACTACCTCCTCTGCCTACATGAGAAGCAGCCCTAACATAATGAGTTTGAGGGGAGGGCAGGAAGAGGAGACATTTAAGCTGGGACTGGACCAGGGGGCAGGCTTCGGAGCAGTAAGAACTTTCCAGGCCAAGGGGCAGCACATGCGAAGGTCATGAGGGGCCAGAGAGCAGGTCACGCCCAGCTACAGAGGCCAGGACATGGCCATCACCGTGCTCTTTAGGAAGAGTTTCTTCTCTAGAAGAACAGCTGCGCTTATCCAGAAGGTAGCAAAGAAAGTAAGAGCTGAACTTTCTGGATTTCGTTTATCCTGCAAAGGGAGGTTTTTGAGTACCATGCATCTCCCCAGAGCTCTTTGTTTTGTTTCTTTACCCCTGGAGGAATGTATGTCCGGGTCTTCTGGTTCAGACTAAACTCTGTCGCTGACCTTTCTACGTGTCAAAGGTTCCCTTTCTCATTAGAGGTTCTGGGCTTTTTGTCTCAACGATGTATTTGGTTTACTTAGCGGATCAGACTCCTGTTCTAGTGAATGTGTGCAAAAACCTTGGGAATCTACAGATTTCTCATTCCTTGTGCTTGTATGTGTAGGGCCAGGCATTTTGTGTTTTGTGTTCCCGACACCTTGTGTGGGTTAATTTAATCATTTCAGGAGATAACAGGTAGTATGGCGAAAACCACCACAATATTGTAAAGTAATTAGCCTTTGATTAAAATAAAAAATATAAAAAACAAAGAAGAGCCAGGTAGAGTTTGTGGTGTGCTTGGGGCCTGCCTCCAAAGACTGAATTTCCCCTACCCCTGTTCTTTGTGGTCAGAGTTGCCCACATTCAGAATTTGTTACCTTGCCAAGATGATTGTTTATTCTTTGTTTGTTTGTTTATTCTTAAATATAAACAATGTGCTTCTCTTTGGATTTTGTAGGCCTTTTTGAAACTATATGCAGACATTTGTATATTGACGGGGCTTTTGTGTGTATGTGTGTGTGTGTGTGAGAAGGCCTTTCTTGCTTTCTCAGGGCAGTTAGAGATGCATGGAGAGGCTCTGCTGCAGTCATGATGGTGTTGCAGCCGGCAGCCCGGGCCACCTGAGTACTGCTCACCTGCTTCTCTGCCGAGTTCTCTCAGGAGGAGGGAGCACTGCACACACGTGTGGCAGGATGGAAATCTCATCTACCTGGTGGATGTGGCCACGCCATGGTCTATTCTAATCGCCATTCACGAGCACTGAACGCTGTTGGCAGTTTTTCTCCCCAGGATCGTCTTCATGATCCATTTCTGTATGTTATTATTTCCTCAGGATAAGTTTTCTAGAAGTGGGATTTCTGCATCAAAAGAATAGGTACTTTTAAAGGCTTTGGAGACGTCCTTGGGAGTGCCGCCTGGAAGGCGTGTCCAGTAGAACAGTTACCTGTGCACTGACAATAACAGAGCAGTGTTATTTCTCTTCATGAAGGAGGGAATTCACATCGCTTTGTGGTGTGGAGCCGTAATTCCACCTGACAGCCCCTGTGTTTCTGATCTGTATCTTAGCCCCCAAGAGCCCTTTCTGCTTTTTTTTTTTTTCCTTTTTTATACCATAGCTTAATGCTTTAACAAATGTTGAGATTTTTGAAAGCGTTATAAATCTAGTAGGGCATAATAGTTTGGCACATTTTCCAAATCCTGGCACGGGCCAAAAAACTCAGTCCTATGCAGACGCTTGGTGGAAAGAAAAATAAACCCTTATCAGCAGTTAGGTACAGAGACATCACAGGGACCGGGTGCTGGTTGCCTGATGAGCGCTTCCCCGAGGAGAGCAAAGCCAAAGCAGAGAACTGGGCGAATTCATCAGAGCGTATCTGGCAGCACGGAGACCAAGTGGGTGCGGGTCATCGCCCACGACAAGTTTCCCAGGGTTGCCGAGAAAGGGCTGCCCAGCAGGGGCTTCCGGTGCGTTGGTGCGAGCTGAGGAATGCAGCCGTGGCCGGGGCATTGCACACACACATGCCGCAGGCCGAGCACACTTGCCCTCCCCCCGGCTCCCCCCACCGCCCACTCCCCATCAGGCTGAACAGCCAGCGTGCAGAAGGCGGGTCTGGCCAGGCCGGACCGTTGGCTCGGGGAGAGAAGGGTGATCCCAGACAGACTCTCGAGAAGGACCTGGAGGAAAGAAGGGGAAACCTGTGGTGAGGAACCCTTGGGCGCTTCTGGCAGGACGCAGGAGGGCCGCATGGGTGGGCTCCCCCGGGCGGCTGTGTTGGCCACAGCTCATTAGGGCGCAGCTGAGAGTAAACCCTGTGACTGTGAAGAGGAAGACGGGCAGGCGCTTTCAAGGTTTTTTTTTTTTTTTTTTTTTTGCGTTAATGGGTTCTCCCCAAACCTGGTCTTCGCATTGTGGTCCTGTCTTCGGGCCTGGGGAAGAGGTGACAGCCTGTGACCATGGCATCATCTCCCCAGGTCCCCGGCCCGCCCTCCGGTAGGTGTCGACCTGGACCACTCCCTCATCCCCAGTCCCGCATCTGAGGTGGCAGCAAAAGCTCCAAGAACAAGAACTCCTAGAATAAATCTTAGAAAAATCCTAGCATCCTAGAATAAAGGCTAAGAGCAAGTAGCCTTTGCACCACCACGCTGCACCACGCTGCAAGTAGCCACCACCACCCTGGCCCCTCACCACCACCACCTCTGTTGGGAAAAGTTCTCCGCCTTCCGGCCGGGTCTTTTTCCTCTCCATGTCTGCTCGCCTGCTGTCAGAAAGACCCTTCTGCAGACATCCGTGTCAGACCTTTTCACTTCCCAGTTTTCGTCCTCCGATGGATGCCCACCTCAGAAGGGAGTCCCCAGTCTCCCTCCACCGCCTGTGGGCCCTGTGTGGTCTGGGCCTGGTCTCCCACTCAGACCCCCGCTCCCGTCCCTCCCTCTGCCCACTGGGGTGCTCTGCCCTGTCGGTGCCTGTCCCCCAGCCCTGCTCTGCCCTCTGCTGGGTACTGGTACACCAGCTCTGGTTACTGGCCTTTCAGATCATGCAGGCCCGGCTCACATGGCACCTTTAGGAAAGAACTTCCCCAGCAGAGTGCCCTCGCCAGCACCAGCTCTTTCTCCCCCTTTAATTTCTTCCCAACTCGTGCCATCCGAACTCAACCTCGTTTATTTATGGAAATAGTTGGTTGTGTGTGCTAAGTCGCTTCAGTCGTGTCAGACCTTTGCAGCCCCATGGACTGTAACCCACCAGGCTCCTCTGTCCATGGGATTCTCCATGCAAGAATACTGGAGTAGGTTGCCATGCCCACTCCAGAGGATCTTCCTGACCCAGGGATCGAACCCATGTCTCTTACGTCTCCTGCACTGGCAGGCGGATTATTTACCACTGGCGCCACCTGGATGTCCCAGCTGTCTATACTCCTATAATGCAGAGGACCCCTTCGTCACCCTACCGTTTTTATTTGGCCACACTGCGCGGCATGTGGGATCTTAGTTCCCCAACCAGGGATTGAACCCATGCACCCTGCTGCGGGAGCACAGCGTGTTACCCAGGGAAGTCCTTCATAGCCCTGTTCTTCTCAAGGCTTGCTTGGCCTCAGAATGCCCTGGAGAGTCTGACCTCATGAGGGAATACCAAGTTTTAGTTGTGAAAGAATTGCAGTTTGTCTGAGAAACTCACTTGATTCTTCCAATCAGCCACAGAAGAGCCCTCCAAAATAAAGTGTGCTCATACAGCCATCCCTGCCCGCCCTCTACACGCAGAAAAGGACACCGCTTTTAAATAGGAGTTGTCACCTGCAAATGAGCAAAGGAAGTTTTCACAGGAAAAGCAACAATTAAAATTCAGCCCCCTAACATGTTAAACTTAGTCATCAAAATTTAGACAGAGGGCAATACTGGAGCAAAGGTCTTGGCTTATTTAGAAAGTGAATTAGAAGAAAATCATTAAGTGGAACCTATAGATTAAAGGAGAAGTAACCACAGTTCATGGAGCTTATTAAGATCTGAACTCAGTTCAGTTCAGTCGCGCAGTCGTGTCCGACTCTTTGCGACCACATGNCAAGGTGAAAAGACAGCCTTCTGAATGGGAGAAAATAATAGCAAATGAAGCAACTGACAAACAACTAATCTCAAAAATATACAAGCAGCTTATGCAGCTCAACTCCAGAAAAATAAATGACCCAATCAAAAAATGGGCCAAAGAACTAAATAGACATTTCTCCAAAGAAGACATACGAATGGCTAACAAACACATGAAAAGATGCTCAACATCACTCATTATCAGAGAAATGCAAATCAAAACCACAATGAGGTACCATTTCTCAGTGTTGATATAAGAGTTAAGTAGGATGATATGTGAAAAGTGTTCATCAAGGTGCTTTGTACATGACAAGCAACATCAGCCATTATTTTGTTTATCAGTGTTCTTGTATGACTTCCCCCTGCCCTCATCACCATCACTGTAGGATAATCCACACCTTGCCAGGACCTAGTCAAACACCTGGCAGAGTAGAGCTTTTGAAATGTTGAAGGAAGGAAGGAAGGAAGGAAGGAGAAGCTGGCCAAGCAAATGAGGCAAGAGATGAGATACTCAGGTGGGGAAGAAACAAGAACGAAGTTTCAGAGGTAGAAAATCTGAGTGTCTTCTCAGAAAGAGTAGGTTGGGCCAGGAAGATGCATGCTGAGCAGGAGCTTATTACAGGTCAGGAGCTGCTAGAACTTTCCCCTCTAGTTGGTTCTTCATTACCTCTCTCATAAAAATTGCGTCTGAAATTGAGTAAAATGCAGTAGCTGCTATCAAAAGGTTGGCATTCTTTTAAGGTCTCATGTTTCTCTTTAAAATTCCCAAGACTCTTATATTTAAATCTGTAACATTATACTATTTGTTTTAACATTTAAAAAAAAAATGTTTTAAACTACTGCCCACTGAAGGACCCAGGCTCACAAGGCCCCATAGTTTTCCAACAGATTCTCATACTTCTCATCCAAATCATCATGGCATGGCCATCCCCACAGTTTCCAAAATATCCCAGTTGGAGAAGCAAGCAAAAATCCTTTTAAGATGCTGGGAGGTTAGAATTGGATATTGTTTATAAAGGATCACTTTATTTTTACCAATGTAAATACAGTGATAGGAAGGACATTCTGGAGACAGAACACTTAGGTAGCTGTGAATCTAGCCAGAAATGATGAGAAACTGGACAACAATCGAGACTGGAAACTGCTGCTGCTAAGTCGCTTCGGTTGTGTCTGACTCTGTGCGACCCCATAGACGGCAGCCCACCAGGCTCCCCCATCCCTGGGATTCTCCAGGCAAGAACACTGGAGTGGGTTGCCACTTCCTTCTCCGATGCATGAAAGTGAAAAGTCAAAGTGAAGTCTCTCAGTCATGTCCGACTCTTCACGACCTCATGGACTGCAGCCTACCAGGCTCCTCCATCCATGGGATTTTCCAGGCAATTAGTACTGGAGTGAGGTACCATTGCCTTCTCCGGACTGGAAACTAGGACCTCCTTTTGCTCTCAGGGGCAAACCTTACTGTTGTGCACATGTCAGACCAAAAAAATGTGTGTGCATGCTCAGCCGCTTCCAATTCTTTGCGACCCTGTTGACTGTAGCCCACCAGGCTCCTCTGTCCTTGGGATTTTCCAGGCAAGAATACTAACAAGGTGGAGATCAAATATTGAGATATTCCTCTTGTAAACATAGCCTCTGAGGGAAACACACACACACACACACACACACACACACACACACACACACTTGAAGCAGAGACACCCTATAATTGTTTCCTCACTGGGTGTTTACGAAGTTTCCTGATCATAGTTATCACTGGGATGCCCATATTCACAAATGTAGTATCACTTGTCCCCACGTATCTAGAAATGACTTAATAGCAACTCAAAGACTTTGCTATTCTCTTTGTTATGACTGTGTAGAAGTCCTCTTTGTCAACATGCACCGGGGTCCATCCCTGGTGGATCCAGGGATATTCAAAGCGGGGACAAAGCGGGCAAGATAGGACAGGACAGGATAGCTCAGGACAGGATAGGATAGTAGGAAATTAGTAGAAAAATAGAAGGCTGAATAACTTGGTTTACGGGGAAAGCCATAAAACCTCAAGACAAGAGGTTTGCACCATCTACGTGGGCCACCGGCATCCACTTGAGTCTCTAAAGGGGACCCCAACGTGGGCCCTCTTTTCTCGTGGAACTTATAGCCAGGGCAAATAGGTAGAGGTGGTGAGCCTCCCACTCCAGATGGGAATTCAGCCTGGAATTAAAGTACAAGAGGACAGAGACAGAAAGACATGGGGAGAGCCAGATATCTTTAAAGAAGAAGCTCGGGAAGGCAAGTCATTTGAGAAACTGGTCCGTGAAGCTGGTCTGAGAAAAGCTGATCCGAAGAAACTGCTCAAAGAAAACTGTTCCCGAGAAAACTGACTCCGGCTCCAAACTTTATTTTTCACATGTCCTTTTTATACAATGAAAATCAGTAAGTTTCACAAATTTTGGCAATGACAGCAGCCCTGACTCTTATCGAGAGCAGGCTTACCTAATTGTGTACACAAGTCTTAGGTAATTTACATCATCTTCCAACCAAAAGGCCAATTCGACAATTTACAGCTCTTTTCTGATAAGTGTTATTTCTTCCAAGGTCTGGTGCCATTCTCGGGAGGCACTAAACAAAGTTGCATACTCACATGGCAAGGACACAGCAAGAAAGCAATTGACTCAAAGGCCTAGTGTT
Source organism: Aepyceros melampus (assembly GCA_006408695.1). NCBI lineage: Eukaryota > Metazoa > Chordata > Mammalia > Artiodactyla > Bovidae > Aepyceros > Aepyceros melampus. Next base: position 235,396 of record SJXQ01006954.1, on the reverse strand, counting down.
GCTAACATCAAAAAAACTATTACATATCTATTCTCAAATATTATTTGTATAGCAGAAACTTCCAGGTGCAGATAAGGAGGTCTGGCAGCGTCATTGAGGCAACAGTGAAATTTATCCTTAGAAAAGGCTTGTAACTTTAAAACACTTAAGGCCCTTTTGCCCCTCACAGCTGGGGGTTGCGAGCAATTCACAAGCTTGTAAAAGGTCAGGGGAACCTGTTTAGGCAGGCTAAAGCATTATCAAAGGGGGGTAGGGCTGCAACACTCCCTTCAAATGCAGGAGACTAAAGCTCTGAATTAACTCTTTCCAAGAAACTGGCAGAGAACAGTGGAGAAACAGACAAATACAGAACAAATTTTTATTATTGGGGCACATGCTCAGGAAAAACCAGGGAGAAATCCGATGACTCAGATTGCTCTGCCATCTGAGTGTGCCTCGTGACTCTGTCACGGGTGGGATTCCTCACGCTGGCCTCCGATAAGGCCCTTTTGCCCCTCACAGCTGGGGGTTGCGAGCAATTCACAAGCTTGTAAAAGGTCAGGGGAACCTGTTTAGGCAGGCTAAAGCATTATCAAAGGGGGGTAGGGCTGCAACACTCCCTTCAAATGCAGGAGACTAAAGCTCTGAATTAACTCTTTCCAAGAAACTGGCAGAGAACAGTGGAGAAACAGACAAATACAGAACAAATTTTTATTATTGGGGCACATGCTCAGGAAAAACCAGGGAGAAATCCGATGACTCAGATTGCTCTGCCATCTGAGTGTGCCTCGTGACTCTGTCACGGGTGGGATTCCTCACGCTGGCCTCCGACAAACATGCCTGCCTATGTGACAAGTCTTTCAGCCATGTCCGACTCTTTGCAACACTTTGGATTGTAGAATGTCAAGATATTCTCAACCTATTTGCTGTAGGCAGCCAGCGTGTTTCCTTTATCTAAAGTTCTTGTTTTATTCTTTTAATAAATTTGTATGGTGATCCTTTTTTCAAAAGATATCAGAGTTTTGTTCATCATCATTCAGTAGTGAGTTTTAAACACTCCCCTGAGCATAAACAATAGGGTAGATATTTTAAAAAGGCATAAGTGAAAGGAACAATTCATCTCTGCTCATGTTATGCTCTCTCACCATTTGGATCTTATCTCTGTCATACACTGGCTGATTACTAGTTAGCCAATTAATTACTTGCCTCCCCAGATAGAGTGAGCTCATTGAGAGGGACCATGCTGCTATTCATTCATTCATCTATTCATTCATTCATACATCTATGTATTTTTTATTCACTCAGCAAACATTTATTGAGAGCTAGTATTAACATGTGGAGAAAGAAATGGCAATCCACTCAGTATTCTTGCCTGGAGAATCCTGTAGACAGAGAAGCCTGGTGGGCTGCTGTCCATGGGGTTGCACAGAGTCGGACATGACTGAAGCCACTTAGGATGCATGCATGCATTGGAGAAGGAAATAGCAACCCACTCCAGTGTTCTTGCTTGGAGAATCCCAGGGACAGAGGATCCTGGAGAGCTGCCATATGTGGGGTCGCACAGAGTCGGACACAACTGAAGTGATTTAAAAGCAGCAGCAGCAGTATTAACATGTACAGTATTGATGGTGGTGGTTTAGTCACTAAGTCATGTTCAACACTTGCAACTCCCAAAACTATAGCCCTCCAGGCTCCTCTGTATATGGATTATCCAGGCAAGAATACTGGAATGAGTTGCCATTTCCTTCTCCAGGGGATCTTCTCGACCCACGATCAAACCTGTGTCTCCTGCTTGGCAGGCAGCCCCCTGCATTTCAGGCAAATTCTTTACCACTGAGTCACATAGGAAGCCTCTTAGTTGGTTAATTCCTACCAAATTCCAATGGAATGATGAACAGAAAGCAATTAATTGGAAGAAAAGTTGGATGGGTAAAGAGCCAAGGTCCCCTTTCACTAAGTGGTTCTCAGTTCAGTTCAGTCACTCAGTCATGACTGACTCTGAGACCCCATGAACTGCAGCACGCCAGGCCACCCTGTCCATCACCAACTCCCAGGTTTACCCAAACTCATGTCATTGAGTTGGTGATGCCATCCAACAGTCTCATCCTCTGTCGCCCCCTTCTCCTCCTGCCCTTAATCTTTCCCAGCATCACGGTCTTTTCAAATGAGTCAGCTCTTCGCATCAGGTGGCCGAAGTATTAGAGTTTCAGCTTCAACAGCAGTCTTTCCAATAAACACTTAGGTCTCTTTTAGGACTGATCTCCTTTAGGATGGACTGGTTGGATCTGCTTGCAGTCCAAGGGACTCTCAAGAGTTTTCTCCAACACCACAGTGCAAAAGCATCAATTTTTCACAGCTCAGCTTTCTTTATAGTCCAACTCTCACATCCATACATGACCACTGGAAAAATCATAGCCTTGACTAGATGGACCATTGTTGACAAAGTAACGTCTCTGCTTTTTAATATGCTGTCTAGGTTGGTCATAACTTTCCTTCCAAGGAGTAAGCATCTTTTAATTTCATGGCTGAGGTCACCATCTGCAGTGATTTTGGAGCCCCCCAAAATAAAATCTGACGCTGTTTCCACTGTTCCCCATCTATTTCCCATGAAGTGATGGGACTGGATACCATGAGCTTCGTTTTCTGAATGTTGAGCTTTAAGCCAACTTTTTCACTCTCCTCTTTCACTTTCATCAAGAGGCTCTTTAGTTCCTCTTCACTTTCTGCCATAAGGGTGGCGTCATCTGCATATCTGAGGTTATTGATATTTCTCCCGACAATCTTGATTCCAGCCTGTGCTTCCTCCAGCACAGCATTTCTCATGATGTACTGTGCATATGCATATAAGTTAAATAAGCAGGGTGACAATATACAGCCTTGATGTACTCCTTTTCCTATTTGGAACCAGTCTGTTGTTCCATGTCCAGTTCGTAGTGGTGCTTCCTAAGGCCCACTTGACTTCACATTCCAGGATGTCTGGCTCTAGGTGAGTGATCATTTCACTAAGTGGTTCTCAGTTCAGTTCAGTCACTCAGTCATGACTGACTCTGAGACCCCATGAACTGCAGCACGCCAGGCCACCCTGTCCATCACCAACTCCCAGAGTTTACCCAAACTCATGTCATTGAGTTGGTGATGCCATCCAACAGTCTCATCCTCTGTCGCCCCCTTCTCCTCCTGCCCTTAATCTTTCCCAGCATCACGGTCTTTTCAAATGAGTCAGCTCTTCGCATCAGGTGGCCGAAGTATTAGAGTTTCAGCTTCAACAGCAGTCTTTCCAATAAACACTTAGGTCTCTTTTAGGACTGATCTCCTTTAGGATGGACTGGTTGGATCTGCTTGCAGTCCAAGGGACTCTCAAGAGTTTTCTCCAACACCACAGTGCAAAAGCATCAATTTTTCACAGCTCAGCTTTCTTTATAGTCCAACTCTCACATCCATACATGACCACTGGAAAAATCATAGCCTTGACTAGATGGACCATTGTTGACAAAGTAACGTCTCTGCTTTTTAATATGCTGTCTAGGTTGGTCATAACTTTCCTTCCAAGGAGTAAGCATCTTTTAATTTCATGGCTGAGGTCACCATCTGCAGTGATTTTGGAGCCCCCCAAAATAAAATCTGACGCTGTTTCCACTTTTCCCCATCTATTTCCCATGAAGTGATGGGACTGGATACCATGAGCTTCGTTTTCTGAATGTTGAGCTTTAAGCCAACTTTTTCACTCTCCTCTTTCACTTTCATCAAGAGGCTCTTTAGTTCCTCTTCACTTTCTGCCATAAGGGTGGCGTCATCTGCATATCTGAGGTTATTGATATTTCTCCCGACAATCTTGATTCCAGCCTGTGCTTCCTCCAGCACAGCATTTCTCATGATGTACTGTGCATATGCATATAAGTTAAATAAGCAGGGTGACAATATACAGCCTTGATGTACTCCTTTTCCTATTTGGAACCAGTCTGTTGTTCCATGTCCAGTTCGTAGTGGTGCTTCCTAAGGCCCACTTGACTTCACATTCCAGGATGTCTGGCTCTAGGTGAGTGATCACACCACGGTAATTATCTGGGTCGTGAAGATCTTTTTTGTACAGTTCTTCTGTGTTTTCTTGCCACCTCTTCTTAATATCTTCTGCTTCTGTTAGGTCCATACCACTTCTGTCCTTTATTGAGCCCATCTTTGCAAGAAATGTTCTCTTGGTATCTCTCATTTTCTTGAAGAGATCTCTAGTCTTTCCCATTCTATTATTTTCCTCTATTTGTTTGCACTGATCACTGAGGAAGGCTTTCTTATCTCTCCTTGCTATTCTTTGGAACTCTACATTCAGATGCTTATATCTTCCTTTTCTCTTCTGCTTTTCACTTCTCTTCTTTTCACAGCTCTTTGTAAGGCCTCCTCAGATAGCCGTTTTGCTTTTTTGCATTTCTTTTCCATGGGGATGGTCTTGATCCCTATCTCCTGTACAATGTCATGAACCTCCGTCCATAGTTCATCAGGCACTCTGTCTATCAGAACTAGTCCCTTAAATCTATTTCTCATTTCCACTGTGGTTCTTCCTTCCCTGGTAGCTCAGACGGTAAAGCGTCTGTGTATAATGTGGGAGACCTGGGTTTGATCCCTGGGTCGGGAAGATCCCCTGGAGAAGGGAATGGCAATCCACTCCAGTACTCTTGCCTGGAGAGTCCCACGGACTTCTCTGTCCATGGGGTCGCAAAGAGTCGGACATGACTGAGCGACTTCACTCTTAGTAAAAGATCAAATTCTTGACTATTTCTGCCCCCTTTTCCATAAAAGTAAACTGAACTTTTGTAACCTTGTATGATTCTCTTATTACTGAGGCTAGTTATAGTTCAAATGTTAGGCTAAATTTTATATAAAATGTACTATTTTGTTGTCAGATTTAGCTGTTACAAATTTTGTAATATCAGGTTTAAGAAGATGGCCCTGTGGATTCTAAAACTTTGTTGACCAGTCTCATATGCCCTATCAGTCAATGCTGTAGCAATGCAAGTTATAGAAGCCTGATTGAAACCATTTTAAGCAAAAAATGAAAGGAGGATGGTCAGCTTATAGGGTCACATAACCAAAAAGTGCAGGGGTAGATGCTTTGGGCCATGGCTACGTTCATTTTTTGAATAGCTGATTATTTCTCTCTTCTCTGCCTTGCTTTCCTCATTAATAACTTCACTCTCTATCTGATGGAAGCATGTCTTTAGATTGTCTTGTCTTACATAATGCTCACAGTTCGTGATCTGATACGAAGGACTTTCTCTCCACCAGTGTCCACATCAGTTTCTGAGAAAGTGAACTCTGATTGGCCAGCTTGAGTCTTATGCTCATCCTTGTGGTGGAAGAAGTGTAGTTCTTGACTGAGGACCACACCAGAAAAATACCGTGGGGAATGAAGGGCTCCATGGAAGGAAAACAAAACAACAGTGGCCCATTACATTGTTGAAGATAAGAATTCAGACTAACAGTATCTCATATACACAAACACACACATATACTTGATAAATAAATATGTTGGATAAGCTCTAGAGACACCGAAATATAAAAGCTAGTGTGTGTGTGTTAAGTCGTTTCAGTTGTGTCCAGCTTTTTGCAACCCAATGGACTGTAGCCCACCAGGCTCCTCTGTCCATGGGATTCTCCAGACAAGAATACTTGAGTGGGTTGCCATGCCTTCCTCCAGGGGATCTTCCCAACCCAGGGGTCGAATTTGCGTCTCTTATTTCTCCTGTATTGCTAGTAGAGTTCTTTCCCACAAGTGTCACCTAGGGAAGCCCATAAAACCTAGTACCAGTAGTCAAGTACTACCTGGAGAAAAATGATACAAGAATATATAATAATAGTATTTGCAAGTGCTAGTATGATAAATGCTACAAGACCATATTAGTTTGAGTTTCCTTTATATATAGTACTGGCCAAATTATGAGCAAGTTATTCTGTAACTTATTACTTTATTACTTAAAAAGAATATCTGGTGAACTTAATAGAAACCCATATTGTGATCATCAGAAAGAAAAAACATATAACGAGGAAGAGAATACTAGTCCACAAGTTTAGTTTTCCTAGAGCTTTATTAAGGAGAATACTCAAAATAGTTTTGAGAATAATCAGACAGAAACTTAGATCACAAGGAAGAAATTTCTGAATGTTTAGAAGGTCATATAATTTTGAAATATACATTCAACTTTAAACCTAAAATAAACTCTCATTATTGGGGATTTATTTAAGTATATTGTTGGCATGAAAATGGAATTAAGATAGATTTAACAATAGGTGACATTGATTGAACATTTACTGTGTCAGACTCTATGCCAAGTGGTTTAACAGATTATCAATTTTAATCCACATGAAAGTCCTATGACTTGATACTATTATATCATCTCTATCTCATAGAAGAGGAATCAAGCTTAGAGAGAAGGAAGCACCTTGCCTAGGTCACACAGTAAATGAGAAAAGTAGCTTTCAGCCTGAGATCATCTGACTGCAAAATGAAGTTCTTAATCTCTAAAGTATATCCTCTTTAATTCTGTTTTGTTTTCCTAACTGACCCCTAAATCTACTGTAAAAAATGCTGTAACATTTGGCAGTATGGAAAAACATCATAATCTAAAAGTTTGCTAGTAACTAATTAGAGAAGTGAGTCTATAGAAATAAGAGAATGTGGTATATTTTCTCTAAAATTCCTCAAACTCTTCAAAAAGCCAAATAAAGTGATCCTTAATGATTCATTATGTCTTGTTTAAGTTCATATCCCATTTTTTAAGCTAATTTTTTGTTAGGATAAAGGTTTTGTTTTTTGCTGGTGGCATGCCACTTAGTGGCAGGAAAAGCAAAATTACACTAATAAAACTGACAAAAAGAGCTCAAAGTATATAACATTTCACTTTCCACTAAACTTTATCCATTGTAAATATGCTCATTATCTCTTCATGTCACTCAGTGCTCCCAGTTTATACTTACTTTTGACAGAACTCCAAAACAGTATTTGTGACTCAGTACTTATTTATCAGTGGAGATTGATTTATAATGGAGAGACAGCATTGATTTCATATTATTAGCTGATGTTTAAAAAGATAAATGTGTGTAATTTGTGTATATCAATTATACCTCCATAAATCTAAAAAATTATATATCGTCTCAAGCTTAATAGTACAAAATTTGTTAATGCTTTCTGCAGTTTCACTCAAATTAGATAAACTTAGCTAAACTTTCTTCTATGACAGTAATAAAAATATCTTCCAGAGGCAACTATAAGTTAAAAATACTTTTCAATAATAATGTCATTTTAATTCTGACTACAGTTCAGATTCTGACACCAGCTGGGTGCTCTGCAATTCAACTCAGTTCTGGCACTGTCTACCCAGAGACCGTCAGATGCCAAAGATGAAGGGCTCAGTTCTCAAGACTGCACCCCACTTCAGACGCCAATTATAATTCTAGGTGTTGCCTGTGTTTCTCACCAACTAGATGTAAATTGGATTACAGCCCCTCCTTTACTTACATTAACTTGCTAGAGACACAGAATTTAGGAAACCTTTTTATTCACTTGATTACCAATTATTACCAAATATGTTGCAAATCAACAACCAGATGAGGAGATACATAGGGCGAGACCCTGAATGAAGGCACTTATGTGCCCGTAATGTTTGGGCTCAGCCTGATGGCATAAGGAAGAGTTCTGTTTCACCAGCTTGCAAGCTCTCTTAACCCCCTCCTTTTAGGGTTCTTTTTAAAGCTTCATTACATAGGCATGAATGATTATTTCATTGACTATTGTCTATGGATTCAACTTCCAGCCCTTTCCTCCTGAGGTGAGGCGCACAGGAGGGGGCCTGAAAGTTCCAACCCTTTCATCAAGTGATTGCTTCCTCCGTTGACCCCCACTTTGTCCTTAGGTGACTTAGAGTCTTTTTTTTTTTTTAATTAATTTTTATTTTTCAGTTTGTTTTGCTTTACAATAAATCATTTCATTGACGTAAGAAATTCCAAAGGTTTAAAAGTTCTGTTCCAGGGATGGGGCCTATGACTAAATGTATATCTTGTAAATCACAGTTATCACAGTCATGAATTAAAAATAACACTTAATTGAAAAGTCGATTTTTCAACAGTATTTTTATAAATCCTCATTGATGCTGTAGTCTTGAAATTACAAAAAACAACATACATAATACTTCTACAGTATGATTTAAATGTTTTTGTAAACCTCATTTTTTGCCTAAACTCATGGAGCATGCAAACCTCAATAAAAACCATATCAGTCATCTTGAGCTACCATGAGAAGAAAGTGAAAGTGAAATTGCTTAGTCATGTCCGACTCTTTGCGACCCCAGGGACTGTAACCTATCAGGCTCCTCTGACCATGGGATTTTCCAGGAGAGAATACTGGAGTGGTTTGCCATTTCCTTCTCCATAAATAGTTGCAATCACAAAAGAGCAAGTAAAATTTGAAATGTAATGCAGGAGTCCCAAATTGCCTCTGAACACTTTCAATTTAATATAACATTAGTTTTGCATCTATTGTCTTATTGTTGTTTATAGAATACCATCAAGCTTGGTTCAGCAAAACAAAAATCACCATCTAGTATTTTCCCCATATTCTGGATTTGGTCTATGTCTCAACTGAAATGGAAAACAATATACATAAATATTGTAAGTAGGAGTAAAGCACACTCATCAGGATAATTATTGACTCAATATTCATGAGTGCTTACTAAATATAAGTCAAAGCGTATGTACAACGGTGCTACAGAAATGTATACGTCAATGTCTTTGCCTTTAGGGGCCTTTGATTGAATACAAAGCCTGCATCTCTGAGATCTTCAATTATGTTTTCTAGTTCTCCCTGGGCAAATAAATATATTATATAACCTAGTCAATGATGAGGAGAAGACATAATGTAGCCAGCCATTTAGGGAGCAACTGACTCGTGAAAACATGTGTGTGTTATGTACATATTAAATATTAAAATGATGTTCATTACTTTGAAAAAAGTATATAATTTTAAAAAGTAACATTAATATTTTTTCTTTTTTTTTTTTTGGCTCTGCTGGGTCTTCATTGCTGTGTGTGGGCTTTCTCTAGCTGCAGAGAGCAGGGGCTACTCTCTAGCTGTAGTACACAAGCTTCTCATTGTGGTGGCCTCCCTTGTTGCAAAACACAGGCCGTAGGGTGCACAGGCTTCAGTAGTTGCTGCACATGGGCTCAGTAGTTGCAACTTGCAGGCCTTTTTGCTCCGAGGCATGTAGAATCTTCCAGGATCAATGGATGGAACCCATGTTTCCTGCCTTGGTGAGCATATTTCTATCCACACCACCACCAGGGAAGTCCTAATTTTTTATTTTTACTAATTTTTATATGCACATCAAAATCAATCACTTGCTGACATATTCAAAATTAAAATAAAATTTCATTTCAGTTTTAAACATCTAAATTACCTCAAAGTTATACTTCTCTATACTCTAAATGATGAAGGAATAACATCACTGATCGGCACTTCACCCTACCTTGTAAAGCAAGCATTTGTGTATAATTGCTTTTTAAAAGCACCTGTTTGGTTTTCTACATTCGTTAGACATTTTTTAATGGAAGGAGGAAAAATACCCACTTAAAAAGTTCTGTTAGCCAAAGAAATCAGATTGAAAATAGATGACTGAAATAAAGAAGTAAAATACCAATGGTCAGAAGAGACAGGTAAAAATAATTTAGCTTAGCATATAGAGCAATAGCCTGGTTCCTACGGCAACCAAGACAGAGACTGCAGTTATCTGTTGCCAAGATGGTTCAGTTTTTATCGCCCTCCATTAGTATAAACCTTGAGTTAAAGTAGAACTCTGGGATAGAAAGGAAGCACTGAACTGGGAGTTCCTATGTACTTTTGCCTGATGGCCTAGAGTTTGGGACAAACCTAGTTCAAGGTGAGCTGCCAAATGAGAGTGGGCAGAAGCAGTAAATTTTCATGTTTCATAGGATAAGAATTAAGTAAAGGATTTTTATCAAGGATGGAAATTCAGAGCAGACTTGAAATTGTCACAGACCCAAGCAACCCAAGGTCTTGTGCTGTCAATGGTTGTGGACTGTTGCTTGAGTAAGGAAGGAAACTCAACCATGGCGTCTAATTTGAAGAAAATCCCAAATAAGAAAGTAAGATAAAAAAAAATAATAAAAGATCCCATTGGTTATGTTGGTGGTAAATTGTGGTAAAAATAATATATTTTCCCCTTTAGTTCTACTTCTCTGTATTATGCTAATCACATTTACAATGGAAACTATGTAGTGACATAATAAACACTCCAAAACTCAATTGCTCCAAAAGAGTTCTTTAAAAAGTAGTTAATCTTCATAGAATTGTAAAATTTAAAGGAATCTTAAATATCACCTTCCCTAGGGTTTGGTTTATTTTTTGAAACTTCTTGATCAATGGAATCATCTGGTTCTCTCTCCCTTCCTCTCTCCCTGTCCTGCCACCTCTGGAAATTCAGTTTCAATGGAGGCTGAGGACTGTGAATTTTTGACAATTCCCATTTCACATTATTAAGATCAGGCAAATTTGGGAAACAGGCATATGGCCAAATGTTTTTATTCTGCCTGCAAAGTTAGAGCTGAAAAGAGAACCCAGGAGAGACCTAGTTTTTGTATTTCCTCATTATTATTGTGCATTATTACTCTTTCCATATATTTCTCAGTGAGGTGACTGGCTCAGTTATATATCCTTGTGATGTTTAAATTACAACCTACTTGTCTTTTAAATAAAACATACTAATTCATATTTACATAATTCATGTTGGAGAAGTAGGCTTACTTCCATGGGGGAGCTACTGAGTCCAGGAAATGGTACTGCCATATTGATTTCTCAGGTAAACCCTCTAAGAAACAATGTCCATTTAAGAGAATTCGCCTAAGCCAAACTAGGAAAATTAACACAATAAAAGTTCTGTGAAGTCCTAAATTAAAGAAGTCTGAAAAAATTGACCCAACACTTCTTGAACATTTTTGATAACAGAATCCATTCTAATTGTCTTTTTCTTTATATAACATCTATCAGTATCTTGAACTCATATTTGAGGGAAGATTTTTTAGGAAATACTAGCCTAGACGAAATGTTTTCTTCTCAGGTAACTGTGAGGACTATATTCGACACAAGCATGTATAATATTAGAAGTTTTAAGGCTTTCAAAAGAAAGAAGGTTAGGATTAGCATGAGGTGATGGTGACGTGAAGTAGACAGTATGTAATAGGAGGTACATTTTTCGTCCTTGCTTTAACGAAGTCCACTCAGGCTTTTTCCTAACCATGTACCAAATACACAACTCAGTTTAAAATAACTAGGAGAAGCACCATACATAGTTCCTTCTCTGTTTTAAACACCGTGTTTAATCTCTTTTTCTGTTTTAAATGTATTGGTTACAAGTACACCTGTAGTTTGAAGCCTACTCAATGTAGAGATGGAAAAATATGGGGTGCAAAGTCACACATAAAAAGTGTCTAATCTTTATTCTGAGATTAATATAGCTAAAGCTGGCCATAGAGCTGAGAATGGAGAACCCTCTTTTTTGCTCCTTGGCCCAGTGTCCTAAGGCCAGTGGCACTAAAGATGCTACCATAATGGGGGGGAATAGAGACAAGGTGAGAGAACCGGAATGAGAGAACCTGCAGTGTGAGAACCAGAGGACATAACCATGCTATTTTCCACATTTCCTTGGCTCCTCAGTTTCCTGTGGGTGTCTCAGTTCTCCATTTCAGATGTTGCAGAAAATACTAAAAAATATTCTGCAGCCAGATTTAGTTTCTGGTGCCTGTTGATCCTTCTTTCATTTGAAGTGAAGAGTCAAACTGAGAAATCCCTATACCATCATAAGGAACATAGGCTTAATTTTCAGGTCATGGGAACAAGACTAGGTGAGATTGAGCAATGTAAGTCAAAAGGGGAAAAGAATGTAAGAGTGAGAAATAATCTAGTTTCATGGATAACTGGCAGCTGTCAGTTGAGCTGTACAATCCTGTTTCCGGTGATAAGCTGTCATTTGTAAATTATGCCCATAGCTATATCCATTATTCATGGGTTGGTACTGGGAAAGAATGATTTCAGGCACCTACATTTTCCGACCTGCAGGCACCTCAATTACCTCCAAAACTGACTACTCTATTACCTCTCATGCCCTCTCATTTTTTTTCTACCATTGTCAGATCCTACCAGCCTATTCCTTGTTTCCTGTGAAGAAAGACTTCTCTCTCTTTCCTAGGTCTTCTTTCTTAGAAATGAATGAATAAACTCTGATGAACACGTCACTTTAAGTCTAGTAAATGGACAAATGCAAGCATGGAATTTCAGTATAAAGCTAACTTAAAAATATATATATATTTTCCAAAGAATGAGTATTCTTTTCCACTCTACTCAATCTATTACTTAAAAGTGAGTAAAAGCTAAGGCATGAATAAACCTGCTGGATATTTAAACAGAGAGTCTTCATTACCATATTTTTGCATTTTAGAATTGTTTAATATTATTTAATAATAAATTAGAATAACCATGTGGCTTGTACTTCTGATTAGCCATTTTAAGATTTTGAATATGTTTCTTACACACATTATCCCAAATTTGTCTTTCTTTTGCATCCAAAGTACTCCTTTAGAATCACTGAGGAAGAGACATAAACAATCACTGTGCAGGGAGGTTGAAAGACTCTCACTTTGGAGACAGTTTGGTTCCATCCTGAATTGTCAAACTTCCTTTTTTTAAGGTCCAGGAAAACAACAGAGACACAGATGCCATAGTCCCTATTTCATTTCCATGCACTGTTTTTGTCTGGCATATTAAACCGCCAAGGAAAGAATTCTCCCACATTAGATCACTTAGGTCCATCCTGACAGTGGTCTCTCTGGTTTCTTTGCCATGTTTTTGACTTAGCAATAAAGAAAAAATAGAATGTAATTGAAATATCCTAATGCTATTTTTAAGGAAACCTCCTTTACATAATATAAAACTTGCCTTAGTGCAGTTGTTTCAATAGTTGAAACTAGTGCTTTTAGAGTGCTAAGTGCCAATAAGCAGGATGGGGCATTGGGACTTCCACACCACCCCCCAATTCAGTCAAACCAGCTTCATTCTCTGTAGCTTTTTATGTATTAGCCTTCTTTTAAGGGTACGTATGTGGATTTTAAAGAACTATAAAGGGCCAGGCACTCTAAACAAACTTCGGTCTAGCTCTGCTATTTGGAGAAGGCAATGGCACCCGACTCCAGTATTCTTGCGTGGAAAATCCCATGGACAGAGGAGCCTGGTGGGCTGCAGTCCATGGGGTTGCTAAGAGTCGGACAGGACTGAGCGACTTCACTTTCACTTTTCACTTTCCTGCATTGGAGAAGGAAATGGCAACCCACACCAGTGTTCTTGCCTGGAGAATCCCAGGGACGGGGGAGCCTGGTGGGCTGCCGTCTATGGGGTCACACAGAGTCGGACACGACTGAAGCAACTTAGCAGCTCTGCCATTTATTTTTTGCTTTCCTTTACCAAAACTGCTTAGAGTTTTTCATGATTCTGGTCATCAGGTTCCCATTTTTATAGAAAACTTTCAGTTACATGAAATAATTCACACCAGAGAGCAACCCTATCATTGTAAGCAGCAGTATGGTACAGCCTTCAAACATTTTGTTTCCTTATAGGCACACATGGAGAAGGCAATGGCAACCCACTCCAGTACTCTTGCCTGGAAAATTCCGTGGACGGAGGAGCCTGGTAGGCTGCAGTCCATGGGGTTGAGAAGAGTCGACATGACTGAGCGACTTCACTTTCACTTTCAGTTAAGTGAATTATTCAGAGCCTCACAAGTTGTTAACTACACACCCAAGACTAGAACCTTTATTTCTGCTTGGATTCCAGGGTTTTTCTCACTTGACCTTTCTACTCAGGAGCAGGACCATTTTAATTCCTGCATCTTCTCCTTTCCATTAAAACTGTCAGAGTCCCAGAATTCCATCAGTCTTCTGATACAACTCCTTCAAACCTCAACCCTCCTCTCCACAAGATGAATGTCTCAAGAAGTATAAACAGAGATACTACCAAAAGAAATCAGAGTTTTCATAACTAGTTAAAACCAAGCAATCAAACAGCAGGCTACTCTTATGAACATGAGCAGTCTATTATTTGCCTCCAGAACCAGTCCATCCTCAAGGAGACCAGTCCTGGGTATTCATTGGAAGGACTGATGCTGAGGCTGAAACTCCAATATTTTGGCCACCTCATGTGAAGAGTTGACTCATTGGAAAAGATCTTGATGCTGGGAGGGATTGGGGGCAGGAGGAGAAGGGGACGACAGAGGATGAGATGGCTGGATGGCATCACCGACTCGATGTACATGAGTTTGGGTGAACTCTTGGAGTTGGTGATGGACAGGGAGGCCTGGCATGCTGCGATTCATGGGGTCACAAAGAGTTGGACATGACTGAGCGACTGAGTTGGACATGACTGAACCGAACTGATAGGACATAAAATTAACTTTGTGGAGAAGCAAACAACCTTTTTTTTCAACACAGTCACTAAAATTCAGACTGTTATACTCATTTGTTCCAAGAATATTCTCAGAAAAAAAGAATCTACTTTTATACCAGCAGGTTCAAATGTAAACCTGATATTAAATGTCAAGGAAAGACACAATATACAAGAATATAAAAAAGCAACAGAAAAAGCAATGAGTTTCTGTTTCTTAAGATTATTTTTATCATTGAAAAAAGAATTACTAAACATTGTCAAGAACAGTAATTCATGTTGCAGAATCTCTCTTTATTTGTATCAGTTCAGTTAAGTCACTCGGTTGTGTCCTACTCTTTGGGACCCCATGGACTGCCACACACCAGGATTCCCTCTCCATCACCAACTTCTAGAGCTTGCTCAGACTCATGTCCATCAAGTTGGTGATGCCTTCCAACCATCTCATCCTCTGTCGTCCCCTTCTCCTCACACCTTCAGTCTTTCCCAGTATCAGGGTCTTTTCTAAAGAGTCACGTCTTTGCATCAGGTGGCCAAAGTATTAGAGATTCAGCTTCAGCATCAATCTTTCCAATGAATATTCAGGATTTCCTTTAGGATTGGCTGGTTGGATCTCCTTGCTGTCCAAAGGACTCTCAAAAGTCTTCTCCAACACCACAGTTCAAAAGCATCAGTTTCTTGGCACTCAGCTTTCTCTATGATCCAACTCTCACATCCATACATGACTACTGGAAAAACCATAGCTTTGACTAGATGGACCTTTGTCGACCAAGTAATATCTCTGTTTTTTAATATACTGTCAAGGTTTGCTATAACTTTTTTTCCAAGGATCAAGCATCTTTTAATTTCATGGCTGTAGTCACCTTCTGCAGTGATTATGGAGCCCCCCAAAATAAGTCTCTCATTGTTTCCCCATCTATTTGCCATGAAATGATGGGACCAGATGCCATGATCTTCTTTTTTTGAATGTTGATTTTAAGCCAGCTTTTTTACTCTTCACTTTCATTTTCATCAAGAGGCTCTTTAGTTCTTCTTCACTTTCTGCCATAAAGGTAGTGTCATCTGAGGTTATTGATATTTCTTCTGGCAATTTGATTCCAGCTTGCCTCATACAGCCCAGCCTTTCACATGATGTACTCTGCATATAAGTTAAATTAGCAGGGTAACAATATACAGCCTTGACGTACTCCTTTCCCAATTTGGAACCAGTCTTTTGTTCCATGTCTGGTTCTAACTGTTGCCTCCTAACCTCCATACAGATTATTCAAGAGGCAGATCAGGTGGTCTGCTCTTCCCATCTCTTGAAGAATTTTCCACAACTCGTTGTGATCCACACAGTCAAACACTTTGGCATAGTCAATAAAGCAAAAGTAGATGATTTTCTGGAATTCTATTGCCTTTTCTATGATCCAGTGGACATTGGCAATTTGATCTCTGGTTCCTCTGCCTTTTCTAAATCCAGCTTAAAAATCTGGAAATTCTCAGTTCACGTACATTGAAGCCTAGCTTGTAGAATTTTGAGCATTACTTTGCTAGCATGTGTGATGAGTGAAATTGTGTGGTAGTTTGAATATTCTTTGGCATTGCCTTTCTTTGGGATTGGGATAAAAACTAACTTTCCAGTCCTGTGGCCAATGTTGAGTTTTCCAAATTTGCTGGCATACTGAGTGCAGCACTTTCACAGCATCATCTTTTAGGATTTGAAATAACTCAGCAGGAATTCCATCACTTCCACTAGCTTTATTCGTAGTGATGCTTCCTAAGGCTCGCTTGACTTTGCATTCCAGAATGTCTGGCTCTAGATAAGTGATCACACCATCATGGTTATCTGCTTCATGAAGATATTTCTTGTATAGCTTTTCTGTGTATTCTTGCCACCTCTTCTTAATATCTTCTGCTTCTGTTAGGTCCATGCCATTTCTGTCCTTTATTGTGTCCATCTTCATATGAAATTTTCCTTGGTATCTCTAATTTTCTTGAAAAGATCTCTAGTCTTTCCCATTCTATTGTTTTCCTCTATTTCTTTGCATTGATCACTTTCATTGTATACAAAATTACAATTCCTATCAAAAGACTACATAGCACTTGTTGTCCACCTGAAACTTTCACAACATATTAATCAGCTATGTGCTAATACAAAATTAAAAGTTTAATAAAAATGAAAAAGAAGACCAAATAACAAAATACAGAAATACATGCCTCATGCATGGAAGAAATAACCTGAAACTTGATATAGCCAGCATGGCCCCTTGTCCACAGTATTTGAAGAGGTTACAGTGTAACATTTTGAAATTATTGGTTTTAATATAAGATTTTTATTAAAATATGTTTGACATGGTTAACACACACATTTATGCTTCTCATCCACATGGAATATAAATTAACTATTTTAAAATTTATGAAATTCACAAATGAAATTTGTGAACATTTTAAGATCAGAAATACGCTTCATTATTTGTTCTGCCTTCTATTTTTATTTCCATAGCTTATGGAGAGTTAATTCCTTATTATCCTTTCCTCATCATCAACTCTTGAGAATAAACTCAGAGCACAATCACTAGTGCATAACAGTTTTAGGAATTTGAAGTTACAACATGTAAAAATTAACCTGATAATAGTTGAAATATGTTGCAATAATTATGTTCAGTTGGCACTTGATATTCAGTTTGTGTTCCAGAAAGCATTGAGAATAGACTTTGATATTTTCAGGGAAATATGTAATTTAGTGTGGGTACCCAGTAGAGGAAAAGAAAGTTTCCTGATTATCCATAAGGCCTCAGAGAACCTGCTTCTGTAACATTTTCAATTTCCCAAGGTTCTGTAACTGTAGGAAGCAGCAGACATCAATAATAGCATTCTCTTCTCTTGCTTTGGCTTAATGCTTAACCTGAGTGACCTGCTGCACACCTTGATTCTGGTTCAACCTGTTAGCTTAATGAATCTGTTTAAAAGTACTGGAATTGTCTGAAACAGTTATTTCCAACACTGTCTTAGAAAACTTTATTTTAATGTGTTAATTCCTTTTTTGTACTAGAACCCACATGAAGTAACTTTAACATATATCCTTTGGAACCAACTCTTCTGATCTTTCTGGAAAGCAAAGACACACACACACAGCAGAAGGCATTTGAATATTCCTCTCCTCAAAGCCCTGTTAACTCTTTGTGTGCTTTCCCCCCCTTCCCTACCTCTTGTAGGCTCACTGCTCACAGACGCATACTAGGCAACTATCCCCTTTCAGTTCCACTTGCTCCACTTATGACAAGGCCTGGAGGTTTGTTCCAGGTGATTCCTAGACTTGCAGGATTATCATCCTTTTCTTTATATATTAAATCCTGCCCATTTCTGAAATGTGTATTATCTCCAGGTAAATTTTTCAGGCTTCACAGCTGTCATTGACCTCTCCCATCATTTTTCTTCTTATTTTTTGGCCATACCAAATAGTCTGTGGGATCTTAGTTCCCTGACCAGGGATCGAACCCACATCCCCTGTAGTGAAAGTTCAGAGTCTTAACCACCAGGCCACCACACCAGGGAAGTACCAATCTCTCCCATCTTTAAACTCTAAGAATACTTGGTTTATTTCCACACAACTAAATAATTTATTTCCACAATGCTTTGTATGTCTTAGTGGATGGATAACTGATAGGTAGGTAGATAGATGGGCTTCCCAGGTGGATCAGTGCTAACAAAAAAAAAAAAAAAGTCTGTCTGCCAATGCAGGAGACACAGGAGATGTGAGTTCAATCCCTGGGTCAGGAAGATCCCCTAGAGGAGGATATGGCAATCCACTCCGGTATTCTTGCCTGGAAAATCCCATGGACAGAAACGTCTGGCGGGCTACAACCTATGGGGTTGGAAAGAGTTGATAGATAATTTGTGTGTATGTGTAAGGGCATGAGTTTCTTTCATCTCCCTATATCTTGAGAAATAGAACGTATCACATCTTTTAAAAATATGCCCCCAAAGAACCTAGCATTCCAATCAACTGGTAATTAGGCTAAATAAAATGTCATTTTACATGGTACATTCTTGGCACTCACCAGGAAAATTCTAACTTATGATGTTTTTATGGTAAGAAGGAATAAGGACCTCATTTGGCCATTCATTTAATATTTCTGAGTTTCTTATAAGTGCTAAGCAGGTCAAATAAGACATTGAAAATTAACTGTATTTCTCCTTTTATATGTTTTCTTATTTTTCACGAATAAGGAAAAAGGCAAGAAACAATGGGGAGATACTATGCCAGACAACAAGCCTTGAGTTGGAAAGTCTGGACTGAGCCTCTGATACCATTATTCTGAGTGAAGATAAGAGAATGTTACCTGGATTCGAGTTCTAGCCCTTGTTACTCAATACTGCCAGTGTTCTTGGCTACCTTATTTGATCCTTCTTTGTCTTGGATCCCTAACTAGCCTCTAAGTCAGAATAATATTTTTCTTCGTGTAGGCACTCTTTAATGTTTCGTGTCAGGTCCAAGGCATTCTCCAGATACATGTGGAATGTCTGCTCTGACACGCCATGGTGTTAGGAAGTCTGGTTACAGTGGTGACATATCTTTGCCATCAGATCAACTGGGCAGAGATAGGACAATTAGCAGAATCCCTAATGAATTGTGATAAAGACTCTCCTGTGGAGAAAGGAGTTAACAGTGAGCAGTGAAGGGACATCAAAACTAGTCTCGAGGAGACAGAGGAGGGAATGCCCACACTGCAACACAAAAGAAGGTATAGGATGGGAACCAGCTCGAGACACGAGCAGCAAGGTCACAAGGTGTGCACAGATGACAGTGCAGAGACTTTTAAACCTAGTACTTTTGGCTCTCTAAGGTAGACCCTTCCACCTGGTCTGTATTCCACTCCATTGCACTCCTTCCTTCTCATGGATAACTCTCTGATAGACTAACCACGTGTTCTAAACTTATGTATAAATAAATATATTATTAACAGAATTTGTTTAAAAATAAATTCCCTCAGTTTGTCTCATTGTGATAAAAAAAAAACACGTTTCTGGATGTCGCTAATTTGATTAGAGTGTTTCATATAAAAAGGTGCATGAGGGACTTCTCTTATGATCCAGTGATTAGAACTCAGCACTTTCACGGGGGTGGGGGTGGGGTAAGTTCAGTCCCTGGTCAGGGAACTGTGATCCCACAAGCTGTGCTGTGCCACGAAAAAAAAAATAAAAGGTGCCTGGAAAATGGAATTTTATTCTCACTGGGATGTATTTGCACCTTAAAACCGAAACTCATTAACTCAAATGAATATTTAATTGATGGAAACATGGAGGATGGAGGTAAAGGGATGAGTGGTGAAAGAAAAGATATTTTTAAAAAGCAAGCCTTCTGGTTCTATCTGTATCCTCCCCAACCTCCTTCCATTCCACCATCCAATCCCCTTTGGCATAATTATTCCCCTTTCTGTACTCTCAGAAGGAGTTAGGGGTTCAGTAACACAGGCTTCTCCTGAAGAATGGGCATTAGTGATTTAAAATAAATTCTAAATGTGGTGGACATCCTGTGTTCACCATAGACTGGACCATTTGCAATATAGTGACTCATCAGGAAAACTAAGAAAAGTACACACACCACAGGTGGCTATTTAAAATAGTAGCATTTCAATAAACCTAGATTTTTAAAAAAATTTATATTAATGAATCAGAATTCCATTTTTTGTAGCTTAATCTAAAACCTGCCTTCAACTAGAGATTTTCTTTCCTCTCCTAAAGTCTTGAAATAGCTTCATTAAACCCTTGAGAAATCATGGTCTCCTTGGCAAAATCATTCTTCACAGAATATCAAGTTTCATTTGCAATACCTTCAAATAAAATCTAAAATGACATTGTCACGAAGTAGAAATTAAAATGAATTCTATCCCTCTATCTTGAGAATCAGCTTGCACTTATTTCCATTCTAAAAATGACAAAAAGTCAAGAGTTAATAGAACTTAGAAAGGCATTAGTAAGGATTATATCAAGATCTCTCCAAAAGCATCCCAAGGTAGTTAAAATATTTAATACAGCTCTGAAGCTCTGATTTCAGTCTATACTCCAGTCATCACGCAAGCCAGAACAATTTTCACAAGACGCACATGCATCACGCATGCACGCACAAACACATGATTCCTAACATTACATTCTGAGTTTAATTCCACTGCCTCTGTTCTTGGGAGACATCAGTTATTGTGTACATGACACAAGACATGCTGCTGCTGCTGCTGCTGCTAAGTCGCTTCGGTCGTGTCCGACTCTGTGCAACCCCATAGACAGCAGCCCACCAGGCTCCCCGTCCCTGGGATTCTCCAGGCAAGAACCCTGGAGTGGATTGCCATTTCCTTCTCCGACACAAGACACTGCCTACCTGCTATGCACAAGCAGTCTCCCACAGTGACTGCCTCAGATAAGTCTAGGTAGAGAGACTGTAACACATGACATAATTAGAAGATACATTACACAGTTGTCTATAATTAGAGAGTAAGATGTATGGGCCAGACTATATTTTAAATTAGCATTCAGATAAAGGTTTTATCCACATAATCAGGAGAAACTTCATGGAAAATAGAGAACTCGTTCTGGACCGTGAATGATGAGCAGTGTTTGGAATAGTGGAGAGGGTGCTATGGACGTGAGGATGAGGCTGGGCCATGGCCAAGCAGTGGAACTGAGAAGCGAGCATCCAGAACAAAGCTCTTTTCTCATAATAATTGTCATTATGACCTCCTACTTTTTATTTTCTGTGCCAAATTATCTTAGGTCCTTCAGAGTTTCCTCAGAGGAATGTCCCTGGAGGTACATACAAATTTTACTTAATCTCTAAACATTGAAGGATCAAAATATGTATTATTACTTGATTTATGCTTAAATTTTGAAAGCTAATTGCTCATTCAAACTGAATTTTGAGTTGTACTTTGGGTACAAATCATTTGTTCTTATTAGTAATAAATATGCCTCTTTGGAATCCATAAGACGATATGAAGTACCTAGAGTGTTAGTCACTCAGTCGTGTCCGTCTCTTTGTGATCCCATAGATGGTAGCTCACCAGCTCCTCTGTCCATGGGACTTTCCAGGCAAGAATACTGTAGTGGGCTGCCTTGCCCTCCTCCAGGGGATCTTCCCAACCCAAGGATTGAACCCAGCTCTCCACATTGCAGGTGGACTCTTTCCCAACTAACTGAGCCACCAGGGAAGCCCATATAAAGTGCATAAAGCCTTCCATTTCATGAAAATTCAAGTTCGGATTGTTACTATAATACAAAATCTTGATTGATGTGTAAGGGTATCCTTTAGCTAACAAATAGCACTCGTTTTAAAAGATAAATAATTTCTATTCAATGTAGCAAATATTAGATGTAAATCCAAGATATTGAATGACTTTTTATATAATTTAAAAGAACACTTTTGCATCCTCATTTCCATTACTGTTAGAGGAAGTTAATGTTTTCCAGTAATTGAGTCATCTCCACTCACCTAAATTTAGAGTACGCTACCTCTCTCCCCTCCCTAGTGCTTTCTGTGAATAGATCTGAAGCTTTCAAAATAAAAATTCCCCACCTGTATTATTTGTATCACTTCTGCTTCCTTCTTAAAAACGCCAGGGAAGCCCAGGGAACTACAATGATTAATGACCTGTTCTAGAATTTACCTGCTCTATAAAATGTGCTGAATTCCAAAGCGTAAAAGAAACTCTGAAGTAGGTCAGGAGCTTAACCTGCCCAAGGGGCCTACCTTAGACCAAAGGTAAGCAAGTTTGAAATTAAATTAGCACTATAAATTGTAGTGACTCATGATTCAGTGGCTTCATATTGGACTGGAAGATGGGAAACTATGTGTAATAAAGCCTTAAAAACCAAATTCACTCAGACGTATGCAATTTAGAATTTGAATTCATTCCGATGATGAACCTGGTTCAAAATAGTTTTCTGCGTTCTCTGAAGTGGATTGAGGTGAAGTGCGGGGGAGAATTTGCAAAAAGAGTTAAGGAAATGTTTAGCTTATTAGAGTGGAGGCCAAAATAGACATTCAAGGATTACTTTAGAAAAGCCACAGAATGAATGTGCTGATTACAAATAATTCATATTAAATTAAAAAATTTTATGCCAAGCAAGTAGATGAAATCTACAGGCTGCTTCCCACAAAGGCAAAACATGACGTTCACAGGAAGAACTGTTAGCCCACTTCCATCTCTAAAAATCTGCAATACTATAATCCACATGGGAAAACCACTGGAGTTCCCAAAGCTGTCAAGAGAACTAAGTGGGAAGAGGTGAAGCATTAGTGGGAGACGGAGGTAGCTGCTTTCAGAAGACGTGTAGATCTTTGGTCCAGGAAATGATTGGGAGTCTCAAGGCAGTTATTCCAGGAATGTGACTCTGACCTGTCTCTAGGGGCACCCTGTGTGCCACCATATACCTAACCCATTTCAGCTTAAATACCATTTCCTCACTGCCATCAGATTAAGCTAAATTCACCCAGTTTTACACTGTCTTCCTTTTATTGCTTATTACATGTATCACAATTTGTAATCAAATCATTGTATAGTTATTTCTGTTATGCCTTCCCCCACGAGTATGTAAACTCGGTGAAGACAGAGATGAGATCTTTTCTGTTTTCCATGATTTTCTTAGTATCTGATACATTGTGGGTACTCAATAAATGTCAGGTGGATGGATGGATGGGTGGATGGGTGGGTGGCTAGATGGTTAATAGGAAGAGTTATTAGATGGTATATGAGGAGGCAAGGTAGAACCAGATTTCAGCCAAGCTCCTTCTTAAATCTGTTATGGCATTTATCTTCTAATTGCTGAACAATATTCTATCCAGTAATATAAAGAGACTGAAAATAAGGAAGGATTAGAGCAATATATCATTGTAGAGTTTATTTTTACTTCATATATGTACATTATTCCTTGTGAAGACAGAAACGGGCTTGACAACTGCAAACAAATAAGAAAATATAAAAAGCAGAACTTCTCCCATTTAAAACCTTTCCTTCTCTACCCTGTCTCTGAAGCCTACAGGGAAGATCCTGTTGAGTTTTTTTTCTTTTTTTTCTCTCAAGTCTGCTTGTTGGGAAAGATAGAACTGGAACTGGAAAAAGAGCCAAAAGAATAAGAATGTGGCTGGTGCCGCGGCCAGGCACCTTTGTACTCCACAAACCCTACGTCTTGGCTCTGCCTCTTGAGCCCTCTGCTCCTCTGCTCCCCAAAGATTCATTAAGCTCTGAAAGCTTGTAACGCACATTGGGCCCTAGTCTCCTGCTGAGTGAGACCAGAGAGGAAGTGAACTCCCAGCCCTAAGAGATATCATGGCAGGAATGAACATAAATTCCTGAGCTTTCAAGATCCTGCCTTTAACAGGGAGACCTGAGGCACTGCAGTCCATGGGGTTGCAGAGTCAGACACGACTGAGTGAACAACGACAACCCGGGCAGGAATTTTATACCTTTCTTTCACTCTTATTTTTCTTCTCCTTGAAGTTAAAAAATCTACCTTTACATATAGTTTTAATAGATGCTAGTGAGTGACAGGGTTTCTGTGGCTAGCCTAAGCCTTAACTCCTGAGGTAAATGAAACGTAAATGAGATTCAGGGGTGCCTCTCCTGCTCCTGACCAATGCACATTTTTATTGCTGTGATAAAAGCTTGTATGTGAGATGCAGTCATATGCATAACCACTTTTAAAATCTGAGAAGCTATGTTGCTACTAGAGGTAACAACTAGATCTTATTTCTTGAAGCTTCAAGTTTGCAAATACTCTCTAGAAAAGTATTTTTTCTTCAACTCGTAAGGAAATGATACATAATGTTTTCTGCAGAGAGTATAGGCATTAACTGCTGTTTCACTGATTATCTTGAGATTAGTTGTATTTAAAGATGTTTTTAAATGTGCTAATAAGATGCATTGTACTTTTAAAGATACAAAGCAAGTGATATATAGCTTAGCAAAACGGAAATAATTTAAAATGAACTGGTAAGAAATCCATTATTACTTGAAGAGTTATAACTTTTATTTTAAATATATATTACATTAAAGATAGAAAATCTGCTATAAAAATCACCTCATTTCAGTATCTGTCTTCATAACAAAGTAAATGATAGTTTCAAGATAATGAGTTTTTCTGAACTACTGAATGCATTAAAGGTACTCTGAGGTATTCTTATCTGACAGTAATCCAGGCAAATATTAATATTTTGATACAGCCTTTGGTATAATGAATATGTCTTGGAAAATTAACACTAGAAGTTTGCTCTGTGTATAAAATTCCAGTGCAATTTTGACCAGAAAGTTTAAGGAATTATTTCAGCAGGTTACAATGAGAAAGCTGAGGATTGATAGATTGAATTTCATTAATGGGCGCCAGACTCCTTTAATGAAATGCCAAGTTTCAGAGGTTTCATCCAGGTTCTAAATGCTCAGGACAAGCCCTGGCAATTTGCTTTGCTGAAAGCAGAGTTCCCCACTCCCCACAAAAGGGTCTTCTCCAGTTGCAGTTTTCTGGGTTAATGTATTCTAGGCTGAATTATCTCACCCATCGATTGCTGCCTTAGGAATTTCAGTGTTCATACAAACTAACAAACGTCCACCAGACAGCACCAGCAATGCCCAGCTGGCTGTTTGTCCCCCGTGGGAAATTTTCTCAGTCAGAGCCTGGTAATTGTTTAGTGCAGCTGCTACAGTTTCAAGGGTGCCAGCTCATCTAAGCCAACTATATGCACACAGTCCATGACTCACGAGACTGAGAGAGTACACATCGAGGGTGGGTGGGGGCCTTCAAGGACTCCATTTTAAATTTGCCCTCTTCTCTGTCAACCGTTTGGGGGAAAATGCATGACAAAAGGCAATTATTTAAGAGTTATAAATATCCTATATAGTCGTGAAAATCAGCTATAGGAGTACATAATAATATCAGCTTTATCATAAAGACTGTGCAGTATATCTCAACAGTCCCTAGGCTGTGTTACAATAACAGCTATACTGTAACACCTGTGACATGAATAAAGAACTGGCTTGATATCCAGGGTGAGGGACAATCTAGGCGGAGTCTGGGAATGCAGGCCCCATATTCTGGCCTCTTGCCATGCTAGCTAGCATAAGTTCATTATAAGGTCTTCCAGAATTGTACTGGAAATTACAAAAATATATTTTGTTAGAATAATAGACTAAACTAGATTATTATAAGGCAATTTGAAAGAATTTTACTGTCAATTAGAGGCAGTAATATCCTCCTGGAAAAATCCTCCTACAGAGCATTCTGTACACAAATGGCATCATTAAACATCGTCAACCCCACACATATATACCAAGTGTCTCCAGGGCCTGTGGGATATATGATGACTAGGATGCAAATTCTCAGTGTATTAGTTATCTTTTGCTGAGAAAAAAAAAAGAATTACAAAATTTTAGTGACTGAAAACAATAAGCATGTATTATTCATTGCTTCTGTGGGCCAGAAATCAAGGAAAGGCTTAATCAGGAGGTGGTTCTGCTCAGAGTCTTTCACGAGGCTTTAGTGAAGTGACAGTCTTGGCTGCAGTCATCTCCAAACTAGACTAGAGAGGGCTCTGCTTCAAACTCACAAGACTGATACCTGGCCTCAGGAGATTCCCTGCTGAGGTCACTGTGTGCCCCTCCCACACTGCTGCCTCACACGTGGTAGCTGACTTCCTCCAGAGCAGCAGTCCAAGAGAGAATGAGAGAGCATGCACAAGACTGAAGCCACAGGCTTTTAGTAACCTAATACTGAAAGAGGCAGCCCTTCACACCTGCCATATTCTATCCATTAGAAGCAAATTGATTTGTCCAGCCTACACCTGGGGGGAAGTGATAGTGTTAATTGCTCAGCTGTGTCCGACTCTTTGGAACTCCATGGACTGTAGCCCACCAGGCATCTCTGCCCATGGAATTCTCAAGGCAAGAATACTTGAATGGGTAGCATCCCTTTCTTAGGCAGATAGAGGAGAAGGGATCACATGAAGACCTTAATTCCCAGGAGACAAAAATCACTGGGGGCCATCTCAAAGGCTGCCTACCACACTGAGGGACTTAATTCAGGGCTTTAGCATTTCTCTGGAATTATAACTACTACCTCTAATTTTAGACCTTGATGCTGGGAGGGATTGGGGGCAGGAGGAGAAGGGGACGACAGAGGATGAGATGGTTGGATGGCATCACCAACTCGATGGACATAAGTGTGGGTAAACTCTGGGAGTTGGTGATGGACAGGGAGGCCTGGTGCACTGTAATTCATGGGGTCGCAAAGAGTCGGACACGACTGAGTGACTGAACTGAACTGAACTGAACCTCTAATTAGTCTTAGATCCTAATTTTGATCCCTTCCACCAAACTATCCTTGCTATAGCAAAGTGGTCTTTAAAATCAGCAAATCTTATGTCATCTGAAATGTGATAATTGTCCTCAGGAGCAAGGCTAAGCATTTTAGTGGGACATACAAGATTCCTGATACACAGAGCATGGTCTCTTGTTGAGTGGCTCAGTCGTGTCGAACTCTTTGCGACTCCACAGTCTGCAACACACAAGGCTTGCCTGTCTTTCACCATCTCCTACATTTTGCCCAAACTCATGTCCATTGAGTCAATGATGCCATCCAACCATCTCATCCTCTGTCACCTCCTTCTCCTCCTGTCCTCAATCTTTTCCAGCATCAGAGTCTTTTCCAATGAGCTGGCTCTTCATATCAGGTGGCCAAAGAACTGATGCTTCAGCTTCAGCATCTGTCCTTCCAATAAACATTCAGGGTTGATTTCCTTTAGGACTGACCGATTTGATCTCCTTGCTATCCAAGGGACTCTCAAGAGTCTTATCCAGCACCATAGTTCAAAAGCATCAGTTCTTTGGCACTCAGCATTCTTTGTGGTTCTATTCTCACATACATAATGACTACTGGGAAAACCATAGCTTTGACTATATGGACTTTTGTTGGCAAAGTGATGTCTCTGCTTTTTAATAAACTGTATAGGTTTGTCATATTTTTTCCCCCAAGAAGCAAACGTCTTTAAATTGCATGACTGCAGTTACTGTCTGCAGTGATTTTGGAGCCCAAGAAAATAAAGTCTGTCATTGTTTCCCCCATTCTTTTTGCCATGAAATGTTGGGACCGGATGCCATGATCTTAGTTTTTTGAATGTTGAGTTTCAAGTCAGCCTTTTTCATTCTCTTCTTTCACCTTCATCAAGTGGCTCTTGAGTTTCTCATTTTCTGCCATTAGAATGGTATCATCTCCATATCTGAAGTTGTTGATATTTCTCCTGAAATCTTGATTCCAGCTTATTATTCATCCAACCTGGCATTTTGCATGATGTGCTCTCTTTTCATCCCGCCCTGAATTGTGCATGATGCCAGCTGGCATTTTGCATGATGTACCCCCCACAGATCTCTTCATCCATACCATCTCCACATCTCTTTACCCATTCTCAACTACATACACACGCAAACTAAACACACATACAACATAGATACACACACTAACAAACACATCTTCAAACAAATAACTATATACCAGGATACACTGCTTTGGATTCACTCTAGATGCTTGTTAAAGTTCATATTCCTGAGTCTCCCCTAGATTCAGAGGGGAAAGGAGAGGAAAACAGCCTTTGACAAGCTTTCTAGGTAGTTCCTATTCACAGAAAGCTTCAAAGACCACAGCCCTTGTCCTGCTGAATGATCTTGACGAGCATGTCTCCAAACTTTACTACTGTCATGACCTCTTCCTGAAAATCACGTCATTTCCAACTTAAAAAAAAAAAAGAAAATCCCATTTACCCTTCAAATAGCACCCTTGTCAAGCATCCCTAGATGGCCCCACAGCAATTGATGGGTCTTGCTTGGCTGGCCCTTGGCACATTTTATGAAAATTATTAGTTTGTACAATCATTCCCCGGGTCAGTTCAAGAGCAACTTGAGTGCAGGGACATCTCTGACAGCATTTCTAGCACAAGGTCAAAAGTAGTCATTGCTCAGTTTGTGTTTCCTGAAATTTTAGCTATTAAAATATACCTTTGCCCTCAAAAAAGTCTTTAAAATACTTTCTAAGAAAAATGTCTTAAAAAGTTTGTCTTAAACATTTTCTATACAAAATAAAAATCTCATTAACAGTATCTAGCCACTACATGCCACCTTAACTTTTCAATACATTATAAAAAAGAATAGCTTTTTTAAAGCTTTTAAATTAATTAAATTCTTCTGCCATGACATTTTGTCAATAATCTTGCATAATTTGGAATAATTAACTTCAAATTACAACTTTCAGTTGTGTTGATTTAATAGCTTTATATTTCTTAATACAAAGGCATAAGGTCAGAATGTGTTGGTATTTTTATTTATATTTTGGTGTCCCAAATATTTTAATGCTTTAAGATTGCGCTTAAGTTTTCTTCTCTAACTAGAACTTGGAGTATATTAAGTAATCAGTAATCAGATTTCTCAGACTTAAGATAAACAAATGTCAAGATGCATAACCAAACACATTTTAAATAGAGTCACTGCTGAGCCTACCACTGTCAAAGTGGCTATTCTTAAGGTGCAGAAGACCAAGAAATGCAGCATCAAAACACTTGAGCAGCTGAAATGTGCAAGGCCACCAGCTGATCGAGCTTGTTTCATTACACTTAGAATTCAGTTGACATTGATTTCACAGCTTTGGTGAAAGAATCACTTCTGGCTTCTCCGTGACGTGATGACTTCTTCTGACTATACTCTTCCTGAAAGACAGAAAATTTACATAGCCTTCCAAGTCCTCAGTCAGTGTGGGATCCTTTAGGCTGTATGGTTTCTCTTTTAATATCTTGTGAATTCCCAGAACAAAACCTTTCACTGTCATAGGAAGAACTTAAAATCCACCCTGAACTCAAAAAGAATTATTTGGAAATGACAGGCTGGTTATGGGGTAATCCACTTCTTTCCCTAAGGAGCAGATTGATAAAACAACATCTCTCTTCATTTGTGAGTGATTCTTCCCTTTATTATTATTCATTATTACTCTATTTGATATTTACTATTTTAGAATTACTTGTCCTTATTCCACAGCTTATTTATAATCTTAGTGTCCAGGTAAATCATTCTAAAATTGACTTGCAATTAGATAATTTTGAGTATTTTTGCTGAGTGGCAGTCAAGTAAAGTCCGTTTGCATGTGTGTGTGCTAAGCTGCTTCGGTAGTATCCAACTATTTGCGATCCCATGGACTATAGCCCAGCAGGCTTCTCTGTCCATGGGATTCTCCAGGCAAGAATACTAGAGTGGGTTGCCATACTTTCATCCAGGGGATCTTCCTGACCCAGGGATCAAACCCACCTCTCTTATGTCTCCTGCATTGGCAGCCAGGCTCTTTGCTACTAGCTCCACCTGGGAAGCCCATTTCCAGTCCTCAAATTGAGTAAGAAACAAAACTAGTTACCAGAGAAGTATATTAGTCAAGATGGCTGCCTGAGCTGCCACTTTACATGAGAATTAATCATTCCAAATATACAACATGTACAGTGGATTACTGAAATGTGTTTTTGATATCTTCTAAGTTTTCTTTCATGATACACCATTGCCAAGCAAGAGTTCCCTAACACATTTAACATGTACTGTCTCTCTTGCTATTTTCAGATAATAGCCAACATATTAACATTAATACACACAACACACATTATATTTATATATTCATTCAAATCCACTTTTGTAAGTTTAACTCCTATCCTCTGTGCTTATAGTGGCAAAGTAGATGAATCCAGGCAAGCAAAGAAAAATAAGACATCACACTAGTGAGATATTTGACTTTGTGCAGTGCTGAGTAAATTCTGATTGACTTCAGAGATTAAGTTTAACTCAAAGGGACACTCTATAAAGAAAAATGTTGGAGCTAGATTTGTGAAATAATTGAATTACAACCAGTCTATTATCTAGGAAAATAAATGCCTCTTCCTGGATCCATTGCTACTTAAAAATTCATAAAGGAAAAGATGAAAATGGAATGAAGAGATGCATGACTGTATGGCAGTATGTACATCTATGTGATAGTAAGTGGATTGGGAGTAAACGCATAATATTAATATACAGTTAACTATAGTCACGTCCTGCTTATACCTTCAACAGAAATATAAGCACAACATTACTCAGCATACCTCACTGAATTGACCCTATGCAGAATAATCTTTGTGACCAAAATTATTGATCTGAGGCACCTTTCACTTTAGGGCAGCGGTATTAAACACGAAATATATTTGGGCAGAAATCTTTGTACTCAATCACTTGCTGCTACCAAGTCCTTCTCTACCAAGCAAATGCCTAGGCAATAAGTGTAGAGATATATCCTTAAGCTTAAAAAAAAAACCCTACATTTATATTTTGGAAATCTTGCAATAGAGCTTGAATTCAATATCAGCAGCACAATAACCACTCTTGACTAGTAAATTTTGGTACAAAATGAATGCAGTAATAATCAGAAACTTAGAGTATGTTAGGGCTGGAAGAGATTTTAGAGATCACTTAACTGGACCCATGTATTTTGTAATTGAGATAATTTATATGACAATTTTTCAAAACCCTGGTCTGCAAAGCAGTACTTGATGATGACACTATTTGCACTGTCCATAAAAAAAAAAAAGCAAGATGAAGCAGAATAGTGAGTTTTCCATAAAATTAAATTTACTTATGTAATATTATTACCTTTTATTCTAAGACTTTGTCCTTCTTTAATTTATATATTAATATATTTTATGAAGTGATGATGAAAGTAAGAAAAAGACACTTGCTTTCCCTAACTTTGTAACCGATTAAATAAAATGCTGGCAATCCTGTAATACACCCCATTTTTTAAAAAACATTTACCAAACTGGAAATACATGGCTTGGGGAACCACTGATTTAGATGCCAGTATAGAATTTCTTCCATTGTCTCTTCCCTGGTGGCTCAGATAGTAAAGAATCTGCCCCCAATGCAGGAGATCCAGATTCAATCCCTGGGTTGGGAAGATCCCCTGGAGAAGGACATGGCAACCCACTCCAGTATTCTTGCCTGGAGAGTTCCATGGACAGAGGAGCCTGGCAGGCTATTGTCCATAGGGCCACAAAAACAATCAGACATGACTGAGAAACTTTCACTTTATATATGAGACACACAAATTTATCAAAAGGCAAGTTTAGTAAGAAGCGTTATATGTGAAATGAGCCATAAATAGGACATTGCTTCTACTTACCATATAAAATGTGACAAAAAGTCTCAAATGAAATAGTCTTTTGCTATTCATATGTGTCTCTGACAAAAGAGAAAATGTAAGTTTTAAAAAACTGACGTATTTTATCTATCAATAAGACATAAAAGTTGTAAGAACAAAGAAATAAGGGAGATTAAAGCATGAATGTAATCATATTTATTAGGATAAAGGTTATGGAGAAAGTCATACTTGTCATCAGAAGGCATAAACTGGCTTAGTTTTCATTTGTCTCTGTCACTTGCACTTTTTGTTTCAGGCTGACATTATCAAATTCACGCCTCACCCCAGGAGACATAAATAGGAGTCAAATATCTTAGTAGGTTTTTTTCAAAGAATGCCAAGGTGAAAAATTCCTAATGAGATATAAAGTATAGTATTTCAAAATGGAATTCAAAACCATTTAAAATCAAGATAAATTACCTCCTAGGAAGTTATTCCTGTCAGGTGATACACAAAAATAAGAAACTAATGAGTCTCTGCTACAAAATTATGCTTCCACATCAAGTCACCTAAGTAATCAAGAATGCCGTATGTATTTCTTTTTACTTCTTTCAGATAATTCACATGCCCATTGCCTTAAAGTTATGTACTTAAAAAATCAAATGTGATTTTCTTGAATGAACTACCCAAGATGCCTCTGCATGACTTTGAAAGAGACTTTGATTAATACTTAGCTCTCAAAAAAAGTTATTTCATTGCCTCTTCTAGCCAGCATTTAAATATAATTATTTTTAGCTATGATAGAATCAGTCTCAGATTAAATTTCAAGACCTGTCATCGTTTTTGGTGAAACATTTGGCCTGTTTTCTCTCTTAGAAGAAGAGAGACTATATCATAATTAAAATTTAGTATCATTTTCAAATTTCTTCTTATTGTGCAGGTTTACTCAGTAATTTTTAGTATATAGAATGCTTTTTTCAACCTTTTTTGTTGTTGCTGTTTGTGAGGAGTTTCTCATTTTTGTTTGTTTGTTTTGTCATTGTTTAAACATGGAGAAAACACTTCCAATTTTAGTAATTGGGCTGACCGTACCATATTTAGGACCTATTTCTGAGTCAAATGGCAATCCACTCCAGTACTCTTGCCTGGAAAATCCCATGGACGGAGGAGCCTGATAGGCTACAGTCCATGGGGTCACAAAGAGTCAGACACGACTGAGCTACCTCACTTTCACTTTCACTTTCTGAGTCTTAGAAAGACATTTTTCTTAAGCCTTTTGAATTTAATACAACAGGAAAGTAATTTGTCACAAATCAACTTTCCTCTTATGTATTTTTGACCACTTACGTTACAGGATAATCATCCAAGGAAAAATACACATTGGGTATTTACTGTATAAGCAGCAGTGGATATGGTGTGGTTTGAAGTGCAAAAAAAAAAAAAAAGATATATATAGAAAACATGGTTAAACCCGTCAGGAAGTTTAGAATATAGTAAAGAATTTATGAAGTAATTCATAAGTCCTCTTTGCAAAAGTTTGACTTCTGTTAAACCTTTCATTTTGGAAGGAAGGAAGAGAGGGAGATAAAAAAGGGAAAAAGATATGGGGAAGGAGGGAGGAAGTGAAAGAAAAATTGATCATTTAACACCCGTTTTTGTGGAAGCCATCTTGTTTTACTTCTTATGGTCGTGTTGAGTTGATCTACAGATATTCTGTCTTTTTCTATTCATTGCACTTCTGGGTGCCTAACGAAACTTGTCAGACCTACAAAAAGAACAAACCCAGGAGGCAAATCGTGGCCCTCCAAGAACTTGTTACTAAAGTAAACAACTGGACCGGATTCCTGCCATTAGAGTCGAGTTTTACTGACTCTTAGTCATCAGACATGCCCCAACCAAGGAAAACCTGTCCACTGCAAATTTGGTAGGAAGGTCACAGTTGCTAAGGCTACTTGAAAACTGGATGTTCTCAACCTCAACAGAACAACATTTCTCATTTGGAAAATTTGCGGGAATGAGAAACCATCTTTGAAGCCAAGTTATTTAAAGGCAAAGCACAAGCCTTAGATTTTTAGTAGGCTGTTCATCCTGTAAATACATTTGGACCTTTGAACAATACAGGCTTGAAATGTGTAGGTCCACTTATTCACAGAATTTTTCTTTTTTAGTAGTAAACTACACAGAATTTTTTTCAATAGAAATACTACAGTCCAAAAAATAAAAATCAAAAAAGAAATACTGCAGTACTGCACAATCTGCCATTGGATGGGACCTTGGCTACAGAGGAACAATGAATATAGAAAATCAAAGTTATACATGGATATTCAACTAGGGTAGGGTCGGTGCCTCTAACATCCACGTTGTTCAGGGGTCAACTGTACTCAGAAAATCTCTGCAATAATGAAGAAACAGCTCACCTGTGCTTCAGTCAAGACGCCTTCTTTGACTTTAACTTTGAGCACATTTCCTGCTAGTGCCACCCCCATCAATTTATACTTCCTTTCCTGTCTAAATAATTCTTATGCTCTTTTGTCTTTTTTTCTGTCTTATGTCCACTCACTTGATATTATAAATGTGTTTGTGGTTCTTGGAATTCAGAGACAGGTAGAAGTTTATGTCCTAAGTCAGGATTTTTAACTACCTAGATGACTTTAAGAATCCCAAAAAAGAACATAAACACATAGTCCCTGAGAAGTAAACAACACCATGCACCTTAATTTTTTAAAAATAACTTCAAACCCACTCATATATCCCAAGGTAATACTTTGCATCAGATAATCTTGTGCTTGCTCATATACAAACACACACATTTTCATTTCTCCATCATCTTGGAATTTGTATTTCATTGTATTGAAAAATAATTGACATATATCACAAGTTTAAGACATATAGCAATGATGGTTTAATTTACATATATTGTGAAATGATTATCACAAAAGGTTCAGCCAACATCCATCATCTCATATAGATACAATAAGAAGAAATCTCCTTGTGATGAGAATTTTATCCTGGAATTTTATGAAGATTCTTCCTGATTTTTTTTCCTTAAAATATATTAAGCCTGTCCTGTAGATGATCAAATACAGCAAAACCATACATACTAATGTTTATCTAACTGAGTGTAACTGAATAAAAACCAGTGTGAGGTAAGCAAAATAGTAGAATTATGGAATCTCAGAGATTGGCTGCACCAATTTTCTTGCATGTATAATTTCTACAGGATCTTTAGAAAGTATACTCAAAATTTAAAACAAATAGGGACTCCATAGATACTTACTGATTCATTTTTTAAAAGGACCATTTCATTACCTATAGCAAAATAGAGAATAGAGTAAAATAGAACAAAATAAAGTATGCTGAAGATCTCAAGAGTAATTTTCTCCAACAGCCCATCAGATGTTCAGTTTCCTTTATGACAGGCATTCCAACAAGGCCACCTAAATGTTCCCTAGTTCCACGACATGTACTACTTTGTGAGGAAATATCCAATTGCTTGCTTAAACTGGGTCTTTTCAAAGTGATGAGGACTTTTTAAAAATAGTTGATTCTCTAAATTACCACTCTGTGTATTGATCCACAGGCCAATATAGCATAACAGATATTCATAAAGAAAAAAATATCATCTTACCAGCAAACACACATAAGCAAGAGGCCTAACCATCTGTCTTCTGCTGTCTCTATCTACATAGTTGACTTGCTCTAAGAGTCACATCAGAGAACTGGGTTCAGTCAATAATTAAATTGACATTGAATGTTATTTATAATTAAACTGAGAGCTGTTCCAGTTAAATATGCCTAAAACATAATAGTAATACTCACTTACTGGATGTTTATAGTGAAACAGGAGTTATATGTAGAACTTTATGTTTTTTGCCTTACTTAGTTTACAGATGCCTGTGAGGTGGAGATTGCTGTCCTCATTTTGCTGTTAAGAAATCTGATACTCAGGAGATTTTTGAAATGGCCATGGTAGAGCTGGGGTATGTAACTGGGTTGTCTTAGTCTGGAGTCTTGCTTGTTCTGCACTATTTGACAGATCGTGGATTTCTAACTTAAAATGCTCTTTATATTAATTTTTTGTGCCCATCATGGCCATCAGGGCCTTCTCTGGTGGCTCAGTGGTAAAGAGTCCGCCTGCAAGTGCAGGAGATGTGAGCTTGATCCCTGGGTTGGGAAGATTTCCCGGAGGAGGAATTGGCAACCCACTCCAGTATCCTTGCTTGGAATTCCGTAAACAGAGGAGCCTGGCAGGCTATAGTCCACGGGGTTGCAAAGAGGCGGACACGACTGAGCCTCTAACAGTAACACGGCAGGTGGCACTAGTGATACAGGAGCTGCCTGTAGGGCAAGAGACACAGGAGATATGGGGTCCGCCCCGGAGCAAGAAGGTCCCGGGGGTAGGAAACGGCAGCCACTCCAGCACTGCTGGTGAGAGAGTCCCACGGACAGAGAGGCCCGACAGTCGATGGCTCAGGGGGTCACAGAGAGTGCGACACAGCTGAGAACAGAGGCACACGCTGCTGCAGATCAGAACACAGGCCTTACGGAAGCAGACAGCCTTGGCAAGTTAGCGGACCTTGTTTTCTCTATCTGTGGAGTGGAATAAACAATGGCATTGTCTTACTTTCCTTTTGTCACACAAATGACCACAAACAGGTGGTTTAAAACAACCTATGTTTATTCTTTTACAGTCCTGAAAGCTGAAAGTCTCAAATGTAGGTGTTAATGGGGGCACGTCTCTATTTGGAGGCCCTGGGGGAACATTTATTCCATGCCTTTCTCTCAGCACCTGTGTTTCTGGCAGTCTTGGTGTTCCTTGGCTTATAGACACACCACTCCAATCTCTGCCTCCATCCTCACATGGCATTTCCTGGGCGTCTGTCTCTGTGTTCTCTTCCCTCTTCTTCTAAGGGCACCAGTCCTTAGATAGAGCTCCCCTCAATCCTGTATGACCTCATCTTACTTGGTTACATCTGCAAAGACCTTATTTCCAAATAAGGTCATACTCACAAATACTGGGCATTAGGACAACAGCATATTTTTTGCTGGGGACATAATTGAACTCGTAACAAGCACCTCCGATGTAAAAATTGTCATATTTAAAAGTGATAGTCCCTACTAAGCCTTCAGTAAATAATAGACGTTCAGTAAAGTTAAGAGTTATTATGATTGATAATACTATAGTTGACTCTAGGGCCTCAGATAAATTATTCAGCCTCTCTAAGTCAGTTTCCATGTCTATAAAAATGGAGATAACAATGTTTATTTCAAAGAGCTGTTGAGAGAATTGAATGTCATAATTCAATACCCGCCTTGGTAACTAGTTCAGTGTTCACGCTCCTCTTTCTCCAAGAGATAGCATTGATGAGCTGAACACATACTCTCTCAGAATCCAGTGTATCAGGCACGTCATATTTCAAGGGAAAAAAGCAGGGGCCAAAACAGGCTGACAGAGGACACTGAAGGGGACAGCTCTGCTCCTTCCCAGTTGCGGTGGTGGCAGCTGCAGCTGGGAGTGTGGTCTTCCCTGGCACGAGGGAGGTGTTAGAAAAAGCACCTCACTCCCCATTGTCTTCTTGTCAGTGATAATAATTCTGGGGATTCCTGGGCAGAAAGAGTCTGACTGAGCAAAGTGAGCTTGAGCCTATCTATTCCGTTGTGGTTTCTTTACTCCTTGGTCACTCCACCCTTGAAAAAGTCACCAAACTAATGAGTGTGCTCATTCATGTGATTTAGCTGGATTTAGATGTGGCTCTGTTGATCTTTTGCAAGTTTACACTCATTGTTAACACCAGTGATGTGACTTTATTAAACTAAACCTCAAGGGAGAGCAGAGGGAAGAGATGAGATACACTGTGGACTTGATATTTTTCTCTTGCCTGTTTGAGATCTTTGTCTTATTAAAGATCCAAGTATTAGAGTAATATTAGCACCTGGAAGTAATAAACCCTCATATCATTAAGGTGTGTGTGTGCTCGGTCGTGTCCTACTCTTTGTGACCTCATGGACTGTAGCCCTCCTGACTCCTCTGTCCATGGAATTTTCCAGACAGGAATCCTGGAGTGAGTTGCTATTTCTTACTCCAGGGGATCTTCCTGACCCAGGGATTGAACCTGTGTCTCCTGCATTGGCAGGTGGATTTTTTACCACTGCACCACCTGGGAAGCCCATATCACTGAGGTTTACCACAATATTATGTTTCATCCTCAAGCAATAGCAGAAGCTGATGTTTCTGTACAATGAATAATTTCCTCTACTTGATGATTGGGTGACCCAGGTTTCCTACACTTGATGACTCCCCTACCCATAGGATTTAAGGACCTGAAGACTTGGAAGCATCTGGCTTTATGCCATGGAAGGAAAAAAAGAGTGAATAAGGAAGGACACACCTGCTTGGGTTTGGCCAAGAAATGCTATTCATACAGATGGCTATAGTTAGGTGCAGATGGAGCTGAGTAACATACTGTTGGCTGGACAGACACATTCTAGCAACAACTCTACTCTGTGGAGGGTAGAACAACAGATTTTGGCAACAGCAGCTGTTTCTATCAAAATCCTTTCTCTCGTGAACTTTCTGTCTTGCCACTTTCATTGTCTCTCTTGTTCAACTATTTTGAGTGTTTACTATGTATATTCAGGTAAATTGCTAAGCCCCAGGAATATTCCCTTGCCTTTATTCTCCATCCCACATTTTAGTTATTTCTAGTGGATTCTCTCTGTCTTTCCACCTTCCTAGCAAATGAGTCCACTTTCCAGAACTTCAGCCTCTGTGTCTACAGGATGAAGTGTCAGACTCCAGCCTCCTCTGGAGCCAGTCCTAAACCATCTACCAGGCACCTCCCTGAACTGGTGTCTGGCACATTTATCTCATACTGTCCTATCTAAATCCTGTATCTCTCTCTCCCATCTTTAAGGCTATTCTTCATTCTTCTGTGACTCTGAACTGGTATGCCTAGTGCTTCTTTTCCAGACTTCCATTTTTTCTTAAATTGTGTCCATTTAAAAACAAAGATAAAATAAATGGAGAGAAGAGTACATGCGTATAGTTTCCAAGAGAAAAAAAAAAGAGAGAAGAGGCTGATAAGGAAGCAAACGTTAGGCCAGAAAGCATCTGGTTTCAGCAGCAAGGTGATACCTCAAGCTCCTCAGATGAGCTGCAACAGGGGAGGGGCTGATTCAAAATTAATTGAATATGGAGCCAGAATCAATGGCCACTGCCCAGCTAGCTGTGGTATGGAAGTTAAAAGAAGTTTATGGTCTGGAAGAGCCTGTCATTTTTTAATCTGCATATATTGAAGAAACATCAGAGTATTACAAGTGTTTAAGATATTATCTAACCTATTTCTTTCATATTCTGAAAGTCACACATATTTTGAGATGAAGATATTTTTCATGTTAACATACATGGAACATACAAAAACAAAGCACTAGACCTGACATTTATTAGATGACTCTTATTTTCACAAATTCATACAATCTTCAGAATCCAATCCACACACACAGATACACATGTGTGCACACGTAAACACACACATGATTAAATGTCTAAGCTTTAGAAAATTATTTGAATACAGAATGCTACAGTGATCCTACTACCTAACTTTGAATTTTATTTATTTTTTAAAATTTCCTATGCTACAGATTTGATTATTGTGTAACTGTTTTTCATCTTTTTATTTAAATATCCTGATAATCATCCATGGAACTACTCGACTCAGTGAAAATACTCAGGTTTTGCTTTATTTCTCAAATCAAATGCTTAAAAGCCCTGGGAGTTTCTTTTCTGATGCTATATAATCTATCTGATTCATTTTGTTACTGACTATTCTTGATAGATAAAAATATAGCTAGCCTATTAGTTAACTGTGAGTCCCGAGTAAAGGATAAATTACAGATGAGCAGTCTCTACCAACACCTCAGCATGGTGTTTAACAGCTGCCAGAAGCACTGTATAATCTTTTAGAAGGCTTAATCGTTCCCTATTGCACTTTTCAAAAAGGAAGAGTGGTTATTAATCCTGGTGTTTGCACAAAAGTTTCACAGTAGATCTTCATTGAATAAATAGTGCTATTTCCCATAAAGATTTTAGTTTTATATAACACTTTAACCATTCAAGGTTAAACAAATAGTAACGTGCTAGCAAAGAGAAAAACTGTACTTAGTAAAGAAAACCATATTTTAGGCTGTATTATACTGCGCAATTAATTGGTGGTTTGAGGGAAGAAAATGTGTCTTTTTGGAGACCATGGAGTTCCCCTTTTTTATACAGTGAGGTTTCCTTCTTCCTTTGCTTTCTCTCTTAAAATCCTTACAATAGTTCAATTAATCATGCTTTATGTTTCTAAAATGTGCTATTTCTCAAATGTGTGGGAGAAGCTGGCTCTTAAAGAAATGTAATAGACTAATAGACTGTGTGGCAGACTTTTTCTCTTCAACCATTGACCCCTTAGAGTCCTATTTACCTTTTTCAGAACAGCTACTTACCTATCTAATATTTTATTTCCAACAGAATGACTCCCAGGCACTGGCATATTTAATTTTATTTTCTTGGGAACTTATAATTCACACATTTATCCAATTCCAAAATAAATATGAAATGTCATTATCAAAAATACATGCATTTAAATCATTAGGGCAATTAAAATAATATAAAGGGAAATAGAAATAATGGTGGTGGTTTTCTCACTCAGTGTGGTCCGTCTCTTGCAACCCAATGGACTGTAGCCTGTCAGGTTCCTCTGTCCATGGAATTTTCCAGGCAAGAACACTGGAGTGGGTTGCCATTTCCTTTTCAAGGGGATCTTCCTAGCCCAGAAACCTCCATCTCTTGGAATTTTAGGTAGATTCTTTACGAAGTGACTTAGCCTTAGCCTCTTTATCGCTGAGCCACCAGGGAAGCCTTTGAAATAATAGTACTGAAATTCTAAACTCATATAGGGTTTCTCAAGATAAAAAAAAAAGTAATGAAATAACTCAATATCATTTACATAAAAAGATATGAAAACTTTTGATATCTCAAGAGATATAGAAATGAATTATAAATATATATAATGCAAGTATTTATAAAAATGACATTAAACAACATAAACACTTTGTTTTAAGAGGAAAGAATGCAGAAACATGCTTCTTATATCAATCCAGAAAAAAGTTTGAATATGAAATACTGATAAAGTATTTTAACAAGAGGCCTAACCTGTTGAGTCTTGAAAAGTGGCTGTATTTTAATCTAAGTTGGTGAGGAGTGTAGCTAAGTATACTCAGAGAAATGGGCATCTAGAGACTTAGCATGTCCAACTATCATCTTAAAACATAATTTGTCCCAGCCACCAATTTGACAAAATTTAAGGAGAAACAGTTCAAGGCTGGGCATCACTGGGATTATGTGTAGGATCTGGGTACTGAGTAGAAATAAACATAATATGAATTAGATGTATGGAGAACAAAGTAAACATTCTGTTGTAGAAAAAGGAATTCCAAATCGCCTAACAGGAAACAATTCAATTCTGATAGGAGTGAGACCCTGGGATATGTGTAGGCCCATCCTCAATATGAGTTTGAGCAGGCTCCAGGAGTCGGTGATGGACAGGGAGGCCTGGCATTCTGCAGTCCAAGGCCTCACAAAGAGTCAGACACGACTGAGCAACTGAACTGATACTGATCCTCAATATCTTGGTCTTTTCTGAGTAAGATTTTATATTTATTATTATTATTATTACTACTACTGTAAACAGTTTAAACATATTGTAAAAATAGAATTGTACATACCTTTGCCCAGTTTAAATGAAAGTCAACATATACCTATTGTTGTTGCATATAACCAGACTTTTCCATTCACCTTTCCCTTCCCTCATTCTGGATTTATTGGAACCCACCTCATAAAGTATTTCATCCACAAATATGTTATTATGTATCCCTAAAATCTCAGACTATTATTTAAACATAGCACAGTATCATGATCACATCTAGAAACAATACTTGTCAACAGTTTTTGTGACAGCTTATCTCCAAGATGGCTCCAGTTGATCCCTTCTTTCCACACTCCTCAGTTCAGTTCAGTTCAGTCGCTCAGTCGTGTCCGACTCTGCGATCCCATGAATCGCAGCACGCCAGGCCTCCCTGTCCATCACCAGCTTCTGGAGTTCACTCAGACTCGTGTCCATCGAGTCCATGATGCCATCCAGCCATCTCATCCTCGGACGTCCCCTTCTCCTCCTGCCCCCAATCCCTCCCAGCATCAGAGTCTTTTCCAATGAGTCAACTCTTCGCATGAGGTGACCAAAGTACTGGGGTTTCAGCTTTAACATCATTCCTTCCAAAGAAATCCCAGAGTTGATCTCCTTCAGAATGGACTGGTTGGATCTCCTTGCAGTCCAAGGGACTCTCAAGAGTCTTCTCCAACACCACAGTTCAAAAGCATCAATTCTTCGGTGCTCAGCCTTCTTCATAGTCCAACTCTCACATCCATACATGACTACTGGAAAAACCATAGCCTTGACTACCATTCCCCTATTAACCTCCAATTAAAATAAATAAATTTCTATTTAAAAATAAAAAAAAGGTAAAGCCTAACTCACCACTTTTTTAGAATCTAGGCTAGGCTGTGATTGCTTTAACCAATAGTATATAACAGGATAAATGCTCTACCACTTCTAGTCCTTGACTTTAAGAGGACTAGATAGTTCTACTTCTCTCTTGGGAGTACTAAACGTCCATATAAGACATCTTGAAAGTGAAAAAAAAAAGTGAATGTGTTAGTCACTCAGTCATGTCCGACTCTTGATGACCCCGTGGATTGTAGTCCACCAGACTCCTCTGTCTATGGGATTTCTCAGGCAAGAATACTGGAGTGGGTTGCCATTTCCTACTCCAGGGTATCTTCCCAGATTAGGAATTAAACCCACATCTCCTGTGATTCTCCTGCATCACAGGCAGATTCTTTACCACTGAGCCACCAGGGAAGCCCCTTGTATATATCATTGGAGTCCTGTACTAAGTATTTCCTTTTGAAAGGAGTCTGTGTTTTATTCAAATGTGAGAAACCCTACCTTGAAGGCGAGAGCCTGAGGTTCCAATCA
Organism: Aepyceros melampus; assembly: GCA_006408695.1. Classification (NCBI taxonomy): domain Eukaryota; kingdom Metazoa; phylum Chordata; class Mammalia; order Artiodactyla; family Bovidae; genus Aepyceros; species Aepyceros melampus. The sequence goes on along the minus strand of SJXQ01006954.1, from coordinate 192,700 downwards.
TGTCACATTAGGTCTTCTTCTGCCATCCTTCACCACTACTCCCTTGCATTTTATCCATCAGCAAGATAAGGCAGCTTACAGCTCCTGAACACACAACACAACATTTTATGCATCCCTTCTTTTGCTTGTTCTGTTTCCTCTGCCTGTAAGTGCCTTCCCATTCCAACTTCATCGTCTCCAACCACTTCCTACTTGAAGGCTCAGTTCAAGTGCTATCTTTTCCTGAAACTCCTCTATGAAGGCTGCTTTCCAACCCCATCAGTGCTACTATCAATCTCAGGAGCTGGGTGGACCTCAGTAGGGCTCCCATTTTCTTGTTCATATTTCTCCCTATAAACAATTGATTCTATGATGTCAGGAACAATGTCTTCCTAATTTTTCAGACTCCCCTCTTAGCACAGTAGTCATCCAACTGTTATATAAAGTTTGTGTACTTGGGATGCAAAGAGTTCTACCACAGTTTTTACATCTCAAGGGCGACTCTACGATGCTGGATGTACTCTAACATTCACTTCTGCTAAAACAAGTATTCACATTGTCCAATGTGGAAAATCGATATCAAGAGCATGAAACTTAATCAGGAAGCAAGCTCAGGATATATCCATATATTTAAAAATAACTTTCTTTTTCCTTTGGATGATTATCTACCCTTTTTTTTAATGAGAGAAATTCGTGACTTCAGGGAGTTGGGAAGATCTCAGAAACTTTAGTTATGGTTTGCCAGAGTACACTGAGTGCACGGAAGACTCTAACGGGAAAAGGAACTGAGAAGGTAGAACAGGTCTATATTATAGATGACTTTGAGAGTCAAAATAAGGTTTTGGATTTTACTTTCTAAATACTGAGTAGTTCTTGGTTTTTGAAAGAGGAACATAACATAATGATACCTTACAAGATGATCCATTCCTTCCAGAAAACAATATCATACACTGGTTTTTATACAAAGCATAACAGGATAGAGTTGTCTGCACTTATGAATTGACAGATTCTCTAAACAATATTCTTATTTTGATATTGGGAGTTACATATAGATATTGATAAAAATCTTGGTTTCTGGAGATATTTAGTATTTGATAAACACATTTTTCAGAGTTCTCTTCTACTAATAATTAATTTCTATCATTTCTCATAATAAAAATACCTTTTCCACCTTATAATTGTAGTTCAGATTTACTCTGGGCTTTGCTCTCATTTCTTTATTTTTTTCCAAAGCTAATTGAATCAGTATAGCTGATAATCTAAAAACAGTTTTGTCCATTTTAACTGAACTACGGTTGTATTCTTGTTGTATCTCAGTTGGGGCTATTTAACTTCTCAAATTCTTTAAATGGTTCATTATGTGTGAAAAAAAGATAGTATATGACAATTTCATATGGTATATAAAAATGAGATTTAAAATTAAAATTATTATAATCAAATTAAAATCTACATGGAAATTTTCTACTAAGTAGGGTCACAATTCAAGTTTAGCTCTTATTTTTCATATAAACTGAGACTCTAAAGGTGAATGATTTTAGTCCTTGCAATGCTTTATTAAGTAAAATAAATCTTAGAGTTTAAGTAGCCTTGGTGGCTGAGAATCTTGCAGCTTTTCCAGATCAATATTCTGGATGTCTCCTTGCACCATTCTTTCTACACAATTCCCTAAATGTGATGAAGGAGTTCAAGTGAAAGTATAATTGTCTCAGAATATAAAATACTCCTTCAGCCTTTTAGGGAAAAGACTCATTTTGTTTATTTTAATCTCATGTCACTTTTTCTAATATTAAAAAAGATTTGCAAGTGAGAAAGTTTTAATTGAAGATTTGAATGAATTAAGTTTAATTTATCAAGGCTTAATTATAAATTAAATATATTTAAATTAAATAAGACCATGGATCCAAGTAGGTTGTTTCTAATCATTGCAGTCAATCCTTTCTTAAGTTTGCAAACTGAAATGTCCATGTATCAAGCTGATTTTATGATTTTCTAAAAATATCAATGTCTTTTATTTCCCAAGGAACCCATAACCATTCCTTAGTACCTCAGGGACAATATTCATTATTTTTTAGTGAAAATTATAATATTTATCAAGGAATGCCAGTGAAATTTTCTGGGGTCAGATATACTAAATTGTGAGGTTCCTTTATATATACATACTTCATAATTACATGAGGTTTTTCTAAAAGATTTTGCTGTATAATTAGCTTAATATTTTTATAGGTTTGTAGATTAAGTAATCACATTTTTATGTAGTGTATGGTTCTGTTTTCTTTATTCAGGTTCTCTCTTTAGGAGCAGATGTTCTACCAGAATATAAACTGCAGACACCACGCATCAACAAGTTTACAATCTTGCACTACAGTCCTTTCAAGGCCGTCTGGGATTGGCTTATTCTTCTGTTGGTCATATACACTGCTATATTCACTCCCTATTCTGCAGCCTTTCTCCTCAATGACAGAGAAGAACAGAAAAGACGAGAATGTGGCTATTCCTGTAGCCCTTTGAATGTGGTAGACTTATTGTGGATATTATGTTTATCATAGATATTCTAATCAACTTCAGAACAACATATGTAAACCAGAATGAAGAAGTGGTAAGTGATCCAGCCAAAATAGCAATACACTACTTCAAAGGCTGGTTCCTGATTGACATGGTTGCAGCAATTCCTTTTGACTTGCTGATTTTTGGATCGGGTTCTGATGAGGTAAGAGCTGCTTAAGAATCTTATTTTCTAAAAGTTTGAAAATATAAAGTGAAGCTATTTTAACTACAAAATAAGTTGCTGCTTTACAAATTCTATATCTCACAGATAAAATTCATTTTCAACTGGAAATGCTATAAAATGAAATGAAACCTTTTTGCCATTGCAAATGATTAGCAATTTTTTTTTCTATTTTTGCTAAAAAACAGTAAAGACTATCCTTTAAAAAACAAATTAAACTTTGAGACAAATGTTTCATTCTGTGCTTAGTCACTTATTCATGTCCAACTCTTTGAGACCCCATGGACTATAGCCCACCAGGCTACTCTGTCCATGAGGATTCTCCAGGCAAAAATACTGAAATGAGTTGCCATTTTCTCCTCCAGGGTATCTCCCCAACCCAGGGATTGAACCCAGGTCTCCTGAATTGCAGGCAGGTTCTTTACCATCTGAGCCACCAGGGAACACTGTGGCATATTCCCAGAATGTATAATTTCTACATATTAACTTTATAGATATAAAACTATCTAAGATGAAGATGCGTCTTTCTTAACTCATAATTGTGGTTTGTGAGAGGAGGGACTTGTTTTATGTTCAAATTCTGTGTAAGAGGAATCTTCTGAGATGTTTTATCCAAAACTCTTTCTCTTAAATAATATCTAGGTTTGAAAATACTTCTTGTGTCACAAATATCTGAAAAAGTTGGACATTTTAAAGAAATTTGAGAGTGGATATGCATTTTCTGGATAGAAAGGCCATAATTTTAATCAGATTCTTCTCAAATGGTTCTTTGAACCAAAACATATCATGTTCTCCTAAAATCTCCTCTATTTTATTGCACTGTATGTGTTGTGCTGTGCTTAGTTGCTGAGTGAGTGAGTGAAAGGCACTCAGTCATGTCCAACTCTTTGTGATTCTGTGGACTATACAATTCATGGAATTCTCCAGGCCAGAATACCGGAGTGGGTTGCCATTTCCTTCTTAAGGGCATCTTCCCAACCCAAAGATCGAACCCAGGTCTCCCACACTGCAGGCAGATTCTCTACTGTGCTTAGTTGCTAAGTTTTCGTAAATAAATTTCCTGGATTCTCTAATGGCAAGTTTTACAGAAGGTGTGAAAGTAGGACTAAGGGATTAGATTGAGAAAGACAAGCTTGGTGTTTTGAACTTTTAAGATTCAGTTTTGGGAATGCCCTGGTTGTCCAGTGGTTAGGACAGCATGCTTTCACTGCAGCCTGATGTCTAACCACTGTGGTCCCGTGATCAATCCTTGGTCATGGTCAATTTAAAAAACATGCACAACCTAGAAGCTGAGAGTTATGTTTTATGCAGTGGGAATTTTTAGGACTTCACATCATGCCCAAGAGACAGCATATCAAGTAACTCTGAGAGAACTGCTCTGAGGAGGTGAGTGGAGGAGCCAGATTATATAGTTTTGCCAAAAAAAGGGCAGGTAGCCTGAACATCCAAAGATTATTGTTAATTAAAGCAAACTAGATATTCCAAGCTAAGGAGTTTGTTGCTGTCACTCAGTCATGTCCAGCTCTTTGCATCCTCATGAACTGCAGCACTCCAGGCTTCCTTGTTGTTCAGTATTTCCTGGACTTTGCGCAAACCTGTCAGTTGAGTCAGTGATGCTATCCAACCATCGCATCCTCTTCCTGTCCTGTTGCCTTCTTCTCTTCCTGCCCTCAATCTTTCCCAGGATTAGGGTCTTTTCAAATGAGTTGGCTCTTCACATCAAGTGGCTAAAGTATTGGAGCTGCAGTTAAGGAATTTAGCACTTTTCTATGTATAGGATGTAAGAGTCTGGGCTCACTGAAATCCTTCCTTTCATATGCATCAAAGCTGTCTGGGGCCATATTCTGTGTGTTTCACATCCTGAGTCCTTCAGGGCTTTCCTTAGGGATGGGCTGCAGCCTCATGGCTACCGATTACCATGGCACTCTTGTTTATTGATATGGGAGGAAATATTCCAGTTCTTAGCGAACTGAGATTCTACAAACCACAGAACATGGCCAAAAAGAAAAGATACAAAAGAAACTAAAATTCAGGGTCCTTTTCCACTTAAGAGATTTTTCTCAATTGCTCAGCAGATATAGAATCTGCCTGCAATGCAGAAACATAGGAGATGAGGGTTTGACTCCTGAAATCCCATGGACAGAGGAGCTTGGTGAGTTACAATACAAAGGGTCAGTTAAGTTCAATTCAGTCGCTCAGTCATGTCCGACTCTTTGCGATCCCATGAATTGCAGCACGCCAGGCCTCCCTGTCCATCACCAGCCCTCAGAGTTCACTCAGACTCAACGTCCATCGAGTCACTGACGCCCTTCAGCCATCTCAACCTCTGTCGACTCCTTCTCCTCCTGCCCCCAATCCCTCCCAGCATCAGAGTCTTTTCCAATGAGTCAACTCTTCTCATGAGGTGGCCAAAGTACTGGGGTTTCAGCTACAGCATCATTCCTTCCAAAGAACACCCAGGACTCATCTCCTTTAGAATGGACTGGTTGAATCTCCTTGCAGTCCAAGGGACTCTCAAGAGTCTTCTCCAACACCACAGTCCAGAAGCATCAATTCTTCAGCACTAAGCTTTCTTCACAGTCCAACTCTCACATCCATACATGACCACTGGAAAACCCATAGCCTTGACTAGATGGACCTTTGTTGGCAAAGTAATGTCTCTGCTTCTGAATATGCTATCTAGGTTGGTCACAACTTTCATTCCCAGGAGTAAGCGTCTTTTAATTTCATGGCTGAGGTCACCATCTGCAGTGATTTTGGAGCCCCAAAAAATAAAATCTGACACTGTTTCCACTATTTCACCATCTATTTCCCATGAAGTGATGGGACCAGATGCCATGATCTTCCTTTTCTGAATGTTGACTTTAAGCCAACTTTTTCACTCTCCTCTTTCACTTTCATCAAGAGGATTTTAGTTCCTCTTCACTTTCTGCCATAAGGGTGGTGTCATCTGCATATCTGAGGTTATTGATATTTCTCCCAGCAATCTTGATTCCAGCTTGTGCTTCTTCCAGTCCAGCGTTTCTCATGATGTAGCCTGCATATAAGTTAAATAAGCAGGGTGACTATATCCAGCCTTGATGTACTCCTTTTCCTACTTGGAACCAGTCTGTTGTTCCATATCCAGTTCTAACTGTTGCTTTCTGACCTGTTATTCCCATCTCTTGGTGGTCTGGTATTCCCATCTCTTGAAGAATTTTCCAGTTTATTGTGATTTACACAGTCAAAAGCTTTGGCATAGTCAATAAAGCAGAAATAGATGTTTTTCTGGAACTCTCTTGCTTTTTCCATGATTCAGTGGATGTTGGCAATTTGACCTCTGGTTCCTTGCCTTTTCTAAAACCAGCTTGAACATCAGGGAGTTCACGGTTCAGGTTTTGCTGAAGCCTGTCTTGGAGAATTTTGAGCATTACTTTACTAGCGTGTGTGAGGAGTGCAATTGTGTGGTAGTTTGAGCATTCTTTGACATTGCCTTTCTTTGGGATTGGAATGAAAACTGACCTTTTCCAGTCCTGTGGCCATTGCTGAGTTTTCCAAATTTGCTGGCATAATGAGTATAGAACTTTAATAGCATCATCTTTCAGGATTTGGAATAGCTCCAATGGAATTCCATCACCTCCACTAGCTTTGTTCATAGTGATGTTTTCTAAGGCCCACTTGACTTCACATTCCAGGATGTCTGGCTCTAGGTGAGTGATCACACCATTGTGATTATCTTGGTCATGGGATTTTTTTTTGTACAGTTATTCTGCATACTCTTGCCACCTCTTCTTAATATCTTCTGCTTCTGTTAGGTCCATACCATTTCTGTCCTTTATCGAGCCCATCTTTGCATGAAATGTTCCCTTGGTATATCTGATTTTCTTGAAGAGATCTCTAGTTTTCCCAGTCTGTTGTTTTCCTCTATTTCTTTGCATTGATTGCTGAGGAAGTCTTTCTTATTTCTCCTTGCTATTCTTTGGAACTCTGCATTCAGATGCTTATATCTTTCCTTTTCTCCTTTGCTTTTCACTTCTCTTCTTTTCACAGCTATTTGTAAGGCTTCCCCAGACAGCCATTTTGCTTTTTTGCATTTCTTTTCCCTGGGGATGGTCTTGATCCCTGTCTCCTGTACAATGTCACAAACCTCATTCCATAGTTCATCAGGCACTCTATCTATCAGATCTAGTCCCTTAAATCTATTTCTCACTTTCACTATATAATCATAAGGGATTTGATTTAGGTCATACCTGAATGATCTAGTGGTTTCCTTATTTTCTTCAATTTAAGGATGAATTTGGCAATACAGAATTCATGATCTGAACCACAGTCAGCTCCCGGTCTTGTTTTTGCTGACTGTATAGAGCTTCTCCATCTTTGGCTGCAAAGAATATAATCAATCTGATTTCAGTGTTGACCATCTGGTGATGTCCATGTGTAGAGTCTTCTCTTGTATTGTTGGAAGGGGGTGTTTGTTATGACCAGTGTGTTCTCTTGGCAGCCCTGCTTCATTCCGTATTCCAAGGCCAAATTTGCCTGTTACTCCAGGTGTTTCTTGGAGAAGGCAATGGCACCCCACTCCAGTACTCTTGCCTGGAAAATCCCATGGCTGGAGGAGCCTGGTGGGCTGCAGTCCATGGGATCATGAAGATTCAGACATGACTGAGCAACTTCACTTTCACTTTTCACTTTCATGCACTGGAGAAGGAAATGGCAACTTACTCCAGCATTCTTGCCTGGAGAATCCCAAGGATGGCAGAGCCTGGTGGGCTGCTGTCTACGGGGTCACTCAGAGTTGGACATGACTGAAGCGACTTAGCAGTAGCAGCCAGGTGTTTCTTGACTTCCTACTTTTGCATTCCAGTCCCCTATAATGAAAAGGACATCTTTTTTGGGTGTTAGTTATAAAAGGTCTTGTAGGTCTTCAAGAACCATTCAACTTCAGCTTCTTCAGCGTTACTGGTTGGGGAATAGACTTGGATTACTGTGATATTGAATGGTTTGCCTTGGAAACAAACAGAGATCATTCTGTCATTTTTGAGATTACATCCAAATACTGCATTTCAGACTCTTTTGTTGACCATGATGGCTACTCCATTTCTTCTAAGGGATTCTTGCCCACAGTAGTAGATATAAAGGTCATCTGAGTTAAATTCGGGACTTCCCTGGTGGCTCAGACCATAAGCTTCTGTCTACAGTGCAGGAGACCCGGGTTCAATCCCTGGGTTGGAAAGATCCCCTGGAGAAGGAAATGGCAATCTACTCCAGTACTATTGCCTGGAAAATCCCATGGATAGAGGAGCCTGGTTTGCTACAGTCCATGGGGTCACAAAGAGTTGGACACGACTGAGCGAATTCACTTTCACTTTCACTTGAGTTAAATTCACCCATTCCAGTCCACTTTTGTTCACTGATTCCTAGAATATCCATGTTCACTCTTGCCATCTCCTGTTTGACCACTTCCAATTTGCTTTGATTCATGGACCTGACATTCCCAGTTCCTATGCAATATTGCTCTTTACAGCATCAAACCTTGCTTCTATCACCAGTCATGTCCACAATTGGGTATTGTTTTGCTTTGGCTCCATCCCTTCATTCTTTCTGGAGTTGTTTCTCCACTGATCTCCAGTAGAATATTGGGCACCTACCAACCTGGGGAGTTCCTCTTTCAGTATCCTATCATTTTGCCTTTTCATATTGTTCATCGGGTTCTCAAGGCAAGAATACTGAAGTGGTTTGCCATTCCCTTCTCTAGTGGACCACATTCTGTCAGACCTCTCCACCATGATCCACCTGTCTTGGGTGGCCTCACAGGGCACGGCTTAGTTTCATTGAGTTAGACAAGGCTGTGGTCCGTCTGATTAGATTGACTAGTTTTCTTTGATTATGGTTTCAGTGTGTCTGCCCTCTGATGCCCTCTTGCAACACCTACCTGTCTGACTTGGGTTTTCTTACCTTGGACATGGGGTATCTCTTCACGGCTGCTCCAGCAAAGTGCAGCCACTGCTCCTTACCTTGGATGAGGGGTATCTCCTCACTGCCACCCCTCCTGACCTTGAACATGGAGCAGCTCCTCTCAGCTCTTCTGCACCCATGCAGCCGCCTGGTCAAATATGACTCAGCTTGGAACTTGAGCATGTTCCAAGTCCATTAGGACCTCACTATCTTTTTTTTTTCCAAGAGGAGATCAAATATCATAAACAAACACCCTCTGCAGATGGTTTCTCCTGACCAATTAGGGCTTGAAGGCAAGAGAATCCTCCTTAGCTATGGGGACAATAGGTTTAGAGGTAAATTGTCTCCCATAGAACATCAAACTGGATGAATAAAGAGCAGGTTAGTTAAACAATATATTCTTCCTGGATTCTGCAAAACTTAGACAAAGTCTCAAACTTGACTCTCTTCATCTATAAGGATGATAATATTACTTCCTTTCTTGTTTTTTTTTTTTTTTGAGACTCTAATGAAATATAATATATGTAAAACTCAGCAAACTACTCAAAATCAGCTGCTGTTAAACTAGTTGAAATTTTAATGTTAGATACTGCTAACTTTGTTTTTAACTAAAGGGCAGGAAAGCAAAATACTTCTTTAACAGTATTTATCTTTATGAACTTATTATGGGTAAATCCATGTTATTATACCAAATAAGTTCCTATTGATAAAGAGTAAAATCTCACTCTTTCAAATTTTAAAATATGTACACCAACAGTAAATAAATTTCAGCTTAGTGAAATGAAAGAGTGGATAACAAATAAATAGACAAATAAGATTTTTATGGGAAGTTAATTTGCTAATGATATTTCATAAGTAGCAATCAAACAAGTGAATATTAGAATATGCTGATTATTCTAGGATAATTTCTAGATTGCAACATGATCAGTTTAGCTTCAGTTACTATATTACTTAAAAATAAAGATTTCCTAAAATAAGTAATTCAGGTTATCACTGTTTCAGACAGAACTTCAAGTAGCTGAAACAAGAGTAAATTTATGTGGTTCACATTGGTATAGGATGAAATAATCTTGGGGGAAAAAATGGTGTCTGGATAACCTTTCTCATATAGTATCAGAGAGAAAGTGAAGTTTGCACCAAAAAAAGCAATGCGAGTTCCTTACTCTGTTACATATTATTTCCTGGGTTCCCCCATGTCTCCAAACCTGCTCCTCACTCCTAAAATGTGATATGATATGGGAAGGATCCTGGCTTTGGAGTCAGACAGACTTGAGTTTGATTCATCTCTGTGCCACTTACTTGCTATATTTAAGCAAGATTTTAACTCATTTAAGACTTCGTTTGTCTTCTGTTATATGATGAGAGGTAGATTCTTGTGATATCTAAACATAAAGCAGTGTATGTGAAAAGACTAGACCAGTACCAGGTACATAGTAGTCGCTTGCCAAAGGTTACTTTTTTATCCTTCCCATCCCTTTGGATTAAATCTGCTATTTTAATAAGTATTCCTTTTAAAACTTAAATGTTACCACATTAATCCATAAATACCTTAATTATCCACTTATTCGACAAAGATTTATCAAGTGTCTACTATTGTATAGTAGTTATTAGATTAGCTAGTTAGAATTCCTGGAAAAATTGGAGACAGAAAGGAAATCTTTTGAGGACAGTTTTCCAGCAGACTACAGTCCATAGGATTGCAAAGAGTCCAACACAACTGCACACACACACAAGCAACTCAAATTGTCTTGCAAAGCACAGGAGCTTGGGGTATGTGGTAGGGAGAAGTATGTGGGCATCAAAACTAGCAAATGGGAGGGGTGGCCTGAAAGGAGCGTAAAGAATCAACTATGAAGGATAATAAGACCAGTGATGGATTGGACTGCATGATACATTTACTCCTTTCTATACAAACTATATTTTATAACTATAATCAGGCCTTTCAAGACGTAGTGATATTTTAGAATGAAAATTTCCCCAAAGGGTATAATATATCATATTGTTGTTGTTCAGTCATGTCCACCTCTTTGAGATCCCAGGACTGTAGCCTGCAAGGCTCCTCTGTCCGTGGGTCCCAGGTAAGAAGACTGGAGTGGACTGCCATTCCCTTCTTTAGGTGACCTTCTTCAGCCAGGGATCAAACCCACATCGCCTGCGTTATTGGCAGATTCTTTACCATCTGAGCCAGCAGGGAAAAAAGAAATACTTTCAAAGTAAAAATCTTACATTCACATGGGTTAATTTGGGAAGTTTCATCATATGAATATAAAGGAAAAAACTTCTTTGGATTTTGGTCCCCAAATTGAATGACAAGATCTAAAATCACTAAAGTTGAGGCCATTCTGATGAGGGGTAATCTAATTCAGTGTTTTTCAAACTGAGGGTTCATGGAAGTTCCTGAGAGTCTGAGAGGCCCTCAAGGATTGACAGCAAGATGGGCTGATAAGACTCAGAACCATCCACCTCCACTATACAAAGAGTAACCCAATTTTATCTGCTTTTGCTTTACCGATTACAGTTTCAAGTAAATTTTAATAAGAATTGACTTAATTAATTTTTCATTTCCAGAATAGGGTACAGTAACTCCCTTCTCAAGGCGATTCATTCATTCTGTTAGCATTTACTGGCAACCGTGCTTTCTGTTGTAGTTGTTTAGTCAATAAGTTGTGTGTAACTCTACGACCCCGTGGACTATAGCCCACCCAGCTCCTCTGTCCATGGGATTTCCCAGGCAAGAATACTGGAGTGGGTTGCCATTTATGAGTTTATAGGAAAGAGTGAGAAAAAGACCCCTAGAGTATTATCTGATGGCAGCTTTAATATTACTATGTATAGGAGGACATGTGAGCATGAAGAGGAGGTTTTTGATTACCAGTGGGAGTTTTCCAGGTATAAGGGTCAGGCTAGTTAAAAGAGAAGCCCATTAGAGGCATAAAGGTACAAGGTATTGATTCCCAGCCCTATCAGAACCAACATAACAGATATTTTTAATGACCCTTTCTACTATCGTTAAATAATGTCATAGATAATATAGCTTTCTTACACACATAATTTCATAAAATATAATACCCATCTTTAATATAAAGGAAACACAAAAGAAATGTTCATTACAAAATACCTAGTTGATTGTGTAAATGCTTCAGGCATGTCTGCATAAAAAGATATAGTGAAGTTATCAGAGGCTTGTTGTTGTTCAGTTGCCAGGCCATGTCCAACTCTTCGTGACCCCATGGACTGCAGCATGCCAGGCTTCCCTGTCCCTCTCTATGTCCCAGAGTTTGCCCAAGTTCATGTCCATTGAATCTGTGATGCCTTCCATCCATCTCATTCTCTTCAATCTTTCCCAGCATCAGTGTCTTTTCCAATGAGTCAGTTGTTTGCATCGGGTGCCAAAGTATCGGAGCTTCAGCAACAGTCCTTCCAAAGAATATTCAGGGTTGATTTCCTTTAAGATTGATTGGTTTGATCTCCTTGCTTTCCAAGGGACTCTCAAGAGTCTTCTCCAGCACCACAGTTAGAAAGTATCAGTTCTTTGGTGTTCTGCCTTCTGTATTGTCCAGCTCTCACATGTCTGTACATGACTACGAGAAAGACCATAGCCTTGACCGTATGAACATTTGTAAGCAAAGTGATGTCTTTGCTTTTTAACACATGTCTAGATTTGTCATAGCTTTCCTACCAGGAAGCAATGGTCTTCTAATTTCATGTTTGTACCTAGTGATAATGAGGAAGCCCATAATTAAACAATAAATTAAATATTAAACATGATAATGTTAGTTTTCTTTAAATTTGCATTTTATTAAAGGATTTCATAGCTATGCATGTATATTGCATACACATATATACATGCATTTATATAGATAATAGAAAAGTTTATCTGCATATACTAATATTTATATACCTAAGAACACTGATAACTACAAATGCTGACTGATATAGCTGTGCTTTGTGCCATGTATGTAATATACAAATAACATGAGATCTGTTATCACTGAAAATGAGTAGTGGCAGTAACGGGGCTTGCCAGCGTCATTAATATCTTCCTAATGCTAATGCCATCCAGACATCAAGGAAAAGGTTTTTATTTCTTAATTTTTGTATTATCAAACATCATGCCATCCATAGCAAATTACCTCAATATCACTGACGCAAAGGAACAATATTACTCAGTTCAGTTCAGTCGCACAGTCGTGTATGACTCTTTGCAACCCCATGGACTGCAGCAGGCTAGGCTTCCCTGTCCATCACCAATTCCTGGAGATTGCTCAGACACATGTCCATCCTGTCAGTGATGCCATCCAACCATTTCATCCTCTGTTGTTCCCTTCTCCTCCTCCTTCAATCTTTCCCAGCATCAGGGTCTTTTCAAATGAGTCAGTTCTCCAAATCAGGTGGCCAAAGTATTGGAGTTTCAGCTTCAACATCGGTCCTTCCAATGAATATTCAGGACTGATTTCCTTTAGGATGGACTGGTTGGATCTCCTTGAAATCCAAGAGACTCTTAAGAGTCTTCTCCAACACCACAGTTCAAAAGCATGAATTCTTTGGCGCTCAGCTTTCTTTATAGTCCAACTCTCACATCCGTACATGACAACTGGAAAGAGCAAAGCTTTGATTAGATGGACCTTTGTTGGAAAGTAATGTCTCTGCTTTTTAACATGCTGTCTAGGTTGGTCATAGCTTTTCTTCCAAGCAGCAAGTGGCTTTTAATTTCATGGCTGTAATCACCATCTGCAGTGATTTTGGAGCCCAAGGAAATAAGTCTCTCACTGTTTCCATTGCTTTCTCATGTATTTGCCATGAAGTGATGGGACCAGATGCCATGGTCTTAGTTTTTTCTTTGTTTGTTTGTTTTTAATTTTAGTTAATTTTTATTTTTTAGTTTGTTTTGCTTTACAATACTGTATTCATTTTGCTATACATTGACATGAATCAGCCACGAGTGTACATGAACTCCCAATCCCGACCCCCACCTCCCCTCTCCCGCCCCACACCATCTCTCTGGATTATCCCCGTGCATCAGTCCCAAGCATCCTGCATCCTGCATCGAACCTAGACCAGCGATTCATTTCACTTATGATATCATACATGTCTTAGTATTTTTAATGTTGGGTTTTAAGCTAGCTTTTTCACTGTCTTCTTTCACTTTCATCAAGAGGCTCTTTAGTTTCTCTTTGCTTTCTGCCATAAAGGCTGTGTCATCTGCATATCTGAGGTTATTGATATTTCTCCCTGCTATCTTGATTTCAGCTAGTGCTTCATCCAGCCCAGCGTTTCTCACTATGTACTGTGTATATAAGTCAAATAAGCAGGGTGACAATATACAGCCTTGATGTACTCCTTTCCCAATTGGGAACCAGTCCATGCCTAGTTCTAACTGTTCCTTCTTGACCTGAATACAGATTTCTTAGGTAGCAGGTAAGGTGATATAGTATTCCCATCTCTTGAAGAATTTTTCAGTTGTTGTGATCCATACAGTCAATAAAGCCAAAGTATATGTTTTTCTCAAACTCTTTTGCATTTTTGTTGATCCAACAGATGTTGGCAATTTGATCTTTCATTATCTGGCTTTTCTAAATCCAGCTTGAACATCTGGACATTCTCAGTTTGCGTACTGTTGAAGCCTTCCTTGGAGAGCTTTGAGCATTACTTTGCTAGCATGTGAGATGAGTGCAATTGTGTGTTAGTTTCCACATTTTTTGGCATTGCCTTTCTTTGGAATTGGGATAAAAACCAACTTTTTCCAGTCCTGTGACGATTGCTGAGTTTTCCAAATTTGCTGGCATATTGAGTGCAGCACTTTCATAGCAAAATCTTTTACGATTTGAAATAGCTCAACTGGAATTCCGTCGCCTCCACTAGCTTTGTTCATAGTGATGCTTCCTAAGGCCCACTTGACTTCATATTCCAGGATGTCTGGCTCTAGAGGAGTGATTACACCATCCTGGTTATCTGGGTCATGAAGATCTTTTTTGTACAGTTCTTCTGTGTATTGTTGCCACTTCTTAATATCTTCTGCTTCTGTTAGGTCCATACAGTTTTTGTCCTTTATTGTAGTTATCTTTGCATGAAATGTTGCCTTGTTATCTCTAATTTTCTGGAAGAGATCTCTAGTCTTTCTCATTCATTGTTTCCCTCTGTTTCTCTGCATTGATCACTTAGGAAGGTTTTCTTATCTCTCTTTGCTGTTCTTTGGAACTCTGCATTCAGATGAGTATATCTTTCCTTTTCTCCTTTGCCTTTAGCTTCTCTTCTTTTTCAGCTGTTTGTAAGGCCTCCTCAGATGACCATTTTGCCTTTTTGCATTTCTTTTTTTGGGACATGGTCTTGATTACTGCCTCCTGTACAATGTCACAAACCTCCACCCATAGTTCTTCAGGCACTCTATCAGATCTAATCCCTTAAATCTATTTGTCACTTCTACTGTATAATCATAAGGGATTTGATTTATGTCATATCCAAATGGTCCAGTGGTTTTCCCTACTTTCTTCAATTTAAGTCTGAATTTTGCAATAAACAGTTTATGATCTGAGCCACAGTCAACTCCCAGTCTTGTTTTTCTGACTCTATAGAGCTTCTCCATTTTTGGCTGCAAAGCATATAATCAACCTGATTTCTGTATTGACCATCTGGTAATGTCCATATGTAGAGTCTTCTCTTGTGTTGTTGGAAGAGGGTGTTTGCTATGACCAGTGTGTTCTCTTGGTAAAACTCTGTTAGCCTTTGACCTGCTTCGTTTTGTACTCCAAGGCCAAATTTGCCTGCTACTCCAGGTATCTCTTGACTTCCTACTTTTGCATTCCAGTCCTCTATGATGAAAAGGACATCTTTTTTGAGTGTTAGTTCTAGAAGGTCTTGTTGGTCTTCATAGAACCATTCAACTTCAGCTTCTTCAGCATTACTTCTTGGGGGCATAGACTTGGATTACTGTGATATGAAAGGTTTGCGTGGGAAAGGAACAGAGATCATCTGTCATTTTTGAGATTGCACCCAGGTACTGCATTCTAGACTCTTCTGTTGACTGTGATGGCTACTCCATTTTTTCTAATGGATTATTTCCCACAGTAGTAGATTTAATGGTCATCTGAATTAAATTCACCCATTCTGATCCATTTTAGATCACTGATTTCTGGCGATGTTCACTCTTGCATCTCCTGTTTGACCACTTCCAATTTACCTTGACTCATGGACCTAGAATTCCATGTTTCTATGTAGTATTATTTTTATGGCATTGGACTTTATTTCCATCACCAGTCACATCCTCAACTGAGCATTGTTTTCGCTTTGGCTCTGTTTCTTCAATTTTCTGGAGTTATTTCAACAACAATATTATTGGTTGTCTCCAAAAAGTCAACTTTTTATTATCTGCTTCAAATGTCTCCCTAGTTTGCTTCTCTTTGTTAAATGTTACTTCAGAGATATTAATAGTTAGACTCTAGAGCTCTCTGTTTAGTTACATGCTTCATTAAACTCTTACTCCCCTGAAAATTTGTAGTAGTATTTTGATTAATTAATTGACCTCTCCCCTTTCACACTTCACTGTTATTTTTCATGAATTCTGAATGCAGGCAAGGCCTTTTGACAGGGAGTTTTAACAGAAAGGAGTTGTTTCTGCTTACATTGATATGTTTGCCTCATTAGTGTGATAGATAAATCATGGAATGGTTACAAGGGAAAGCAAAGCAGGCCTCTGTTATAGAAACTTTGATCATGTTGTCAGTATTCCTTTTGAACCTCATGTCTACAGTAGTTGTCATTAGTTTGTTTGAAATGAATTTCTAAAACATTAGACATACTCATGTTCAAACTGAAATAACAATGAACATTTTGCAGGCCTGCATGCTTATATGCGTCTACACATAAAGTAACTATGTTTCTCAGGTAGTTTTTAGAAATTATAGCAGAAGTTTCAACTGATTGTATATGAGGTGTCTGGTCATCTTTCTAAAAGTCTGTGGCATGACAATTAAGAGACAAAGAATCCACAATGGAATACTTCTTGAACTAAGGAATAATAAGAGTATTCCATCAATAAATGTTGCATTAAGTTCTTCACTTATCCATTACTTATATGTGATCCACTGACTAAAATTTGCTAAAGACAAAATAAGTTTTGGTTAAATGTTTCCAGAACAAGCCAAATTCCAAATATAAAAAATAACATATATTCTAATTATTTATTTACTACAGCATTTGCCTACTACTGTTTAGAATCATTTGATGATCAGTTTTCTGTGTTACTATAACTAAAGAGAAAGTAAGATCAAAATGCAGCAAAATAGAATGTTAATTTTAAAACAAAATAAAAATATCTTGAGAGTAAAGGATGTTAAATATTGGAGATTGTAAAATCTTCTTTTTAAAAGCCTGTTTGTTGAGAAATTTATGAGGTTTGGTGCAAATAAGGAAAGACTAAGCTAGGTGCCCCCCACAACAGACCATGGTTTTTTACACACTCAAAATACAGCTCTTTGATTTTATTAGTGAATGTGTTTTAGAGATATTAAAATAATATGACTCAAGCTGAACAAAAAAAAATTAGTTTCAGTATTATTGTGTTTTATTGGGCAATTTATTGAATGATGTTTGCAAGTACTAGAACTTAATGGGAATAGAAATGAAATCTAAAACAAACCATGAGTGTGGAATTATGATATTTATTACTCATTAAGTGTTCCCTTTTCCACCTGTGTGTGTTGGTTGCTTTGTCATGTCCAACTCTTTGGGATCCCATGGACTGTAGCCCACCAGACTCCTCTGTCTATGGAATTCTCCAGGCAAGACTACTGGAATGGGTTGCCAGTTCCTTCGCAGGGGATTTTCCCAACTCAGGGATTATACACAGGTCTCCTGCATTGCAGGCAGATTCTTTACCATCTGAGCCACCCAGGAACCCCCTTTTCCCATTTGAACCCAAATATTATGCTTCCCAGATTATGCAGGTAAAGCATCCACCTATAATGCATGAGGCACAGATTCAGTCCCTGGGTCAGGAAGACCCCCTGGAGGAGGAAATGGCAACCCAGTCCAGTGTTCTTGCCTGTAGAATCCCATGGACAGAGGAGCCTGGTGGGCTACAGTCCAGAGGTTATAAAGAATTGGACACAACTGAGTGACTAAAAATATACATCACTTGATAAACAGGACAGAATGATGCATTAAGTAGAAAGTTTCAGTGACATTCATCTAACACCAGCAGCCAGAACCAAAGATTGCATATTTACATTTCCTCATTCATAAAATAATAATTCTATCTACTTATGATAGGCAAGGATTGTAGAGATTAAACCCTGAAATAAAGTATTTTCAATGTAAGATTTTTTTAAATGCTTACTAAAGAGAATTATTTTTCAAAATTATTTTGAAAAATGCTCAAACATGAGATTTCCTCTTATTGATGATGCTTTCTCAGTTTAACTATAGCCAGACTTATTCATAAGCAGAGAGTTGTTAAATACATCACCTATTTTAATTTCGAAAATAACATTGTTTTACTTCAAAAATAATTCTATTTACTTTAAGAGAGAATGCCTGAACTACTGTAAAATTTCTAGTAGAAAAAAACCTCATAGTTTTTTTTAGTCTGGGCCTGTTATCTAAGATATTGACAAAATTGTAGTTGTTTAAAGTATGTATTCTTAATACAAAATTCAGTTAAGAAAGTTGTACTTAATAAGGGAAAGTAGCTTTTACTTCAATATAAAAAAAAGTATCTGGGTACATTTTTTTAAAAACAAATTGGATGATATTCATCAGCTACTCAGAAATTTGAAAAATTAAATTTCCAGGGGATGAATCATTTTACATTTTTTAAAAATTGTGACAAAATGAAAGTCTTAAGATGGTCTTCTTTACTGCAGTATTCAGACAAAAAGAGTTTGAGATGTCGTTCAATCAGGGTAAAGGAGTTGAATTCTGAACTAGCATAGGTACTGTTGAGGTGGAAAATTGACTTGTTGAAGTTTATTATATCTCTTTTGTTATATGTTATAGACAGTACTGGAAAACAATGGACCTTGCTTTGACCTACTGCAAAACAGTTCATCTCTTTCTAGATCTTATTTACTGTCTTTCTGTCTTTATATTACATCATAATGATTACTCTTACCTCTAGTGAGCTTTTATATGCTTTTCACTCTCTACCAAAAGTAACAATAAACAAAGAATATTTTTCTAAAACCAGTGAAAAAAATCAAGAAATATCACCTAAGAGAACTTCTTTACCTCTACTATTTTAAAAGTTCTTGCCATTAGTTTCAAGATAGTTTTATTTCTATCTTCAAAAATTGAAAAAACACCCACTAAGGTAGATTTTCATAGTATGTCTGGTATTACATGAACTTAGATATACTGTGAGATAACTATGCATTCTGAAAATATTCTAATCAGCCAAAAACTAACAATTATAAGGTTGTTGTTGGTCCCATTCTTGACTTGCAGGTAATACAAAGATAGTTCATTGAACTAAACAATTCAAATTAATAGCCTGACAAATCAGAAAGAAGGGATTGATTTTTTTTTTTTTGGCCCATTTTTTCTGAGATTTTGCTGCAGTCACTTCTCTTTATTGTATTATCTGGGGCAAAACACCCTAAATCTTTAAAGAGATATTTAAAGAAAGAAAACAGAGTTGTTGCTAGCCTAAATGTCTTCTACAAGCTGTGCTGTACACAGCTGCAACTAAGGAAGACTGCCCAGGCATATTAGCAGCATCTTGATAACCACAGAAAAGGCATTTGTTACTTGGTACAAGTTATAGAATCAAAAGAGAATGGCTTGACTGTTGAAGTCAGTATTCACTCATCCTTAAGATGCAAGTGAAAGTACTGTCTACCCCCAGCACTTTCTCTCTTCCCTCCTTCTTCCTCTCTGTCCTTCTCTCCTTCTGCAGTTCCTTTGTGTCAGCTCCTTTGGGACTTTATCATGTACCTTACTTTTTCAGCTTTTTTTGGTACAGAAAATATGTCACTGTGTGTTATTATATTTATTTACCATCTCAGGAAACTTACTGTCATCTAGATTTCACCTCATTTTGACATAATTGTAGAAGAAACACCAGGGGTTTCTTTTGAGAGGAGGGCAAAAATGAAGCATAATACACAGCAGAGTTGATTCCTTTCCTTTTCATAGCATCATTTTGCTCTACCATCTTTGTAGCCAAAAGAGTTGTTAGTACTTTTTATCACAGCATGTTGTTAAAACAGCTTATTTATTCTGAAGCATTTCACTTCATTAAAAAATACCTATACAAATTTCATTATATTTCATTTATTTTGAGTTTCAGAAATATTTCCAAAAAAAGGCAGTTTTGAACAATAACCCTCAAATATTTCTGATTTCTCCACATAAGTAAATAGGAATCAAAACTGGAGGAAAAATAAAGTGCAAACTTAAGCTCTGAAGTGTAGAAATGGAGTTACGCTGAAACAGGTTGATTTGTTAAAGAGTCTGAGCAGTCAATGCATCTAAATGATAGTCTTGTCTTTGAAAAATCCCTACAATTTCCCAGGGGAGCTGAAAGACCAGTGTTCAAAAGCTTCCACTCAAAATTCTTGATATCAGAGTAACAAGCTTGGGAAATATGTAAGTCTAACAACCCATTTTACAATATAAAATTACTGCTTAGTGATGGAAACAAAAGCATATGAGATACTAAAATAAAACCAGAGTTACAATGTACTGGGTATTACCTACAATGCTAGAAGGAGGCATTATTATGCCCATTTACAAAAGAAGAAATTGATGCTTAAAGATTAAATAAGTAAATTGTCTGTGGTGACACTGTTACGGAATCAGAATTTCAAACCTAAGTTTGTTCCAAAGTTCTAACTCATAACTGCTACACTGAAACTTTGATAATATAAAAGTTACCTTTTCTCCCAGGAACCCACATCATACTCGTTTAAATTCACCATTTATTCATTGAAGAGACATAATTTTAAATTTGTGATGAAAAAACACTGTTTCCCTTACTACACCCTAAAAAATAATAACTCAATTTTGGGAACAGAGAAGACTCACCTCTCCTCCCATTCCTAAGTGAGTGATGACCAGAATCCAAATTTTAATAAGACCATCACAACTACCCAAACTCCCTTCTAGAAGATTCGAATGCTAACTGAAAAGAATTCAGGGGAGACAGAAATCTTTCCTTCCCTTGTGACCACTCTGGCATAAGGAAAAAAAAAACTGTAACCCTGATTTTATAATGTTAATGAAAGTATTTTCTTGATATTTAGAGTTCTTTTTTTCACCAAACAATATGAAGATATAGGGTGATAGTTCTGCCACATGCTATTTCTTTAATTAAAATATGTGTTCTTAACAAAGATATATGTACTTTGAGAAATAAACACCAACAATGAACACATAAAATGACTCAATAATTGATTGGTAAATACCATGTAACATGGAATAATTATATACCCTGTGAATTATATAGTACTTATAGTTGACATTGTTTAGGAAACCTAACAAATGAACTTGCAGTTTGTTTACAAATTTCAAATTCAAATTTATTTACAGATTTCAAATCCAAACAACCGGTTAAGAATCCTGTTATTTAGAAGTGTCCTATCTTTAGATACCTGGTCAATAATAGTCATGCAATTAGTTACAGCAAAATACATAATATCATTGGGATATAAAGAAACAATTTATCGATTCAACACATTTGAAAAGGAAAAACTGAATCTGAATATAGTACTTAATGCATGCATGTAATCATCCAATAAGATTCCCAGTTATCTGCTTGACTGGTTCCTCATTGAAACCCTTCTGAACTCTAATGTCAGCTTGTCAGCAAGATTCTTTGGCCTTCCTTTCTAAAATGCTTCTCATCCCAACCCAAACTCCTGAACACCCTCTATCATATTGCTCTGTTTTTATTATCATTGTCACACTTTTCACTCTGTGAAATGATCTTATTATTTGTTTTAAAAATACTTATTTCCCCCTCAATAGACAGTGGGCCTTGTTTCTCTTTATAAAAAGTGACACTTTGTCTAATAAATAAATATCTTTTTCTACTATAAAAATGATCATGTCCATTTGCTCAAGACTATAATCCCACTTGCTGGGCCCACCAATAACACACTGGGATGTTTGTCAGTGAATGAGCGACTTACTGAGTACACATTCTGTGCCAGGCAAAATGGTTAAAGTGCAAACAAAGCATGGTGTCTGTCCCTAAAGTATTACATGCCAAGACACTGAATTAATGTACCATACACTTTCAAAGTACTTTCCAAAGCAAATGTTAAAAAAGGAAAAAAACTAACTTGATGTTTAATTCAAATACGCAGTTATCTTCAGTGCTACCATATTTTTGTAACCTATTTCTACTTACTTTGCTACACAGGAACACACACTGAATTGTTTACCAACTGTTTCTGATCATGCACATTTATTTCCACAGACAACAACATTAATTGGTCTTTTGAAGACAGCTCGACTCCTTCGTCTTGTGAGAGTGGCCCGAAAACTTGATCGATACTCAGAATATGGGGCTGCAGTTCTGATGCTCTTAATGTGCATATTCGCCCTGATTGCTCACTGGCTGGCTTGCATTTGGTATGCCATTGGGAATGTAGAAAGGCCCTACCTGACTGACAAAATCGGCTGGTTGGATTCCTTAGGACAACAAATTGGGAAACGTTACAATGACAGTGACTCAAGTTCTGGACCATCTATTAAAGATAAATACGTCACAGCACTTTATTTTACCTTCAGCAGTTTAACGAGTGTGGGATTTGGGAATGTGTCTCCTAACACCAATTCGGAGAAAATCTTTTCGATTTGTGTTATGTTGATTGGCTGTAAGTAGATTTCGCTTTTGTTATCTATTAGGATAAAATAATAGTACAAAATCAATGTCTCTAAAACATTTAGAAGAAGGCAAAGAAAAAGTTATAGAAAGTTGTAGAGATAATAGGATTAAATACATGGGTATTTTATTTTATCAAATCTGATTCTGTGAGGGGAGACACCAAAGATCTTGCATGACCTCAGGAAACTCTGAACATAAAACTAGAGTGACATGGTCCTTGGGATTCAGGAATTGAGACTTGAAGTCCACTTTTATTGATGCAAAAATGTGTCTGTATTATATTAAAAAAAAGTATCTGTAATTTATTACTAATGGTTATATTCTGTAATATTTCAAGCTGAGACCAGATTAGAATAGGAAGGACTCTTTTATATTACATAACTAGATACACAGACATTGGTAGATAGATATAGATATGTAAATATCACCCTACTAATTATAATGTAAGGTAATCTTTCATATATACACATATGCCATATATACATACACACACACATATATATATATGTATTTTTCCTTGTCATTTGACTAAAAATTCCTTTGTCTGTGACATTATGCCAAGGACCTAAGTGACTGCCCTTTACCCTACAATGGGTAATGCTATGAGCGTCATTTATAAGTTATATTCTTTGGAATAAGAAAAAAACTATGTAAAACTAAAGATGTTTTAATATTAATTTTTAAAAATCACACTTTGGAACCACTAAAAATAACCTTGTTTATACCTTGCAGCAACTGACAAAAAAAGCATGATGAATTTTTAAAGTTTGAAAAAGAGCATCGTCCTTAGATTGCATACAAATTTGAAAATAGGTCCAGAGAGTTAATTTTTGAATGTTAAAATATTGACTAATAAAATGTGCTAGGTAAGCTTTATTTATGAAACTTAAATAGATTCATATTAGTATATTGAAATAACTAGTATAGGCAAATAACATTACATTTAAATAACTCTTAAAATATTCTGAAAATTCAGGCTAAGTCTTGCTACAAACCAAAAAGCAAAATTACACGCAGAAGGACATGGAAGTGGAGCCCACTGGAAAAAATAGAAAAATCAATTCCAGAGAGACTGAATCTTACAGAACAAACACAGTCCCAACCTTTCTGTGATTGCAACTGCTAGTAAATACTTTATAGTGGCTATCAATTTTAGTGGCATTGGTAACAAACAAAGAAAAGGAAAAAAGTATGTTTTTAATTATTTATACACAGATATAGAAATATATATATGTTCTTTTCAAAAGAAAACAGTACTTGAATCTTGAAACAGAATTTCCAAGGAATAATTTTTTAAGAGCTGTGCCATGCTAAGTTGCTTCAGTCCATGTCCGGCTCTGTGCGACACTATGAACTGTAGCCCGCCAGGCTCCTCTGTCCATAGGATTCTCCAGGCAAGAACACTGGAGTGGATTGCTATTCCCTTCTCCAGGGGATCTTCCCCACCCAGAGATCGAACTGTCTTATATGTCTAACCTGCACTGGCCTGCGGGTTCATCCCACTAGCGCCACCTGGGAAGCCCCCTTTTTTTTAATATAAATTTATTTATTTTAATTGGAGGTTAATTGCTTTACAGTATTGTATTGGTTTTGCCATACATCAACATGAATCCGCCACGGATGTACACGTGTTCGCCATCCTGAACCGCCCTCCCTCTCCCTCCTCCCTCCCCGTACCATCCCTCTGGGTCGTCCCAGTGCACCAGCCCCAAGCACCCAGTATCGTGCATCGAACCTGGACTGGCGATTCATTTCTTATATCAAGAGCACTAAAGTTTAACATGTTCACCCCATAGGAATCCTCACCTCTTGTGAGGATTAAGTGAAATGCATGGTACTATTTATCGTGTGAAGTGAAGTGACGTCGCTCAGTTGTGCCCGACTCTTTGCGACCCCGTGGACTGTAGCTTACAAGGCTCCTCTGTCCATGGAATTTTCCAGGCAAGAGTACTGGAGTGGGTTGCCATTTCCTTCTCCAGGGGATCTTCCCGACCCAGGGATCGAACCCAGCTCTCCCACATTGCGGGCACACGCTTTACCGTCTGAGCCACCAGGGAAGCCGAGTTTATCGTGTCAATTATTTTAAATTAGAAAACTCAGTTCTTTGCTTGCTCTGTGGTGGTGGTGGTTTAGTCGCTTGTGACAATATGGACTGTAGCCAGCCAGATTCATCTGTCCCAACATTTAATCCTTATATCAGGGAATTACTGCCAGTTTTTCTTCTTCCTTTCCTTGTGTCTTTTTCCTTCCCTTTTTCTTTCTTTTCTTCCTCCCTCCCTCTCTACTTTCCTTCCTGTATTTTTGCTTTTTTGAATATGACATTATGCTATTTCTATTGCATGCTTAGGAAGAATATTTGTTTCCTGCAGAGGAATTCTATCTTTTAAGAAAAAATACTCTAGTTAATTGGGTTGACTAAGATATATCCATATTCCACATAGTATCTTTTATTTGGATAACAGACTTGCTTCTACAAAACTTAATCAAAATGGGATTATGTAAAGCTTAGCATCACACAGAAAAAAATTTATACATATTCCTAGAGAATTGGATCGTGAGCTATTATGCCATAAAAGGTAAAATAAGATTGGAAACTTAGCAATAATAAGCATGCCTTGAAATTTTCATAGCCATTTAATGTATTTGTGTATATCTACACATGATATTTTCATTTAGACCCAACTGTATTAAGAAATGATTTAATTTTCTGTATTTCATTCTATTTTTATACTAAGTACATACCCCTCAATTATATGAGTGGTTTGATTAAACCTAAAAATAAAATATAATATCCAAAATATAAATATAAATAAAGTATTGTATGTATACTACTGCAAGTTAAAGTTGTTACCATCAGTTATCAAGTTGAACTTTTTTTCCCAAAGCTTCTTTGAAACTAATCTTCATTCTAAAATAAAAATTTTAAGCCGAACAAAGTAATCTGCAATCCCTTTAGCAGCAATACCATTCAAGGAAACTAAAAATTAAATATTAAAGGCTATCATCTAATTAAATTCAAATAACTCAGGTACCTATAGATATATTTTTAAAAACTTCTATTTGCAGAGACAGTCACCAATTTTGCTGCTGAATATGTAATAACAGTAATAGAATTCTTTTTAAAAATATACACAATTCAAGATGAAAAATAAAAGTATAAGTGGAATTAAATAAGTGAGAATATAAGTTAAGATCACATATTTTTATCTATTTGTTCTGATATTAATATATAACATAAGTATAATCTTTATTCAAATATTATAAATATACACATTTGATTTTTTAAAACCTATAAACCAGTATATAAAGGCAAATGTATTTCATCTCTGACCTGCTTGACAAACATCTTAGGAGAATTTCTTGTTTTTATAATGTGTAAAACAAAGTAACTGGATTTCCGCTTCTAATCATGATGGAGAAACTGAAACCTTACAATACTCCTATAACTTCTCTTTTAAATATCAGAAAACTAAACAAAGTATATAAGCATTTGGATTTCATCAAAATTAGTAACTTTAGCTTTCCAAAGGACACTGTTAAAGGAACAAGCAAATGATAGACTAGAAAAAACAATACTCTCAATACTTAGATCTAGAAAAAGACTTTTATTTAGAATATATCAAGAATTCTTACAACTCCATAAGAAGACAACTCAATTTTTAAAAAATGAGAAAAAGTTTTAAACAGACATTTCACAAAAGAAGATATGTCAATGCCCAGTGAATACATGGAGAGATATTATTAGTTGTCACGGAAATGCAATTAATGCTCTGTGATGGTTAAAATAAGACAACACCAAATGTTCGGAAGGTTGTAGAACAGCTGATATTCTCAAATATTGCTGGTGAGAATGTGAAATCACACTAAGTTTGGGAAATAGCTTGGCAGTTCCTTAAACATAACCACCGGTGTGTGTGCTCAGTGGCTAAGCCATGTCCAACTCTTTGCAACACCAGTGACTGTATCTCCCCAGGCTTCTCTGTCCATGGGATTTCTCAGGCAAGAATACTGGAGTGGGTTGCCATTACCTTCTCCTGGGGATCTTCCCCACTCAGTGATCAAATCCTAGTCTACTGCATTGGCAGGCAGATTCTTTACCACTAAGCCACCAGGGAGGTCCAGACATACCACACAGATCAGCAATTCTATTTCTAATTCTTTCAAAGGGAAATGAAAATGTAAGCCCACACAAAGACTTGTACAGTGTTCCTAACAGTTTTATTCTTAATAGCCAAAAACTAGAAACGGTGAGATTTCATCAACAGAAGAGATAAATGAACTTGGTAGAACCATGTAATGCAAATCTACTCATGATTTAAAAAAAAAAAAAAAATTGCTGACACATACAAAACAGAATTTCAAAACTAATATGACTGAAAAAGAAGTCAGACATAGATGAATATGTTCATTATGATTCTATTTATATGAAATTCTAAGAAATGCAAATTAATCTATAATGATGTAAAGGAACTCAGTGATTGTCTAGAGTTAGCCTAGAAAACCAGTGGGCGAGCAGCCAAGGGACACAGTGGAATCTTCTGGGATGATGAAAATGGTCTGTACTTGATTGTGTTAACAGAGGTGTGTACGTTTGTCAACCAACTGAGCTGTACATTTAAAACAGATTCATTTTGTTGTACCTAAATTATACATCATCAAAATTTATCTTTTTAAATTTACGTACTAGGTAGAAAAGCATTTTTATTTATTCGTATGTTTCAACTATTACCCAATGACCAATGACCCTAAATTCATTGGGATTCCCTGGTAGGCTCAGATGGTGAAGAGTCTGCCTGCAATGTGGGAGGCCCAGGTTTGATCCCTGGGTTGGCAAGATCTTCTGGAGAAGGGAAGAGCAACCCACTCCTGTATTCTTGCCTGGAAAATTCCATGGACAGAGGAGCCTGGCAGGCTACAGTTCATGGGAGCGCAAAGAGTCAGACGTGACTAAGCAACATCACTTCCGCTTTCTAAATTCATTAGTTTGGTGAGCTTCTCAGATTTTGAGTGTGGCGTGCTGAAGTTTTAAATTATATCTGTTTTATTTGTATAGTACCTCAAGGTGAAGCAAATCATTTTGGTGAAAGAAGAATTTCCTGTTAAGGAAGGCTAAACAAAATACTGAGTTGAGAGAAGTGACTGTATGATCTGCCAACTTGCTTTTGATTCATATTTTAGGCCAGTTGATGGGCATTAGCTAAATAATATATACAAAATAGAATCATTTTATGCTTTTTTCTTGCTTACTACCTTTAGCTCCACTTGCCTCCTAAAAATATAGAAAAAAAAAACGTATACCTTTATTATAATTTAAAATGTCATTAGCATAGAATTTCCCTAGAGAAATATATGCTATTCATGTATTCAACCATGTACTTATGATCTAGATTTTGCTGTCCTATCAAAGAGTAGAAATACCTGTCTATGATCAAAGTAATGTTTGGTTCATTTTTATGACAGTATAGAGATAAAAACACAGTATTTATTAAAAACGAAATAAGAAGGTTTTCCCTGACTCTTCTTTGCATAATTATGTGGTTTAAGTAAAATAACTAGCATTGATTATGGCCCTCTAATTAAATCAGTGAAAATCTGTACCAAACCATTTCCTGAGATCATGATAGATACTTTGGACACTTATCAGCAAGCATAAATATTTCCAACACTAAAGTTAGGCAGAGTAAAATATATTTTTCACATAAATCTCTTCGAATCATGGTAATCCATTTCAGGCACGTATTGCTAGCTCCCTTATTAACTTTATTCACTCAAATTATGCCCAAGTTTTTTTTTTTTTTCTTTTTTCACATCTGTGGAAGATACAACCTAAACAGGTTTTCTATATTAATGAGACTTACTGTCTTTCACAAACCCCAATTCAGCCTTCCTATAGATTTCCCTAATATTTTTCCCTTTACATAGATAAAGCACCACCCATTTGTCTGGGACATTCTCTTACTTGGGACATCTATGGTAAACAAGGACCATGCTAACCAAGAGACAGAAATAAGATGGAAAAGAAAGCAAGTGACCAAGAAGATAAATCATTTTAAAATAGAGACTGAATCTGGCCAAAATTTACCTTTAAAATGATCAAGTGGTTTATATAGGCAATGCTTTGTAAAACATGTTGTGGAAAAAAAATATGTTGGGTGAATATTGTTGAACAAATACTTTGAGGAGTTGCTGTTGGTTTTGTTTTTGTTTTTTTCCTTTCCCCCCACCTGCTTGATACATTACAGATCCAATACCTCCTCTCTAAGTGTCTGAATATGCCCAAAGCAAGATGTAGGCCATTGTCATTACATGACTTTCTGTACAGAATATAGAATTTTTTTAGGATTATTAGAAACTAAACACAAATATAAAAAGAAAGACAAGATATTTAAAGAGCTTATGTTAAATCATAAATATTTTGCCCAGGAAGCTTAGAAATGGCATTCTAAGTAATGAATGTTAGTTTTTTTCTTCCCATAGGTGAAAGAACAAAGAAGCCATTCTATTTTTCTCTGCAAAAATAAAACTATATTCTCATAGTCTAAGCCAAAGATATATTTCTCATATATAAAGTATAAAAATAAATTTTAAGATTAAAAATTACATACAAGAAGCACTGTAAGGAAACTGTGATTTCCTTGAAACAATTAAAGAAGACTCCCCTCGTGGTCCAGTGGATAAAGCTCCAGGTTCCCAGGGCAGGGTCCTGGGTTTGATCACTGGTCAGAGAACTTGACCCCACAGGCCGCAAAGATCCCACATACCACAGCAAAGACCTGGCAGGGCCAAATAAATGAGCAAACAATTCAAAAAATATTATTCCTTAGCAAATCCTTAAATTTTATAGTAAATTTTTAATATTACCGGGTTAGGCCTGAGGCTGAGGTAGAGTTGTCAGAATTTAAAAACTTTTACTCCACTTCCAGAATACAGATCTGTGGTAACCCCATGACGTACCTTCTTATTACATTACAAATAAAATGTTGATTCTAAACATGTTTTATCTCTAGTCAATAGTCTAGATTTGTTACAGGTTGATATTGTAAACGGTCTGAGTTTTACTTTAATATAGAATCCATGATGAATTGGGGTATTTTTCCTCTCCTGATTTAACATCAAAATTATAAACTTTACAACAGTATTGACTTAATTACTTTATCCCTCACGGGCCAGTGATAAACCCTCACAAATGGATTGAGATTAAAAAAAAAAAAAAAACCTGCATTTTGAGATCCTGACAAGATATAATATCCCCAAGTGCAGTCTTTCCCCCATAACTTTGTTTTTTTATCCAATCCAGCACTAATGTATGCAAGCATTTTTGGGAATGTATCTGCAATTATCCAAAGACTGTACTCGGGAACTGCCAGGTACCACATGCAGATGCTGCGAGTAAAAGAGTTCATTCGCTTTCACCAAATCCCCAACCCTCTGAGGCAACGGCTTGAAGAATATTTCCAGCACGCATGGACTTACACCAATGGCATTGACATGAACATGGTATGTACTACTGTTTTCCAAAACTGGAGCCCCGCAGGCATTATAGCCACAGCCAAAATGAAAACAGTTTCACCAGCTTTGAACCCCTTGCTTTTGTTTTCCTTTCTCGGATGTTTATTTTCTCCCCTGGAAGAGTCTTTCATTCTCAACTCATGGCATTGCATGGTGCTATATCTAGTTATACTGTGTGGCAAAGGCATAACATGATGCAAACTGATATAACTGTGTGTAGTAGAGCGCCCACTTCTGGTCAGAGAGAGCATTGCTAAGTTAGGACTTGGGCTTTCACCACATGGCCTAGCTGCCAGAGCCCGCAAAATAGATGGATTCACGTGCATTAAGATATTACAAGTAAACAATAATAACTATAATGCTTCCAAACAGAAATGCTTTTTTAAAAATATGACATTTTAAGGATCTGTGGGAGAGGTTAAG
The DNA here is from genome assembly GCA_006408695.1 of Aepyceros melampus. Classification (NCBI taxonomy): domain Eukaryota; kingdom Metazoa; phylum Chordata; class Mammalia; order Artiodactyla; family Bovidae; genus Aepyceros; species Aepyceros melampus. The sequence goes on along the minus strand of SJXQ01006954.1, from coordinate 162,302 downwards.
GAACTTAAGTATACCATAAACACTTTATAATAGGAAGTTTCATTTTTCTGTTAAGGACAATTTTTCTATATTTTAATCAATTAAATATTTGCCCTTTTACTGTATCTGGTTTAATGCATCTTTCCTTTCAAAGGGGAAGTATGTATTCCTTCATAACTCTTTTAAACAAATTCAACATCAACTTTTCATAACCTTCCCTCCTCTATCAATGCTTAAAAATCAATACAACTAATAAAATTAATTGATCTAAAGAGCTCCTTTTATTATTAGGAAAATTACATATATCTTTTTGACCTAGATATTTGGCTATAGATTTTGATTACTAAAGATAAATTATATGATAAATACAAATTCAATAGCGTATCATAGACCTATTAAATTATGATACCCTCCCATCTAGCTATTCGTCCACTGGGCAAGGATCTTATTTCTAAGAGTTCTTTAGAAAATGAAATCTTTCAAAGTTAGTGACAGCAACATTATGGTACAACTTTTTCATACAACTTATTCAATTGAGATTGACATTTTTTTATTTCATCAGCAATAGCCTAACAACAAAAATAAAGGTTCAAAATTAACAATTAAGGTACAGAAAGCAGTGCAAATACTGCCAATTTGAAATATATATTTACATAAGTTTATTATAGCTGTGCATGATTTATTTGATTAAGAAGTAATGGCATGCCATTATAAAATTTTTAATTTGAGGAACTAATCATCAGCACATTTCATACAAAACCATAACTGAATTCCATGAGTTATTTCTAATTATCCCATATTTACTTGTGAAAATTCATTTGCAAAGTTGATCTCACCAGGGTAACACTTTAATCTCTTAAGAAAGTACCTACAAATTGGTCACTTTTGTTTATTTCCATTCATATTATTGTTTAATGAAGATATCAACATTCAGAAACTACAGGGGATTCTCTAATGCTGGGTTGGCTGAAGCAGTGTCAAGAATCTTTAATCAAAACACATGTCACTCAATTTTGTTGTTCCATTCTGCCAGATTATTTCAATAACAATAGTTAAACATTTATTTATTTTACTTCCCCTCTCCATATTACTCTAGTTTTGTGACCATTTTTTTTTTGTGATAAAGTCTATTTTGTAAAAACTATTTACCTTTCATTGTTTGACTCTATTACCTATGAATTTGGTTTATATACCACTTGCCTATTTACAATGTACTTATGAAAGATTTATCTCTTTCCTGTCTGCTTCACACCTTAATACATGGAATCACAACACCCACCGGTAAGAACAGGAGGTATTTATATCCAATTTAATTCTCGTGTAAATTGTGGAGAACACCCTTGTGATCTGTCAGGTTTAGAGCTTGTTAAATGATTTCCAATGTTAGTTCTGATCTTTTTTGCATGGTGTAGCAGAGGAAATACAAAGCAAGAAACTGGGGAAGATAACCTGGAAGAGGCCAAGTACAGAATAGAAATGCTTAACTTGAACAACAACTTGACCTCTAATAGTATTTATATAGAGTTTCCCCCCAACCCACCCACAAAAAGTCTGCCCCTTCCTTCACTCTGGTAAAGCTTATGGGTATACGGTTTGCATTAGATAATTGTCATAAAGAAAATGTCATTCTCTTTCATCATCCTCTATTTTCATGATGTAGGTGCTTTTCTTTCCTCTCATCTGCATGCCTGTATTACATGATCCAGGAGTTGTGTGAGCTCTAAACCATGTGCCACTGAGTCTTGCATGTGGTTTTGAGAGTTGACTTTGCACGAACTTCTTGTTTGTACACAGTGTCTACATTTCTCATCTTGTGACTGCAATGTGAGTAAAAGATCTAAGTGCAATATAACTCTGAAAACTCAGCAAATGGAAGATGCTTGCTAATTAAGCACAATGTGCAAAAGAAAGCTGATTAGAAAAAAGCAACCCTACTCTTAGACTACCGAGAGGTTAAAAAAAAAATCTTTTTTTTTTTACCTCTAACACCACATTGTTAAATCCCTGTGTGTTATTAGTTTTATTGTTAACTAAATTGTGATTTAATAACAATTTAATGGGACTTAACTTTATGTACCGTGATACATAAAAATACATCAAACTGTTGTATTTTACATCAGCATTCCATGTTATTTCATTTAAGTATAACCTTAAATATGATTTATCATGAAACATTTCAGGCCATTTTTGCTGTTTAACCATGTCCAGATGAAGTACAAGATGTTTATTCACACTCTATTAATTGACTGAAAATTCTTTTTTCATAGCCCCAAACATTTGATTGCTTGATAGATCACAAAACATTACAAAGAAATTACCTAAAACATGGAGCCATATCCTTATTCCCTGTGTTTTTGCTTTTAGTGGTACATCTATTGCCAGAATGTTCCAGAACAAAAAGCATTTTGGGAATATTTATGGGCTTCCTCTCAGTTGAGCCAAATGCTTCAGACTGCAAAAGGAAAGCAGTCAGAATAAGGAAGCTAGTGAAAGGAAGATGTCCTTTTGCAAATTATGTCAGGTTTAGAATTAGTAAAAATTAGCTCAGAAATGTCCATAGGTCAAGTTTGGAAAATATTGTTCTTTCTGCAATACTTTTTCAGATTAGGACTGAAGGTTCCTCAATGGATTTCCCCCCAAAAATCAAAACTGTCTTATAACCCAATCTGAAACTTTCAGACGTTATCTAACATTGATTTTAGTTACAACACTGCCAAAATCTGAAAATCACCTTCCACGTCATTGTAGAATCAAGGCATGCACATGAAGGAACATGGCTTGGAGAACAAGGACACCAATAACCATGAGCTATCCATCATTCGGGATGGAGAGAAATAAACCGTTAATGACAGAAACCACTCCATAATTTAAAACTATATTTGCATGGAAGAAAAGCCTTTTTGAACATTCAATGAAAACTGTTACTCCTTACCTAAAAATGGCCCTCGAATAATGCCTGAATAATAGAAAAAATATATATAGAATAAAAATTCAGTAGACCCAAGTACTAGCTATCAATATGCCACTAATCTTGGACAAGTCACTTAACCTGCCTGTGATTTCATTAAACATGTCATTTTCAAATAGTTCTAAAGCACCAAAACTGCCCTTGCTAAATCTGTGAAGCAATTATTATGGGAGTTTTTCTGCTTGCGGATGTAGAGTCTAACCTATCTGCTGCACACTTTTGCTCCCTCTGAGTCTCCTTTGTGGAACAGTTATTTCTGTGTTGAGTATTATTCAAAAACCACTGAAGTAAGTGAATGGTAGAATTGTGGATGGCAGAGAAACCAAGGAGACCATTTCAGGTAAAGACAAGGACAGGAATAGAGGCCCTGTTTTGAGACATCCAAGGCAGAATTAAGTCAGATAATCTAAAAACAACTTTATTTAATTTATTTTAAGAAAAAGGGAGAACAGTTGAGTATTTTAGTCTGGGGTGTTGATGCAGAAAAATTTGAGAAACACATATAGAAAGGAGTTGAAATAAGAACCTTAAAAAGAAGAATACATTCTTTAGCAGCCAGATAGACAAAGTTTCCTTAAAGAGAGGTAGGAGAAGAAAGAAAAATGATTGAGGCTTTGGTTTTGAGGAATAAAGAAGGCGACTCAATGACACTCATACGTACCACATGGTCCAGCCCCTTTGGTCAAGCCGAGACTAATTCCTCAGAAAGAAGAAGGTATAGGGTCAGAGAAGAGTTGAACAAGGGAGAATATTTAGAGATTTCAATCAAGAATCAAACTAGTGGGCTAAAGTTGCTTAGAATCACAGTGGGACTCTTACCAGGCAGATTCTTTACCATAAGCCACCTGGGAAGCCCCAGAGTAGGACTCTTGAGTGACAAAACACACTTATAATGGACTGAATGAGCAAAGCCAATGAAAATAGAAAAGAAAATCATGAAGAATGACATACTGTTTAATAGAAATTCCTACTTCTTGGGGCTGATGTGATTTCTGAGGACATTTTAGTAAAAATCTGATTTCATTTCTTTCCATGACTCTTTTCCTGCTCCTCTGTTATCTGATAACTCTGACTACAGACTACTACTACTAACTGCTCGCTGCTACTACTAACTACCATCTATTTAACTAGCAACTACTAACACTAACCTGCATCTACAGTCTAACTGCATTCCATCAAAACTATTGTTGCACCCATTCCCTATGTTTATTTAAATAACTTCATCTGTGCCAGACTGTCACTTTCAAATATACTCAACTAATGTCCTATTTTAATACACCGCAGTGAAATGTAATTTTGAGCTCTTTCAATGTCTAATTCAGCAACTCAGATAAAATAATCCTTGTGACATTAAGCCACATAGGATATAAAGCAAAATTTATAAAATAGCATATCTTGTCTCTACCATAATATTTTTATTACCCTTTACTTTTTTCTAATGACATTTTATATACCAAAGTTGGTATAGTCAGTGAAAAACCTTGGACTAGTTCATTATAAGACTACAGTAAAATGACTACAAATATGATGCCTTTCAAGTCTGACTAACCATCCAATGGGCAGGGACCCTGTTACCAAGAAGTCTTCAGAAAATAAAAACACTCATGTTTAAAGATATAAGCAGCATAATACAACTCCTGCATAGGTGAGCCTACAATTTAGATTGATATTTTTATTTGATCAGTAATAGTTTAACAAAAAAGCATCAGTTCAAAATTAGCAATCAAGGTACAGAGAGCATTACAAATGTCTCCTAATATGAAAGACATATGTTCCTTCTCTACACTTAGATAGAAAAGTGTAAATCCACATATTTAAAAAGGGAGCATGGGGATTGGCAAAAAAAAAAAAAAAAAAAACAACTGCATTTAAATGATAATGACCCTGAGGATTGGTGACATCTTTTATTTTTCTGTAAAGAAATAGTTGCTGTTTAAGAGTGGAATTAAAGTATGGCTGTCTACAATGAACCTTAAGAGATATTTTCTTCATCATGCTGATTAGTTGACAGGAATTGCCTGGATCAGCAGAAACTGGATATGTGAAATTTTCCACTTGCAAGAAATCTACTATTAACACACATACTTGACAATTGTATTTAGCACCTGAACCTCAGGTGTTTAAGAGAGGGCAAGTCTCATGTCCTTCCTATTTTTCCTCCAGGCTCTTTATCCTAAAGTCTCAAAAATGCCACAGAGCACAATAATCATACCATCTGGAGCCCCCTAACATGAACAATATCAAGCTTAAGACAAGCATCTGGTATTTTCAGATTACAAATGGTATATGTTAAATCATGGTTCACAAATGACGGTCACTTCAGGCTGGTCTCCAACCATTATTAAGAAAGATTTGTTTACATCGAGCACCAAACTGCTTTAAGCAAATCAAGTTCAACAGTGGGATCTGATCCTGAGCCATTCCTGAGTCAAGAGAAATAATGACAGCATGGCTGGGGCATTACACATGAAAAATAGTCATCGCAGAAATCCCACACTGAGGCAATGAACCCACTTCTATGCTTCAGTTTCTCCGTTTGTTAATGTTCTTCCTGTGGTAGTAGGAAGGTGGAAATGATGTTTCAAGTTGTTTTTCAACTTCCAAAATTTATGGTACTATTCAAACAGGATTCAAGTGCAGTCTCTTATGCTGAAGAGTGATCTATGTTTCTAGATGCTTTCTTTGGAACATAGGAGTAATTCAAGCTCAATTCAGTTTAGGATCAATTAATAATCAGTACAGGTGAGCCGATAATGGAAAATAAAGACATTAATGTTCACTTTTTAAATATTCTTTGGAAACATGAATTTAGGTCCATTAAATTCAAATATTAGAGGAACTTGGCACTTATCAAACTTAATGGAATCAAACCATCCACAATTTATCCCAAAATAAAAGTCCAGTATTTAGTTAAAGAATGTCCTGAGACATTACCAATAGCTTAGAATTTATATTGAAAATGGATATGTAAATTTCACCCTCTAAACAAGATATATTTAAATCATTTTTTAAAGGCAAAAATAAGCACAAGTAGTTCATCTTAGCTCATTGACCATATAGCTTTAAGGCAGCAGACTCAGGAAAATTACATCTAATTATTTTTCACGGGACATATTACTATCCATGGAGATGAGTGTGAATGGAACAAAAGATATATAATCATGCCTCTTTCATGCCAGATATTCCAAAAGAATCTTTTAGTTTGCATCTTGGGCTGCTGTGAGTCCGGTGTGCTACCCCAAGAACTCTACACTCAGTTTAGTGACCATCTGGTAAGATCTTCCTCACTTTGGGCCCAGTCCCTTGTATAGTGCATTTTAACATTTCTGGAGCCATGCTAAATCATTTTCCTCACTCTCCTGGCCATATTCTTAACTCAGAATGCCCAACAACTCACACAGAACTGAAACATGTCAATAGTTAGAAACACCCACCGTAGTGGGAGGTAAAACCAAAGACTCACTCCACACAAGTGTAATTATTGTACTTGAATCGTAGAGGTTCACATCTAGCCCTTACCTAGTTTTATCTGTGAGTCAGTGTGTGGACACCAGGAAAACAGGGCCGTAGTCGTGTTTTCTAAGATGGGAACATTGGCCCAGAGTCTAATTCTAATTTTACCTGCCTTAGGTATGAGCTGTGCTAGAGTAGGCAACACCAGAACCGAGTTCAGAATGCTTTATTATAATAAGGCAAGAATGGTTAATTGATATGTCACTCCTATGAATTACTTATTCATAACATTTTTGTATAGATTTTGGTTACCCTTTCCTTGTCATTTTTAAAGAATTCTTTGTAATTTATACACACTGATGCTCTCTCTCATCTAGATTGCAATTTATTCCTAGTCTCTTTCCAATATGCTGAGTTTGTTTAGGATATTGTCTGGATTTTAATTTTTTTGTTTTTTAGTATCATCCAATTAGTCAACTTTTCCTGTATACTTCAGAGATCCTGTCCTGTTTCACAAAGTTCCCACTAAACCTGTGGATTACACAGTAGTTTTCTAGGCTTTGAACTTTGTTATATGATTAAGGAAGAAGATTCTGAATCTGTTTGAAATGTAGTTTTATAAATTTTCTTCACACGGATGGAAGATAGGACTTTTTCTTTTGGTTTTAAATACCACCTGATTTACACATTAAATTATTAGGTATAATTGGAATATATATTCCTTGATGGCTCTGATGGTAAAGAATCCTCCTGCAATGCAGGCAACCCAGGTTCAGTCCATGGGTGGGGAAGATTCCCTGGAGAAGGAAGTAGCTACCCACTCCAGCTTTCTTGCGTAGAAAATCCCATGGACAGAGGAGTCTGGCAGGCTATATAGTTCATGGAGTCTCAAAGAGTCAGATGCAACTCAGCACAAATATCTTTACTCCCATATTGGCTCTATTCCCTGTGGCTTAGAGGGTAAGGCGTCTGCCTGCAATGCGGGAGAACTGGGTTCGATCCCTGAGTCAGGAAGATCCTCTGGAGAAGGAAATGGCAACCCACTCCAGTACTCTTGCCTGGAAAATCCCACGGACAGAGGAGCCTCATAGGCTACAGTCCATGGGGTCACAAAGAGTCGGACATGACTGAGCAACGACACACGTGGCAATATAAATTCTGATTTATGCTTAATAGCTTTATATCATAATTTGGTATCTGACAAGGCAAGTCAACTCTTACTAATCTTGCTTTTCTTATTTTGGGGGCCACTTGAGAGTATTTATTATTCCATACAAAATATATGGCTATCTTAATCCAATCATAACAAATTCCATTTGGGCTTTTGAGATAACCCAGAGATCAGATTGTTATTTCTGGCACACAAAAATCAGAACTTGTAACCAATATCAAAGTTTACTCAAGAATATATGTAATCATAAGGCAAATCAAGGCATGGAGATCCTTCTAGCACGTGATCTAAGTTTTAACATTGTTGTTCAGTCACTAAGTCATGTCTGATTCTTTGCAACCCCATGGATTATAGCACGCTAGGTTCCTCTGCCTTCCACTATCTCACAGAGTTTGTCAAATTCATGTCCATTGAGTCAGTGATGTTATTTAACCATCTAATCCTCTGCTACCCCCTTCTCATTTTGCCCTCTACCTTTCCCAGCATCAGGGTCTCTTCCAATGAGTCAGCTCATAGCATCAGGTGGTCAAACTATTGGAGCTTCAGCTTCAGCAACAATCCTTCCAATGAATATTCAGAGTTGATTTCCTTTAGGGTTGATTGGTTTGATCTCCTTGCTATCCAAGGGACACTCAAGAGTCTTCTCTAGCAAGACAATTTGAGAGCATCAGTTCTTTGGTGCTCAGCCTCGCTCATCCAACTCTCACATCCATACATGACTACTAGAAAAATCATAGCTTTGACTCAGCAAAATGATGTCTCTGATTTTTAATCTAGGTCTGTCATACCTTTTCTTCCAAGAAGCAGGCATCCTAAGTTCATGGCTGAAGTCACAGCCCTCAGTGATTCTGGAATCCAAGAAAATAAAATCTGTTATTGTTTCCACTTTTTCCCCTTCTATTTGCCACAAAGTGATGGGACCAGATGCCATGATCTTAGTTTTTTGAATGTTCAGTTTCAAGTCAGCTTTTTCACTCTTTTCTTTCATCCTCATCAAGAGGCTCTTTAGTTCCTTTTCACTTTCTGCCATTAGAGTGATATCATCTGTATACCTGAGGTGGTTGATACTTCTCCCAGCCATCTTGATTCAAGCTTGTGATTCATCCAGCCAAGCATTTCGCTTGAAGTATCCTGCATAAAAATTAAATCAGTTTTAACATAGGAGGACCCTAAACCATGTGTATGATAACATAACACAAGCAGAACAAAGCACTTTTGGTCATCAGACGTACACATTTTAGAGTCTGGAAGTTACATAGCTTACAGGACATTTTCTAAAAAGTAATGTCCTATAAATCAATGAAATATTTGTTTACTATAAGCAATTTAAACTAGACACACCCTGCCACAGATAAATGCCACTCCATAGATAAGAGCTGCCCCACACTTTTAGTGTGCTTGTGGAGAGCAGGTCATTATCTTTGTCATTATCTAGTCACTTTTCTCGGAGAAGGCAATGGCACCCCACTCCAGTACTCTTGCCTGGAAAATCCTATGGATGGAGGAGCCTGGAAGGCTGCAGTTCATAGGGTCGCTAAGAGTCGGACACAACTGAGCGACTTCACTTTCACTTTTCACTTTCATGCATTGGAGAAGGAAATGGCAACCCACTCCAGTGTTCTTGCCTGGAGAATCCCAGGGACGGGGGAGCCTGGCGGGCTGCCGTCTATGGGGTCTCACAGAGTCAGACACGACTGAAGCGACTTAGCAGCAGCAGCAGCAGCAGCAGCAGCAGTCACTTTTCTTTCCAGGTATTACTCAGGAAGGAGAGAGAATGAATCAAATACCTGTTGCTAACCCTTTTCTTTCTATGAATTTCATATTAATTTTTACGTGACTTTGAAATTTCAATATTAAGTTCCTTGCTGCACATTAAAATCATCTGAATATATAAATGTTAGTGCTTCAGACCCACCCTGCACCAGTTCTACCAGAATTGCTTATAGCTATGTTGAGCATCAGTATTTTTCTGTCTATTCTAACATGTATCCAGGATTGAGAGCCACTGATTTAGAGCCTAAAATAATTATGTCTCCTTCAGTAAGATTTTTCTAATGCTCTTAGAAATTCTTACCTTTGTTATTAAATTCATTCAGTAAGATTTTTCTAATGCTCTTAGAAATTCTTACATTTGTTATTAAATTCATTCTTAAATTTATATATCTTAGTCAACCAAATGAAATACATTATATATTTCCATTTTTACCTGCTATTTATCTTCTTTATAGCCATGCTAACATATTATCTGTCTCGTTTTTTCATTTGCTCTTTGCCTCACCACACGATTTGCAGGATCTTAGCTCCCTGACCAGAGATTGAACCCCCACCCCCAAGGAAGTAAAGGTGCAGAGTCCTAACCCCTGGACTCTCAGGGAATTCCCTATCTGCCTCACTCTTATTGGACTTTTCCTTTAGTTTCTTTTAGTCTGATTTGGGTTGCTTTGTTTGGGCAGGAGCAGAGGTCCTTGAGGATTTACTCTTGGATGTTCTAAGTATCATATCGGCAACAAAAAGAGATACATCCATTCTCTTTTTAAAAAATACTATTTATTTTCCATATAAATTCACTAGATTCTCCAAAACAGTTTTGAACAGTGGTAGCTGACTTTTTGAAAATAACTTTACCATTAAAACTGTTAGTTTAAAAAAATCCTTGCATTTCTGAAATAAATCCTACTTGGTCACAGATGTTTTTGATATTTTGTTGATTGTATTAGCCAGTAAATTATCCATAAATGTGCATCTATTTTACAGTGGTATTGTTCTATAGTTACAAGCTTTTTAAATGTAAAGAAATCGTCTGTTAAACTATCTGGTCGGGGTGGTTTTAATAATAGTTCTTTAACTACCATTCAGTCTCTACTATGGTAATTATTCTGCTTCTTTCTTGATCAATAGTGATAATTCATATTTGGGGAAAAATTCATGCATTACATCTAGGCTTTCAAAGTTGTTACAAAATTGCTTCAAAGATTCTCTTTTAACTCATTTATTCAGTCTTTTCCATATCAGTAGCTACCTCTGCCTTATCATTGCTAAATTTGCATGTTTTTGTTCTTTTTTCCTTCCTTTAGCAGGCCTTTGAAAGATTCACTTATTTCACTGTATTTTTATGAACTAGCCTTTGGATTAATTTATTGTTGCTACTATTCTTTTCATTTTAAGCATTTGCCTTCATTACCCTCTTTCTTTGTTTCGTTCTATTATTTTTACCATTTGTTTTAAGTTTTTTTGAGTCTTTCTTTCTGAAATAACTAAGACATTAAGACTAATATTTTCCTCTCAATGTAAATTTTTCAGTGGTTCCATGGATTTTGATATGAATTTTTCTACTGCATTCTAAATTATGTATTTTTTTGATCCAAAGGTTATCACAGAGTGTTTTTCTTAATTTTCATGTGCTTCTGATTTTTAGTCACTTTTTAATTATTTTTTCTAGAGTTTATGGACTATATAACATTCCACTTTTATAAATGTCTAAGTACCCACACCTAATACAAAATGAATCTATGACTACATTTGTTTACAATGACTCATTTTTATAAAGTTTTTCCAAAACATGTCATTTTATTTTCATGGGGATGGAGGAACCCTGCTCTCTCTCTTTAGTCATACTTACTTCGTTCTTTTATGTGCAATACAATTGAATTATGTGATTTCATGAACAAGTACAGCTGACGTACATATGTTTTGGAACTTACACAGCTGGTTTGAAATTCAATTTGTAGAAGTAGGAATTTACAAGGACACAACAATATGGAACATTTGGAGTGTTGGGTAACAAAACTAAACAGATTTTACAGAAGCGGAATCTAATAGATGGAGGAAGAGAACTTCTGCTATTTTGAGAGCTTCTGCTATTTTGAAAAAAGTTATAAAATTGCCAATAAAACCATCACTTTCCCTAGAAAACAACTGAATTGTTGTCTAGTTTTAATCTTTCTGGGAAACAAATACCATAACCAGTACAAAAAATATATAATTTATGCCACATTTCTATTCTTTGTTGCTTATTGATAAAACTGATGAATGAATGGAAAACATTTTGTACTTCACCATGCTAGTAGCAACTTTAAAAATCCACTCTGATGAACAGCTATGACAAGTCACAAGGGTTGAAGGAATCCTGGACTGTTTAGAGTCTTAATTCTTCCACAAATAAAATCCCTTAATGACCTTTTTGTTGTTGCTTACGCACTTAGTCATGTTCGACTCCTTTTGACCGCATGGACTGTAGCCGGCCAGGCTCCTCGGTCACTGGAATTTCCTAGACAAGAATACTGGGTGGGTTGCCATTTCCTTCTCCAGGGGATCTTCCCAATCTAGGGACCGAACCTACATCTCCTGCATTGGCAGGCGAATTCTTTACCACGAAACCACCACGGAAGCCCTTAATGCACTTATTCTTTAGTTTTCATGTGAAAAAAATGGGGAAATCACCCTTCTATATTCCTTATATAAAGTCGATAAATCAAAACATGATGTAACATATTACACATGAGAAAATTTTCTGAAACATAAAACTAGATTCAAGTTCAAAATGGTATATCAAATGTGAAGTGGTACTTAAATCACTTTTTCATTACATGGCAGACTGCACCTCCCTTTTCCTTAATTTGTAGGCAAGTTCAGCTCATCTAAAATCAGTCCATTTGTAAAAAAGTATTTATGAAATATTCCTTCATCCCTTCCTTCACTCCTTCTCTCAAATAATTGGGAGGTGGAGGGGAAGGTCCTGAGGATGCAGATCCCTTCTGTTGCCTTTAGAAACTTTACTGAGTTCCAGGATTTCCCCTGAGATCTTATTTCAAAAATCCTAGTGTACCCTCTTAAGTCAGGCCTTTGCTGATTTAGCAGAAGGGCTCCAGAGTTGGAGTAGCAAGAATATGTATGTAAAAGTTGTAAATCCCCTCTGCCTGTACATCATCACTCACACTGCAGCTCATCCTAGGCCCTGACTTAACTGGGATCAGGTTAAAGTTTTAGTGTCCTTCTGAAAGCAAAGGAACATATCATAATTAAGCTGTTAACTGGGGATAGGAACTGCAGGACAAGGAAGGGAGAAGGGAAAGATGCAGGAGGGGGGACTCTGTTTTCATTTTTCAGAGAAAATTTACTTGTAGCACAACTGGTTCAGGATTTATGACAGTTTTCCATGTCTGTGTGCAGCAGCATTTTGTTCTGCTCATGTTTTTTGCCTAAATGATGTAACCATATGATATATGTTGAAAAGTTGCATGCAGAAAATTAGTTAATTTTCGCAAGACTTATAAAAGCCCTTAGTCATGGATTCTCTAATACCCTGCTTTGCCAGCAATCTGGCCACATGTGATAGTGCTATGCATTAAAACAATTCTTTCTTCTCATTAGCCACATGAAAGGAAAATAAGAAAGTAGATGAAAAAGCAGTTTGAGATTTCAGACTAAGACTATATATATCTGTATGTTTAAAACTACTAAAAGAATGTACCTGGCTTGATCAGTGGATAAACATGTAATCACCAAGAAAGATGTGTTCTCCCTATCCCTTAATGATAAACTATAATCATAGAAATAATATAATCTGGGATGACCTCAAAATTGTGAAATCCATTAAGGAACATTATCTTCTAGAAACAGTGAAAAGTGAGGTTTAGTATCTTTTAAAGATGTTATCAAATCTAGAATGTCCACACAGTATGTAATAATTATATTAGAATTTTTTTAATGCTATAAAATATTAAGGCTATAATTTAGGGCAGAGATTTAAGATTTGATGTATTTCTTGCATAATCTATTTGATAAGCATACTTGAGTTTTAATGTTTCATTAGTGAGTGTTAATTTATGTTTTGATTAATACTAGTTTGTCAAGATTTAAGTATATTTAAGGACCCAAGGAGATTTCCTACTGTTAGTTATCCCAGTTATCAAAGTTGTTTTGTATGATTTATTTGCTGTTTAGGGGAACCATTTGCCACATTCAGACTGTCTTTCTCCATGTGCCCTCTTCAGGCTGCCTTTAGGAATGGCCCTCTCTGGAGCCCTGCTACGTGAAACAAACCAAAAGCCGTTTATTACAGCATAGGTCAGCTTTCCAATGCTATCTAAATAGGGGAGCTCTATTAGATAATTTTTTTTTTCAAAATAAAATACAAGAGTTCAAAACACTATGGAAGGAAGGTTTTGGTTTTGTTTATTTTTTTGGTAAAAACTCAATTGTTGACATTCTTCCAACAGAACTTAGACAATATACACACCATAAAAAGAGAGTGTTTTGCAATGCAAGCTAAGAAACAGCAAACATTGAATCTTGTATCTTAAATCTGAGGAAGAAATAATAGAGTTTGATAGATAGTTAATATGGAATAGTTATTTACATTTTTGCTGTCTCCGTTTGTCATTTTTCAGTCTGACTTTGATTTAATACTTCTATCTTGTTTTGTGGTTGTTGGGTGGTTTTGTTTGAATGTCCCTAAAATTTGATTTCTCTAGTACTAAGTTATAGGATTGATTGCACAGTCACAGAAAGCACTTCTTACTCACTTAAAGAACAAATGTCTCATTTGTCTTATATAATTTGAGAGTTTCATAGAATTTTATCTACCTACATTCAAGTAAAAGGAAGCTAATTTTGCATTTATAAAATATTCAAGTGACTTTATATCATAATTAAGATATGGAATTTTTATCAGCCTTGAAAAAAATGTTCTGAAACTTTCAGGAACTTTTTACTCACCTTAGATTAGCTATTACCTTGATAGTTCCTTTGAACAGCCATTAGTATTGTAAACTTGCATTATGAAAATCTGATTTGACATGAAAATGTGGGAAATTCTGAGTAACCTTATATATATATATATATATATATTTTTTTTTTTTTTTTTTCTAATCAGGGCATTTAGAGGCTTGAGGGCCAGGGATATTTTAAGAATGTTTTATTCGTTGTTATGCTCTCATGCCTAGTATAGTGCCAGGTATACAGTAGATACTTAATAAATATTTGTTAAAAGAGTGAAGGCTGCTTTTCCAAGCTGCAGGCCATGAAACTGAGCAATGGCCTTAGTCTGACATTAGGCTAACTCAGTAAAACAACGGCTCCATCTGCACAGCAAAAGATGCTATGTACCCTCATAGCAGCTCCAGAGCCTGGCAGACAAGAAACTTGTGTAGAGGGTAGCAGCATGACTGCAATAATCATTAAACCCACCTGTGTCCCAGTTTGTACTTACGTACTTGAAACAGGTTCTCTTTTAACCAGGCTAAAGACTAAATAAAATGCTAAGGCTTTTATCTGCTAAGGCTCAATAAAATGCCACTATTCGAATGCTAAATGAGGAAGTTCCAAATCGGGTAGTTTAGCAGAGGAACCACCTGACTAGAAATGGGAATCAATTGGAAGCAAGAAAGGCAACATGGCTGGGACCAATGGAAGGGGTGCCTTGGATAAATATCCACTTAAACCCTACCCTTTCTTCCCACCCTTTCAATGTGCCACTACCTCTGTTTCAATACAGCTCCCTCTCTTATAACTCCCATTGTAAAATCCCTTTACTTAGGCATAACCCAGATCCAACGCTGCTAACTTACTTAGGACTTCCAAATCTCTGGGCTAGGAAGAGATTCCGTGAATAAATCTTAGCTTCTACTGAGTTCTATGTAATTGACTTAAGAAAATTAAGGAAGTCAGTGAAGGGCTAACATCATAGGAGGATTCCTTAATCTAGACAAGTCCTTCATGCCAAGATCTGCGAATCTTATCCCCACTACCTACAAACAAAGGCCTCGCCACGGAATTCTACAGTACCTCCTTTGTTGCTGTTTAGTCACAAAGTCATGTCCAATTATTTTGTGATGGACTGTAGCCATGAACTGTAGCCCACCAGGCTCCTGTGGCCCTAGGATTTTCCAGGCAACAATACTGGAGTGGGTTGCCATTTCCTCCTTCAGGCAACCTTCCCAATCCAGGTATCAAACAACCCTCTGTCTCCTGCGCCTCCTGCGCTGTCAGGTGGATTCTTTAGGCCACTGAGCCACTAAGGAAGCCCTATGCTACCTCCTACTAGAGTTATTTTCTCCAGTGATTGTCACTTCCATTAGGATTAGTGTTAGGAGCTGACAACACATGACAAAGACATTTGATAAAGAGAAAGATATTGAAAAACTTTCCCAAGTGCCCTTAAGGCTTCATGGGTGACTCCAAGAATACTGGAATTCCAAAAGCATCATTCTAAATTGATTTAGTAACTGACTACTTTCAAAAAGGATTTAAGACAACTCACAGTGAAAACCTGAGTACAAAATTAAAGCCAAAATATTTAACACAAGTCATAAAGAGGAAACAAAAGTTAGATGAAAGGAAAAATAATTAAAACTCTCTTGAGGCAATGGAACACAAAATTTAGTGGTACATTTCCTAGTCACCAAATGAGACCAACAAAATACATTGGGCACTGTATCTCTCAATTTCTAGCAAAGAGAATGTAACAGTTCTTTAGGAACAATAAATATGTGTGAAAAAAAACCCACAGGAAAAGTGAGAAGTAAACTTTCTATTGAATGTCTACAATGCACAGAGTGATTTACATTCATTTCACATTTAATTGTGGGCACAACATTTGAGATAGACATTATTTTTACAGTAAAGGAAAATGAATCTCAAGAAAAGTTAATTGATTTGATAAAAGTCACAGCTAGTAAGGGATGGAACTAAAACTTCAACTCATGCCTATCTGATTCCATAGCTCATATCACACCCAGTAAGTGTATAACTCCTACCTCAATCTCATCTGCATCTCCAGCTCAAAGCACAGATACACACACACACACACACACACACACACACATGAACCCACACATACACATGCATGCATGCACAATTTTTTTTTTATAACCAGGTTATACTCAGAAAATATACCTTAGAAACCTCAGGAAAAATACAAAGCTAGCAGCTGTAAGTTCAACATCCTCATTCTGTCTACTATAATGGTAGCAGTATCTCCACTGGTGGTGGTCAGTGGCTTCAGTCGTGTCCGACTCTGCAACCCATGGACTGTAGCCTCCCAGACATCTCTGTCCATGGGATTCTCCAGGAAAGAATACTGGAGTGGATTGCTGTTTCCTTCTCCAGGGAATCTCCCTGACCCAGGGACTGAACCCACCTCTCCAGAGTCTCCTGCTTTGCAGGCAGATTCTTCACCACTAAGCCATGGGGAAACCCCAGTATCTCCACAATTCGTGTGAAATATAAAATGCCTTTTTGTACCATATTATAGATAAATCCTAAGAGAAAAATAGGCATATCCAATTTGTTTCTTGGAATAATGTTCCTTATGTTTTTATTTGTATAAGGATACCTGAGAGTTATGCTGAGATCACAATAGTGGGCTTTAGCCAGGAAAAGGTAATCATATGCAAAGAAGCCAGTGAACTGGAGTCTGTTCCTACCATAGCAGAAGACAGTATCCAAACCTGCTTATCTTTAGTCTAACATCACTTGCCAAAGCCAATATGATTAGTTTAGACTGGTAGAAGGATCAGCAAACTACAGGACTACTTCCATGAGAGGAGCTAGGTTGCTTATAATCCCAACAAAGAGTAGGAAAAAGGTCTCCACCCCAAAGGCAGAAATGGACAGAGTTATCATTCTGGAGAGATCTCTGGTCTAAGTAGGAAATGCGACAGGAGTCCAGTCTTGGAGGTGAAGCCTGAAGGTTACAGTTAAGGGGAGAGAGAGCTCATTCTTTGGGTCTGAGCTAGGTCTTACAGGAACTTCAGGATAAAAGTATGAGTTTATGCAGCTGGGTAAGCAGGGTCTTGCAATTGGCACACAATAGATTGGTAATTTACAACAAATTTGAGTATTGCAAAGGCTCTTATTCTCTGCCAAAGAAACACAGATGGATAAAGTGACTTGCACAAGCATCAACCTGTGGCAAATTCATGACCAGAACACATAGTATGTGGCTTTTCTTCTAAAACACTCCTGAGCTATTTCTGTGAATGACTCTACAAGGAAGGAAGCAAGATGGGAATTGGTGGCTGTAGTCTTTCAATGATTCTTCTGTATCAAGTCACAGCCAGTCTGACCAATTGCTTCACACAGTAGTCCTGCAGATGCAGGATCCTTGTGGCTGCTTTCATATATATAAGTTAACTAAAATATGATTTAATTTGAAGTTATTCTATGGGTCACATATATTAGAATTACATACACAAATAATTTATTATTACATTTAGCTATAGTGTACAGCAATAACAAGATTGACACAAAAAGATCAGAAATCCTAAAATTACATTATCAAGCACTTATAATGCCTCCTCCCCCTACTCCAAAGAATATTTAAATGAATTTATTTTTCACTGACAGAGGAAAGTCAACCTGAGAATTAAAATCTCTATATGCCACCCAAAATAGCTAAGAAACACAGAGAAGCAAGAGTTGGGTACCTTGACTCATTGTATATGTGACATTTTTTTTAATAACAAAATTTTATTCAGTTTAAAGTGAGTAGCACTTGTCACAAGTTATTGTTTAATCTTTCTTTACAAATTTTTATGTAGTCACTGAATAGGTTGTCAAGACAGTAGAGCTGTTAGAAGCTTTATGTATGCCTCATAAATTCTGGCACAATTTCATTTCTGAAAACTGAACTGCACTTTTAAAGTAATTTTGCTGTTCTCCTTTCCTTTCTCTATTTTCAGTAATTATCAAAATATTTAGTGTAAAATAATGTGCTTATGAAATGTAAATACTCAAGGTATTGTTAGCTTAGAGCCCTTTCTGGTATATGACATTTGCAAATACCATGGCTGTTTCAGGATAATTATTTATATTAATTATAACTGAGGTGTATACCAGAGATAGCAGTCCAAATTAACTTGAGATTCCTTCAGAAGGTTGTCTTTCTAGTTGTACCACCTTTCATTAATATGTCTTATTAACTGTCACATTGCATTATCTCTGCACAGAATGATGCTACATACCATAATGCAGGCAAGGAGAAGCAGTGTGAAATGTTGTAGGCATTATATTTTAATGAGACAGCGTTTGTGTTGAGTCTGAATGCCTGCAGTTAATTCAGAGAACACGTAATTGAGTTCAAAGTCTGACATGTTTAGCAAACCTAATATGCATCAAGTATATTAGAAGTAGAAGCAGTGTGAGAACTCCTGTGTGACAGTTACTACACCTGAAGTGCTGTGAACAAGAAGTAGACTTTATTTCAGGTGGAGGTCCTCTGTGTGCTGGTAGTATGAAACTCTTTCTCTGTTTTTCTTCAGGTCCTAAAGGGTTTCCCAGAATGTTTACAAGCTGACATTTGTCTACATCTCAACCAGACTTTGCTGCAAAACTGCAAAGCCTTTCGGGGGGCAAGTAAAGGTTGCCTTAGAGCTTTGGCAATGAAGTTCAAGACTACCCATGCACCTCCAGGAGACACCCTGGTTCACTGTGGGGATGTCCTCACTGCGCTTTATTTCTTATCCAGAGGCTCCATTGAAATCCTCAAAGATGACATTGTGGTAGCTATTCTGGGTGAGTGTTTTAAAATTGGATAGTCACAAATTCAGCTTTTAGCCAGTGTAGTGCATAGTTTAAAATGACAGAAAACAGGATTTCCTATTTATTTATGAGTACTATTTAAGATTGATGAATAATTTAAAGCTTTACTTAAAATTCAATTCAAATCAAATTAACCTTGCAGAAAATACATTTTCTTGACTCTCTCACTTGTTCTTTGGTGTGTAAATGCTTCCATTCTTGGCAGCCACTTTTAAGCCTTTGAGGCCAAATATATGAAAATGGCATTTTCCTTTTCATGTTACAGGATCGTGGATTCATGCTGAGTCCTCATCACCTTAAATAAAATGTATATGTAGTAAGCATACTTGCTAGCATGTGCCAATGCCTGTCATGAACTGGGCTTGTATGTTGATGAATTCTTTCTATTTGCTGTATACTTTACTACTGTGTCCCATCAAATAGAATTATGAGTCCTTACCTAGGTTATGAGTAATATAGGGTTATAAACAACACACAGGGATCAAGGTGTTGAGGAGATAAAAATTCATAAGTTAGACTGGTTTGGGTACAAAAGAAAGTCCATCTCTCCAATCTGCCTCTTCAAAAATAAGTTTAGTCAGTGTGAATTTGTAGGATTTCTTTGGAATATTAGAACAATGGGAAATCACAAGGGAGCGGAGAGAAATGAGATCAGTTTTTGTTCTCTCCTATCCCCTAGCCAGTAAGTTTAAGGCTCTGTCTCCCTGGGAGCACCCACTCCCAATGTTTGGGAATATGTGCACTCATTTTTTCCTCATGGATTAAATCTGGTTCTATTTAATAAAAAGCACATAATTCAATAACTTCCTTTTACTTGACTCTTGATGTTAACATCCAAAGGATGAGAATATTGTCTGTTTTCTTCACTATTGTATAGAACCAGTGGACATAACACAGAACCCAATACATGAATGAAGATGTTTGAGAAATTTATATATCTTGATAATTATATTATGATGAGAAATTTTTTTTAAATTTTCTCAAACTTGATCAGAGGTACAATTTGGTTTATAATCCAGTAAGCAGACAGAGAATAAAAATATATTTTAAATCACTTAGCAGCTACAGAGTAAAGTGAGATTTTCACTTGATTTGGCCTTGACAGTTCTAGTCTGTTGCAAGGAAGAAGCATGCATCATTGCATTCCTGATCTTCAAATCAGCCAGCCTTAACTTCTACAGGAAGGTAACAAGCTGTCTTGCTTTATAAAATAGTAATTTTAGAATGTAGTTAAGCTGTACGTGGTGACTGGCTTACTCTTTGCTCACTTACAATCATGTAAAATTCAAATACAAAGCTCATGCTGAATTTAGTTCAGAGCTTTTTCTCTGATAATATCTGTACTAACATAACAAAACTATAAAGAATTTCAAGAGATTCTCCTTTCCTGTCTCCATTGCCATGTAAATCTTCACTTAAAAGACTCAGAAATTATGATTCCTCATTCAATTTTTTTAAAAGCTAAGTATTTATTTAAATGAAAGTTAAAGTATTCTCTCCAACATGAATTTTTCTTATAAAGATATGGCGTCTGATTTCTCCCCATGACATTCACATTTAAAATAAGAACATCACAGAGTTTTTCTCTTACCTTGAATTTTTTTGTTTAAAAGTCTTTGGTAGTTTCCATAGTTGGGTATATATGAACTTGTTTACCAAAAAGATAAGATCCACTAAGGTTTTTCTAAATCTGAAAAGTAGCTTTAGGATATATGTATATATGTAAGAAGGTACATTTTATACTGCCATCTACTACCTTTAAAAGTTACATAATCAATACTCCATCAGTAGTTACTGCACGTGTATTTCATAGGTACAATTTTTAAGTATCTTGGCTTCAGAGACAGAAAGATCTAAGTGACCATGACATTCAGGGAAAAGAATGGGAGGAGATGAGACATATCAAGTGTGCAAAGGTTTTAACTAGAGTCAGAATGCATGGGGTGTAGTTATGGCTGCTCTCTCTCTACCTTTATTTCACCCAACTAAGAAGGTGACCTTGACTTAATCCGTTTACACTCTGTAATCCTCTTTCATTTTCATAACATTTGGATAATAATTAGTAATTTTTTCATTAGGTTATTTTGGGGATCAAGTGAGATAATGTACCTAAGCATTTGAGGCAGAGCCTGACACCTACTAGTCTTCAATAAACATTTGTTATTACTGTCATTATCATCCTCACAGTTGAAGGAGACCTAGGAAAGAAGTGACATGTGGCTAGGCAGAGGGGCTGGGAAGGGCCCGTCAGAAACCAGACACTGAAATAACCCCAGGCTTGGCAAAAAAGCAGGAAGGACGCACCTTTGGAATAAAGGCCATACAGTTTAAAAACATGACTGTATTTGTTGAGAAAATATAACTAGATGTATTATTAAGGGCAGTTCCAAAAGCAGTTACTAAAGGCAACTGGGTATATTCAGATATTATCCCTAGTCCTCTAAGTTAAGAGAGATCTACCATAACTCCATGCTTGGCATCACCTCCCAAGACCATTCTGAGATAGAAAGTTTGTGACTCACCACAGCCTTTCCCTTATTTCTAGAGTGACAGACCACACCAGACTCTTGCCAAAAGCATAGCAGACCAAAGCCATGTTTGATGCGTTCCAGATGCTTCGCCTAGAATAAAAACTAGGAAATAATGGGGATTATACCAGGACCAGGGCTCTAAAAGGTAGAATTCTGGTCAGCAAACAAATGCGACTGGGGCAGTCAGTACGTGGCTCTAGGATTGTGCTGCCCAAGTGTCTATTGGCTGTCACGTCTTACATGTGAAATGTTTGGTTCAGGGATAGGTCAGTGGTCCCCTTCAACTTTTAGAAGTAAAACATTAAGTTCAGATTTCTTTCATTTCTTTTTTTTTCTTTTCTCATTTTGATCTTTTAGGAAAAAATGATATATTTGGAGAAATGGTCCATCTTTATGCCAAACCTGGAAAGTCTAACGCAGATGTAAGAGCACTCACATACTGTGACTTGCATAAGATTCAGAGAGAAGATTTGCTAGAGGTTTTGGACATGTATCCTGAGTTTTCTGATCACTTTCTCACAAACCTAGAGTTGACTTTCAACCTGAGGCATGAGAGTGCGAAGGTATATGTTACCTGCTCATTTTTGGACTCTGACGTTTTATTTTATCCTTAGATTGCCCAAGGACCTCTAAAGATCAAGTGAAATAGTGTAAACAGTTAAACAATTGGGAATATTTGAAGGAAAAGCCAACTTAATATTAGAATTTCTCAATTATAAAGAAGGAATTAGGTCTAATATCCCTCAAGTATGTTGAATAACTTTAGTAGTTCAATTTGACCTTTTAGGAACTTTTAGGAGCTATACTTGATCTATAATAGCCTTTTTTTTATATTGAATGTGACAATTATTTGTTATAAATGGGTGATTCTAGGCTATTGAAAATCACCTAAAAAGAGTTTATCTTATACAGAGGTTAAAATATTCTCTAAGATACTATTTACACTGTATATTGGTTAGCAGTATCTTTTCAATAATCATGAAGAAGTTAAATTCTTAAAGTTTAGGTACATATTTAACACAATTTCTAAATTATAGAAGTATAAATTAATCAGGCCTGTACCTAAGTCAAAATTATTGAGGCAGAATGAATAACATATACTCTAGTAGAAATAGTATCTTAAATAATGTTACATGTGATTTAACATAGGATCAATTTCGAGAGCGTAGCCCTTAAGGCCCTCACTCACCCTCCTCCACCAGGAAAATGTGTCCTTATCACCCACGAGTATTCCAAGAATGGATTTTATGTTGCAGCCCACAATTTATTACTAGGTCATTCTCTATCTCCTCAACCTCCCCACCAAACTCATAATCCTAACTCCAACTCTAAATACATTTCTTGCGAGAAACCAAGTGTTTTGACACTTGCAAATGTATTTTAATGTTAACTAATAAAGTCTCTGGAAAGTAAAATTATCAAGTCAATAGTTAGGTAAAACACGGTAGATTTCATTTTCCCTGGAGTTACAGTCATTCCCAGGATACTGTGAGAGAAGAGACTTAAGGAATTTAAGGTCACCAGAGTACCATTTGATAACCCGAAGCACCAGCTCAGATAATTACTTCTTTACAAAATGCTGGAAGCGAAAAATCAGGTGGTAAGAGGTTTAAGTTACCAAGAGTATATGCTTTTTATAATGATTTTAATTCAAATTTTATCAAGTTGCAGTTTAAAATCACTGACCTCATTCTTATTTTGCTTCAAAATAAGAAGATGCTTCAAGCATCTACCTCAGATAACTTTGTAAAAATTTTAGGTAGCAACCAAATAAACAAAACAGAAGCTTCCATTTGTTTTATTTATTTGGAAATCCCCAGTTTTGTTTACAAGAGAGGGAGGAGGGAAGAATGGGGAACAAAATAGGGTCCAGAGCATAGTGTTTGTTGAATTCAACCTTGTATTTATTGTGAAATTTAACCTTGCGATCTTTACCATGTAATGTAAACATCATAGCTAATTATAATTACTCTACACATTTTTTCTGTAATGATACAGATTTTTTAATGTTTTAAATTATTGCTATTTTTATTTTAACTTTTCCAAGTTACATAAAATATATTACACAGGAAGGAATATATGTTGTCTGCAAGTGCTGACATCATCCCCAAACATTTCTGATAAATAACTTCTACAACTATGATTTCCCTGGTCAAACTACTATAATTATTCTCTGTCTATTTTATAATTTAGAGAAAATCATTAAGCAAAGTGTTGTAGTTATTTGCCTGCAATCTATTAATTAAGTCTTAGTGGTTGAAATGATATGAAATAGTAGAGTTTACTGATGATACACTGTGTTCAAACTGAATAATGTTCCACTTTATCTTCACGTCCCATTAACAAAGGCTGATCTCTTACTACGATCACAGTCCATGAATGATTCTGAAGCAGACAACTGTAAACTGCGAAGGAGATTGTCGTTTGATAGTGAAGGAGACAAAGGTAATTCATTCTTTTCTAAAGTTTAAATGTGGAGCATGTAAATATTAGTCCTGCTTATTTAAATGCTCATTGTACTTCTTATGTCAAGGGTAAACTTAATTCAGATTTTAGGAAGGCAAATCCTTTGGTTTTTTCAGTAGCTAATGATGTGGTTTCTGATTGATAACTCTCAACAGTGTTTCTCAAGACCCGATCCTAGGCCCTTTTCTTCTCTTCTTATTTTATATCATCTCTTCCCCTAAGTAATTTCATTTATACCCATAGTTTAATTATATTTTTTGCATACATGTGTGTGCTAGGGTGATTCAGTTATGTCTGCCTCTTTGTGATCCTATGGACTGTAGGTTGCTCTGTCCATGGGATTCTCCAGACAAAACTACTGGAATGGATTGCCATGCCCTCCTCCAGGGACCAAACCCTCCTCCTTCCCAACCCAGGGATCGCACCCGCGTCTCCTGCATTGTCTCCTGCATTGGCAGGCAGGTTCTTCACCACTAGTGCCACCTAGGAAGCCCCATTCTATTTTTACGTAAGAGATGTGCATGAAAGTGAAATGCGAAAGTGTTAGGCCATTCAGTCGTGTCCGACTCTTTGTGACTTCATGGACTGTAGCCCACCAGGTTCCTCTGTCCATTTGATTCTCCAGATACGAATACTGGAGTGGGAAGCTATTCCCTTCTTCAGGGGCTCTTCCTGACCCAGGGATTGAACCCGGGTCTCCTGCATTGCAGGCAGATTCTTTACCGTCTGAGCTGCCACAGAAGCTCCGAAGAAGTACATATTTCCATGTTAATACCAGAATATCTAGGGACTTCCCTGGTGGCACTGGTGGTAAAGAATCCACCTGCCAGTGCAGGTAGACGTAAAAGATGCATGTTTGATCCCTGGGTAGGGAAGATACCCTGGAAAAGGACATGACAACCCATTCCAGTATTCTTGTCTGGAGAATTCCATGGACAGAGGAGCTTGGCAGGCTGCATAGAGTCAGACACAACCGAACCAACTTAGCATGCACATAGCAGAACATCTGAACTTCAGCCTCCTATATCCAAATGCCTATTAAACCATCTATATGAAATTGCAACAGCAACTCAAGCTCGGTACTTCTTAAATTGAAACCATTAGTTTCCCTGGAAACCTCTCTCTCCATCAGTTGCCATGTCTCTAAATGGCACCACCATTCAACACATTGCACAGACTAGATATTCTCTCTAGGAACCAATTTTCTCTCAACCTCTCCATCAGCCTTGGCACAAGTCTTGTTATTAGTACCTCCAACACAGCCATTTACTCTTCAAACCAGGTCTTTTCTGGTTCATTCTTCTCCATCTTCATAACCACAACTCTGGGTCAGTGAAACATATTTCAACTCACCTTGCCAACTTGCCCTTGTTTCATCGATTGTTCACACTGGACCACTGGTAATTTTTTTTTCTAAATCCAGTTTGGTTTATGCCAGCTATATATATTTAAAGTCCTCTAAGGACTTCCCATTCCCTAAATTCTTCATAGGGTGAGTCTATGCCAACCTTATCTCATAGCATCCTTCCTTTACCAACTCCTCTCTTTTGCAACATTTATTCCAGTTGCGCTTCCATATTATTTACATCATTATTTAATGAGTAATGACTGCCTGTAGATCATAAACCTCATGGGAAATATTTGGTCACCTAAAGCTTCAGTGCTTGCCTCAGCCAGTGTTCAACAAATATTTGCTGAAAGAAAGAATGAATGAATGAATTAGCATTTGAGCATCTTCCATGTGATTCTTTTCCTCATTTTGCCTTTTTAATCAAAGTTCTTTTCTTTGTCCTCTTTCCCCTGAATTCTCTCCCAAGGGGAGCTCATCTCTGAGCTTTAACTTGCTCTATATTCCAAGTGAACTCAGCTGCCCTTTTGTCCATGTACATCACTTTGGTGTTTTTGATTACATCCTTTCCTTAGTCAGAATTTACCTCCCTGTCCTCAAACACACATATATGCACACATACAAACAAAACTATACCACACCACTTTTTAATCAATTAAATTACTTTTTTTCAAGGTTAAACTTCAGTGATATTCAGTGTGAACTCTTTCTTGATTTTCTCAAAAATACAGGTTTTCTTTTTTATGAATTCCTAAGACACTTCCCTCTTGTTATCTTGTTATACAGATGGTTCTTGACTTACAATGGTTTAACCTGTGATTTTTTAACTTTACAGTAGTGCAAAACAATACACATTTAGTAGAAACTACATTTCAAATTTTGAATTTTGACCTTTTCCCAGCTAGGATATCCCATAATGTAATTTCCTGTGATGCTGGACAGTGACAGCTCTCAGTCAGCCACATGATCACAAGGGAAACAGCCCATATACTTACAACCATTTTGTTTTTTACTTTCAATGCAGTATTCAATAAATTGCATGAGATACTCAACAATTTATTGTAGAATAGGCTTTTGTTAAGTGAGTTTGCTCAACAGAGCATAATGTAAATATTCTGAGCATGTTTAGACTAGGTTAAGCTATCATGTTCAGTGGATTAAATATATTTTCAACTTACAGTGGGTTTATTGTACTGTAACCCCATAGTAATTCAAGGAAGATCTTTATTTTTAAAATATGGCCTGTGCAATGGTTATTGGCATATTTGTGTTTTTTTCCTCTATAAAATAGTAGACTCCTTTAGCAAAGCATGGTGAATAAATATCTGTTGAATTGGGCTAATTGTTGAATCCTCTGGCTGATTGCAGAACAATAAACCACTCACAGCTAGGTGATAATTTATTTCTGCAATGCCCTTAATTATCCTCCTGGTGACTTTTTCTAAAACCAGAACCATAACAGCCAAGCTGTTCTATCGACTTAATCTAAATCCCTTATCCTGAAGTTAATCTCATATTTTGATCTCACTAAAAATAAAACACTGCTTAACAATACTGTCTATATAATAATGTCACCCATACAGTTGAAGATTTATTAAATCTCCTTTCAATCTTGTTTAGTTTCCTCATTCTCAAGCTAAATAATCTAACATTTTTATCTCCAGATAAGGCCCTAAAAGCATGTCACAATTTATATTGTGCTAATGCTACTAGACATTTCTATTGATTCTGAAGACTTTTCCTTTAATCTCAGGCTTAGTCTCTAAGACCCATTTTATATAAAATGTTGATGATAAGGCATTTGCCTGCCTGTAACTTTTTGAAGTTTCCTGGTATAACACTGAGTAAGTCATTATGAAAACACAATTAACTCCAGTCTAAACTGTAGCTCAGTTGGTAAAAAATCTGCCTGCAATGCAAAAGACCCGGTTCAATTCCTGGGTCAGGAAGATCCCCTGGAGAAGGAAACGGCAACCCACTCCAGTATTCTTGCCTGGAGAATCCGATGAACAGAGGAGCCTGGCAGGCTACAGTCCATGGGGTAGCAAGAGCCATCAGGACTTAGCGACCAAACCACCATCCAGAGCCTGGGAGCCTATTCCAGTCTTCAGGACTCCACGGTGCTATAGGGAAGTTTAAAATTTGCTGAAACCAGTTTAGTCCCAATCACCCTAATCTAAAGATCTGAAGGGGCTGTCCATTCTGCACTTCTTGATATAGAATCAATATCTGGGAGGGGAGAAAATGCATATAAGCAAGTATAAAGAATAGAGAACGTTCAGAAGATAATTGATCCCAAATGACATGAAGGTTACATAAATTAGAAGCTGCCCATGAAATGTATTGATTAGTTTAGAGTTAGTTTACTGCTCAGTTGAAACCATACCCTGAGGGCATATATTCAAGGGTGCTGATGACTGTGCATTAATCAGCAGAGGCATCAAGAACCAGAGGGAAGAGCACATGGTTGGCCATTGGTGACAGACACATTGAATCTTACGATTACTGCTCACAACCTACCCAGCAAAACACCAGGACTCTTCAGGTTTCAGTTCCCACTTATACCTCCCTCCCACCGCGTCTACCATGCGGTGCTAATGAGTTTACATTCAAAAAGAAATATTAAAAATGAAAGATATGTATAGAAACTTTGCAGGTTGATTTGAACTAAATAGAAGCTTAACATATTGGGCCTCTTCTCTCCTAAAATACATTTGTAGGTAAAAGTGGTTTGTCCTCAGAGGCTGTGCACTTCTGAGGAAATAAACTCGGTTCTTGAATAGAAAGAATTGCCAGTTCAAGTCCAACTTTGAGGACACTTTGTATTTTTTTTTTCCGAGGATATTTTCAAGAAGTTCTCTTTCCTTCGTAAAGTTCTGACACAGAGGTACCCAGGATCTTCCCAACTTGACTGTGGTTATTGTAGGGGGAGGCATTACAGTTCCTGAGTGAAAGCAGAATGTTACTGCTACAGACTGTGAAGAATAAAAGTGTATCTTCAGTGACTTCCTTAGTGATCACAAGCATTGAAAAGATAGTTGGACAGAACAGAAATAAATGAGCTATAACCATTTAGAACATGTTGAAAATAGTCCAAGTACTCTTCAAAGTTGGATTGTACTTGCTTCAGAGTGTGCCAGTATAGTCTATTGAATATGAGAATATTTCTTTTAAAATGTTATGCTGTGAAATTTTTAGGAATTTTATGTTGCTGCATGATGTGGCCAAAATAATAATAATAAATAAAATTAAATGTTGTATTGTGTATATTTTATAATACTCATAAATTTTACAATAATAACATATATAATGGCCCATGAGATACATACACACAAACATATTTTTACTGATAGCTTTTTTGTGACTGAATATTTGGAATATTCTGCTCAGCTTTTTCTATGAACAGAAAATGCAATATCAAAGTCACTATTAAACGCTTATTTAAGGAGTCAGTTACCCTTTGAAAGACACTAATTCAATGAGAGCATCAATTAATAGCCCACCCCTCAAAAAGAAAATTGAACTGTGTTAAATGTTCAGCATCCTCTTTACACTGAATTTAGATGTTTGTCACACGTCATAAAAAGAGAACCCATTTTAAGAGATATGTATATTCTAAGAGCAATTTTCTTACTTTCCCACTCATGTGTTTTTTATTAAATTCTATATATATTCAACTGAAAAAGTCTAATGTTCCAGAAAATAAGAATGGAAAGAGGTCTTTAACTCATGTACCTATGTTTCAAAGAATAGCAATAAATATTATCTTTTTCTAATATTAGTTTTAGTGATTTCACATTGTCATACAAGTCAGTAAAGTCTAGCAAGTGTTTCTCCAAAATAACTTCTATGAAAGTTATTGAAGTTAAGAATAAATATATACATTGTTAAACTTATTTTTACAAAATAAAAGTGGGTCAAATTCTAATTTTATGAAGTTAACCTTTAACAATATTGCTGTTATAATCTAGACCTCTTAGGAACATTTTCTTCAATAATAAAGAATGATTAGTTTTTGTTATCCATTTCAGTAATATATAAATATATCTTTATTTATATTTTTAAGATAGATTTTTATCTGTATTTATGTAGAAAAGTGATGCTAATGTGTTTTCAACTTTCTTTGATGCTAGAGAGGAACTAAAGTACTTGAAATCAAATGAAGACATTTATTTTAGATTCCAGTGTTCCAATGCAATAAAATTTTTAATGCACTTGACTGGAAAATGCTCAGCTTATCTCAAAATTGTTACCAGTGGGAAATCTTAAATGATGAGAGAGCACATTAAATGCCTCTCTTTTACCTAAAGTTGGGCCCACCTGTTAGGTCTGACAAATAAAAATGATAAATAAGTTGAAAGAAAAACTCCATAAATGATGGAGAGAACACAGGCATTTGTTCCCAGATTGTTTGAAATGTAAAAATTTTCTATAATCATTCTTAAGATAGATGGGTCAACCTCTCCATCAAGACATTCACTCTATGCTCTTCAACCCATCCAGACCCAGAGAGACACCCACAAGACAATTCATAAATGTTTTAGAATTGTATCCTGTGAGAAAGAGGTGGGGAGAGATAGACTTTCAACATGCAGAAACAAGATTCTGGGGTTTTTTTTTTAGAGTTTTCAGTCATCTAAGTGAGAAAAATTCCAAGCTTAATTAAACAGGCCAACTTTTTACTTTGTACAATGATTGGAACAGGAATGATTATACAATCTCATTTCTAGCAAAGGGGAAAAATGTAAAAAACTTTTTCTGATTGCTATTCAGAATACTATTTCTACATAGCATTCAAGAAAGCAACTTTAAGAAATAATAATAATAAAATAGCACTAAGAATAACATTAAGAAAAAATAGCACCTAATGCTATTTAATGTCTATTAGGTAATCCAGTTTAGGGACTTCCCTGGAGATCCAGTGGTTAACACTCCATGCTTCCACTGCAGGAGGGCACAGGTTCATCCCTAGTTGGGGAACTGAGATTCCCACTGCTGCCCGGAGAGCCCTGCCCCCCTGCCAAAAAAAAAAAAAAAAAACCAGTTTAGGAAAAGGCAGAAAGGGACTATACCGTAAAAATCTAGAGGTAACTGGAAGCTAATTATAACGCATTTCGGTCCAATTTCATGTATTCCATTAGCCAACCTTAAGACTGAGTGGTTTCCATTGTTAATCCACAAATAGATTTCATTTCAGCTGTCATTTTAAATGATCAAATTTGAAGCTTTGTTTTATCTAGTATGAAATACAAAAATGTTGTTGCAGTTGGGGGTTGTCAGAGAAATTGTTCACGTGGCCTGAGTTCTAAAAAGCATCTGGCTAATCATTCAGTCGCAAAGAACACAGAAATAAATATGGAGTAATTTCCCCTATATTCTTGAAAAAAATTAAGAATATAAAACTTTTTCTTCTTCTTTCATGATCCTGCTTTTACTGGAGATTTTTGTTAAAGGATTTAGATATCATGTATATAGAACAATTTGCTCCATTTCATGAGAATTAAATAATAATTCCCCTTCACCACACTGTAAACACATCCCAAGTTGAAATCAGCAAGTTCTAATTCAATTTAATAGTATATGTTAGCTGATGAATTTTTACCTAAACATCCAAAATCAAGCCATAAGTTAGTAAACTAAGATCAAGGTGCATGTGGTAGGTGGGGCAGAACATTTTACTATGTATGAGGATTTACAAATCTACAGAGGACTCCTAAGACTGCCCAAGCTGAAAAAAACCATGTGATTTAATAACTTGTGATGTGCATTCGTTACAAGTGTCCACCTTAGCATTATCCTTACTTAGATTAGAATTATGAATTAAATGATAATTTAGTTTGCATTTGATTCTGCTGGAAAAGATTCCATGAAAGTGTTTAAAAGAAGAGAATTTCAGGGAAAATGAGAAGTCTTTGCTGATTCAATCCTCCTGGTGCCCAAACTGCACAAAGGTTTACTTAGAAGCAACAAATCGACCCAATCCACTAAGTAGGTATGAGGATAATTTAGAGAAATAAGCATTTTCTATTTTTAACATTTACTTGCATAAGGTTGGAAACTATTATGTTTTGAGGAATGAAATGGTATGTTCATAAAGTGGGAGAAATGATCAGATTTTCAGGTGGGAAGAAGTTAAAATCAGAGAAAACAGGAGGCGATGAGAAGAATGAAGGAGGGCTGTGTCAGTGACACTGGAGATAGACGGCTTGTGTAAGAAGACGAATTTACAACCAACTAGATTGGTTGAGCACTAAAGAGAAATATAAGGGACACTGAGTAATCAAGATGTCTACAGAGCTTGAGACTAGAAAAGACTGCAGTCTTCTCAGTAATGATGAAATCACTGTGCAAGTGAGAAATCTTAAAGAAAATAAATTAAGCAATCTGCTTTCATTGCATTTAACTTTAATTGGCAGGATGTAAACAACTAACTCCTTAATAACCATGTCACATGAAGCTGGTTTTTGAACTTTATCCATTTGTACCTTGGGCTGCTTTCTGGCTCCTCAAATTTTCAATTATGATTTTTTAAAAATAAAAGAAAAAGATTTCTGTTTAATTTTGTGCCATATGGGAATTTTAAAAAACAGTTGGAAGTTTCTCTGGAGTGGCCTTAAATCATTTCATTTGGCCTTCTATAAATAACAAAGTAAGTATAATCAGGCAGAGAGTAGATGAAGACACTGTCTTAAACATTTCTCTAGAAAATGATATACCTTCTGGAGTATGCTGGTTAGTTATTAGTGGTAACCAGATGGAGAATTATACTGTCTCCCCAGGACACTAATGGAAACAAGTTTTGAGATTTGTCTCTTAGAGTTTTTCCTGCTGAAATATGTTCTAACACAATGTTCAGGGCTGAAATTATCCTGACATTTTAGTACAAAACAGCCTATGTGCATTACTGGCTTTAATGTAATTAGGTAAGTCTACCTTAATTACTATTTTCAAGTTTTATATTATTTGCAATATGCTGCACAGCCTATGTCAAGGGCATTATACGGATTGAACTAAGGCTGAAATTCAGCCTGCCAGCCTTACCATAAGAGGGCTTCTGGATTTGACCTTCACAATGAGTAGATGACCACCACAGATGAGAGGGCATGAAGGTTAAAATAAACGAGCAACAAGCAGCAGAGTGGTGATATTTTAGAATTAGGACTCGTTTTTCTTCACTGTTTCATTTCCTTAAAGAGATAGTACATCAGATTTTAAGAATACAAATGACTGTTGAGTGTATATAAATAAGGTTTAAATTACCCTATAGCTTTTTTTTCTGAGATATAAATGTGATTACTGTCACAGGTATTCTTTTATTTTGAAATGAATAATGTATTTCATGACAGTAATCTAATGCCCTGTGAATTAAGATTTTTTTTAAAAAATCTTCTTAAATAGCTACATTTTCAGTAGGATAAAAAAAGAAAGAACAACACTTCTGGAAGTTTAAAAAAATTCTGTGTTAAAGTTATTCAAAAACACACTATGAAAAAGCTAGTTTATGTAGTTGACAATGTAATATGCGTAGAGTCTCAGATTTGATTATCTTCTATAAAATAACTTTTCTTTGATAGATTTTGGAAAAGGAAGCACTACAAATGACCCTGAAGACTCTGTAGATACCATAAGACATTACCAGAGTTCCAGAAAGCACTTCGAAGAGAAGAAAAGCAGATCTTCATCTTTCATCTCCTCCATTGATGATGAACAAAAGCCTCTCTTCTCAGGACTCGCTGATTCTCCTCCAGGAATAGGGAAAGCAACTGGACTCGATCTTGAAGAAACAGTGCCCACCTCAGGAAGAATTCATATAGATAAAAGAAGTCACTCTTGCAAAGGTAACCAAGTTTCTCAAGAATCAGCTTGTCTCATGTCAGTGCTAATCACAAACTGTTGGCTTTGTACAAATGAAAAGCTATACCACATGTTAATCGAATCTGCAATTTCATGACGTATTTGCAAAGATTCAAATCTTAGATCATCTACAAAGTGTCTGCAAGATTCTGGGATAGTGGTCTTTATTCCCAATTATAAGAGGTTCCGTGTGGTCAGTCAGGCCAACACAATGCCACATAGAACATTCTAGAAATGTCTTTTGTAGTGATTCCATGGGAGAGGGACCAGTGAGTATTTGAAGAATTCTAACCCATTGATTCTTATATGTATCTTCTGTATCCATAAAAATGAAACCATTAGTCACCCAGTCGTGTCCGACTCTGTGACCCTATGGATTGTAGCCTGCCAGGCTCCCCTATCCATGGAATTCTCCAGGCAAGAATACTGGAGTGGGTAGCCATTTCCTTCTCCAGGGGATCTTCCTGACCCAGAGATTGTACCTGGATCTCCTGCACTGTAGGCAGATTCTTTACCAACTGAGCCACTAGGGAAGCCCTCTGAATCCATTCCCATCCCCAAACCTGGTTTTATAGCATGAAAGGCCAATTCACAATAAATACTAAAATAGAGCTTCAGTTTACTGGGAATTATGAGAATATGGGGATAAATGACCCTAAATAAAATGTGTTTTTGATTCAACTCATTGGAACACATTTGTCTATTAGGGATACCCAAATATATGGGCTATGTTTTAGACAATATGCATGAACTGTGTAACTGCGTTCAATAAATATATCCAGATTTGATGCTAAAGGATGGAAAACTTGGGAAAACTTGTGGAATAGTACAAGAAAGAACAATTAGCTTAGCATAACAGGAGCTAGATCTACAGATCTTATTATCTCACTGAGAATATGTAAGAACAGGCATGGGCAGACTGCCTGAGTTCCAGGTCCAAGTCTGTGATATGCTCTCTACATGTCTTGACAGACCCTACTAAGACTCAGTTTGAACATCTTCAAAATAGGAATAATATGTTCTAACCAACTAGTCTGTTGTGATTATCAAACAAAATAATTGCATAAATTCAGTTCAGTTCAGTCGCTCAGTCGTGTCCAACTCTTTGCGACCCCATGAATCGCAGCACACCAGGGCTCCCTGTCCATCACCAACTCTCAGAGTTCACCCAGACTCACATCCATCGAGTTGGCGATGCCATCCAGCCATCTCATCCTCTGTCGTCCCTTCTCCTCCTGCCCCTAATCCCTCCCAGCATCAGAGTCTTTTCCAATGAGTCAACTCTTCGCACATAACACACACACATAAGTCGCTCAGTCGTGTCCGACTCTTTGCGACTCCATGGACTGTAGCCTATCAGGCTCCTCCGTCCATGGGATTTTCCAGGCAAGAGTGCTGGAGTGGATTGCCATTTCCTTCTCCAGGGGAACTTCCTGACCCAGGAATCGAACCTGGGTCTCCCTCATTGCAGGCAGACGCTTTACCGTCTGAGCCACCAGGGAAGCTCCAACTCTTCACATGAGGTGGCCAAAGTACTGGAGTTTTCGGCTTTAGCATCATTCCTTCCCCTGAAATAAAATTTCCAACTCTGTTTAGTATTTTCTTACAGTTTTTACAATCAAACACTTTAATCATTGAATATATTCCTAGACAGATAAAAATATAGAGATGAAGAAAGTATAACAAAAAAATAAAGAAACTATAACAAAAATGAGGGCAAAATAAGATGTTCTTGAACTGGCAGGATACAAAATTATGGCACAGTGTAAGTAAATATTACTTACCATTGTCACCATTTTTCAAAGTGACTGTATCTCATAACAAAAGTTTTATTGAACCTAAGATGTTTAGGCTTTACATTTGTCCAGAGTTACTTTCCCTATTTTATCAAATCAGCTTTTGCCATGACCCCAAGTTGAAGTAAGCTAAGAATATATGCAAATGTTCTCTGGACAATCTAAAATCTTGATGAAGTGAATGAAAATAGTACCTCATTTATCACAATGGAAGAATGGAATATTAGATGTGATTACTAAATGTCCCGTTTTAGTTATTTATGAAAATGGATTCTGGGAAGTGCTAAAAATAATAAAAGGTTGCATCATGGAAGTCAGAAGTTCTGAAGAACTTGCTGAACCATCCTACTGTCTTCAAAAGAGTATAACTGAGTACGCCTGATTTTTTTCAAAAGACTTCTTGTTTTCCTCTTGAGTTTTAAAGTCTCAAGTGACAAGTTATTAAAGATATATTGGGGCATTTTATTCAACTTGATGATGACTCTCACTGACAATGAATTCTCATGCCCTTTCATCCTATGTTTTTCCTTGCTGCTTAATTTTAATTAGCTATTTCACATGCACGATAAAAGACAGTATTCTATAAAATCTGAAGTAATATCTGCAAATTTTAATTTTCAAAAATGTATAATGACATTTCTGTTTAATAAACAGTTGCCTTTAATACTCATAGTTAACTATTCGTGTCAATTGAATAGGCATAATTGATGCTGCAGAGAGTCAAGCAGTGTGACACATGGTTAACCTAGATAATTAATATGACTAACCAGTGGAGAATTCTAAAACTTTATTTAATGCAAATTTCTTTCCCTAATAATTTTTTAAGGTGAAATACTGTGCGATTTTCAAGAATTTGAATAATGTGTAGGGTGTAACTGTAACTGTTGTGATTTAAACTACTAAACCACCAGAGATTTTAGTTTTATCGTCAATAGGAAATGCCACTTGCATTTCTAGCATTTGTCCTGCTGAATCCAACAGAGAAGCACCTTTAGACAGAACTGAAAAGAAAAAAAAAACAAACTAAATGCACTCTGATCCTACTTAGATTGAGGTCAAAAGTTGAAAATTGTGTACCCAGAACCAAATGAAAGTTTACTTTCTGTTCATCCATTTCCAGAAATGTGTCTTGCAACTATAGCAACATTTTCCAAGGCAACCAAGTGCAGATTCTTTCTGAGCTATATTTAGAAAGTATCTAAAAGGATGCTCATTTTGATTAAGACCACTAAGCAGGATCTCCCCTTTGAACTCTTTTTTTTTTTTCATATTGCTGTTAAAACAAGCTAATCACACATATCCAGATTTTAACAAAAGAGTCAATTATAATCAAGGAAGGCTTTACCCAATAGTTTACGAGTATTCTTTTTTGCTAAGAGATTATCAGGTTTTTTCTTGAGCACTGAAGAAAAAATAAAATCCTACATAATTTATTGCATGTAATTCACCACTGTTATTTAAAAATCAATATCTTAATATGATTTGAGAATGAGAGAGCTATTAGGCATAAGTGGAAATACTATAAGCTTTCTCAGCACAAAACTTCTGAGTATAATATGTAACTTCCATCCTGTCAGTTTTATTGTTTTTGTTTTATTGTCTAGCAAAAGGCTAGACAGGGAAAAACATTGGCATCATCCAGCCATTTATATGAGTGTTCTATTTGTTTGGCATTACTTCTCCAAAATTGAAAACCTAGTGCACTAAAACATTATATTATTGTTTTGCATTTTAAAGTCACATGTGTGTGAATAAGAAATCATACTTTTCAGTGAAAATCTGCTGATGTTTTACTTAAAAGTTCAGCCATAACATTTTTGATGTTCAATTTCATAGGAAATTACATATTGTCACTTTAGAAAACAAAACACCATTTGTATCCGACTCTGGGATACCATGGACTGTAGCCCACCAGGCTCCTCTCTCCATGGAATTCTCCAGGCAAGAGTAATGGAGTGGGTTGCCATTTCCTCCTCCAGGGGATCTTCCTGACCCAGGGATTGAACCCAGGTCTCCTGCATTGCAGGCAGATTCTTAACCAACAGAGCTACTGAGGAAGCCCCTTCCATAGAATAAGGAAGACTTAAATTTCCTCTGAGGTCTGTTAACCATTTCAATAGTATAGGGAACCCTGACCTTATGTTTTCCTAATACCATCTTTGGATGTGCTAATCCCTTTGGTAGAGTTTCACCCAAGTGAAGCAAAAATTGTTGGCACTTCATTAGAGATTTCTATGCATTTAAAGAAAAAAGTATAGTGATAGAAAAACCATGAAAAAAAGGTACAGAAATGGTGTCTGCTACCTGTGGATAGAGGGTACTTTTGAAGAAACTGTAGGAAAGGAAGGGATTTCAAGAAACCCTACAAATCCTGTTCCTTGTTTCTAGAATCATAGCTAATTCTCCGCAAATGGGTTACTTTCTATCCAATTTTTAAAATAACCAAAGATATAAATTCCATAACTTTACATAACTTTTGTCAGTGTTTAATCATAAAACTTGTCCAAAAGAAGAAACGAAAAGTCTTTCTATCAAAGCAAAATCACTTTTTGTTATTTCCATGTGAAAATGAAGTCAGTCTTTTTCTGCTACCAGTTCTCTGAGTGAGGAAAACCTACTCCTTCTTCCTCTCTGAAATAAACTCCCCACTCCACTAGTACTGGATTGGTGTGCCATGTGCTCAGTCATGTCCAACTCTTTGAGACGCTATGGACTGTAGGCTCCCAGGCTCCTCTGTCCATGGGATTTTCTAGGCAAGAATACTGCAGTGGGTTGCCGTTTCCTCCTCCAAATGCTCTTCCTGACCCAGAGATCGAATCAGCTCCTCATGTGTCTTCTGCATTGCAGGTGTATTCTTTACCGGCTGAGCCACCAGGGAAGCCCCAACTAGTATTTTTTCATGGATTTTATTTCCCAAACTTTCAACTATTTTAAGTACTTCTTAGATACGTGAAACGCAGAGGGTAAGAAAGCATAGAAGAAGTCATCAAAAGCATATTACAGAAATGAGAAGGAAAATAAGATATTATATTTGCCCTCCAATATTGACAACTTGCAAATACAGATTGTTAGAGAAACAGTAAATTAAATGAGGTTCAGAAAACGAACCTCTGTAAGAAAAATGATTAAAACCTTGTTAGACTGAACTCTTCAAGGGCAGGGCCTATGTCTTCTTCATCTCTAACTCCTCTAACATTAGCAAAGTGTCCGGCACATAACAGACATGCAGACCATCTGAAAAGTGGACTTGAACAGATAAATGATATGTTTTAAATAGTAACATTAAAATATTTTAAATAAAAGGGCCCCAAGGAAAAATATTGAAATTTAATATGCATAAATTAAAAGACAGTGCAGGAGCTACAAGAAAACAGAAAAACATGGAAGAACGTCATGGGACGTTAGGACAAAGAGAGTAAGCCTCTTCCCATCTTTAATGGCTCATCGTTCTTTGGGTCTACTTTGAGTTTAGTTGGTCTAAGGGAATCCTTCTGAAGATCATCACTTCCCCATGGCTCTTCTTCTCGAACCCACTCTGAATCATTAAGTATGCAAATTATTCTGTGGGACAGAGCCCTAAAATCTTCAATCTGAGGTGAACCAGTACATACATATGGTGCTGTTTCTCCCCAGATGTAAAAGCTCAAAGTCTTTGTTCTCTTACTAGAGTTTAGGGTTGGCCATCCATGTTTCCCCTTAGCACAAAATAGAAAGGGAAATTGTACTGAAGACTCATAACCAGCTGTGTGGAAATAGGTTGGGGAGGCGGCAGTCAGGATCAGGGTGGATGGGAGTCAGCTACCTATTGGTTGTAGTTGCTCGACCGGTCCCTGAGCCACTATCGTTCTATCTTCCAGTTAAATTTCAAGATCCCTTCCTGCTTGTATTGTGGATATCTCTGTAGCTATAAATGGGCACCCAAAGAAGCTGACATCCATTTTGCTGTTTCCCACAGATGTCACTGACACAAGAAGCTGGGAAAGAGAAAATGCTGGGACTCAGGCTGATGAGTCTAGTCCCTCAGTACTTCAGCGAGCTGCCTGGGGAGTCTCTGAAACTGAAAGCGACCTCACCTATGGAGAAGTGGAGCAAAGATTAGATTTGCTTCAGGAACAGCTTAACAGGTATAAGCAATCGCCAGGCAAAGGAATAACGTAATCCAAGCCCTTAGTGGGGTCTGGCTTTATGCTTTGTAAATAGCAAATTCATCCTGCCATAGATCTCATATACACTTTCCTTATACACTTTCTCATTTAAAATAAGACTAGAAGTTGACAGAATTATTAATGTCTTGCAGGGAGTATTTATTTAGAACACTTCACACTTTTGGCAGCATGAATCCTATTTTTTCTTTACTTGTCATAAAATCAGTATCTTATCAGCATTGCTTGCCTAAGAAGCTTCCTTTTTTTAATCCTCCCAAATAATTCATATTTAGTTTGTTGACTAACACCCTTCCTCTTTCAATCCTCCTTTTACACTTTGTGGTGGTTCCTGGTAACTTAGTTGTGTGTTATGGCATTTGTTTTAATATTGACAAATTATTTAAACATTTATTTTTTCAGCCAACTTGGCAAAAATGTGATTGAGTTGAAGTCCAAATCCTCTCCATTTTCCCTCCATCTTTGATCTATGACCTTTTAAATAATAAGGAATAAATTTTGATTTTAGAAAGAATAGAACCCCTTAACCCAAATTTACATGAGTTTCTTAAAATTAAACTGATCAATCAGATTTAAGAAAAATAGATGTATGATACCATCTTAGTTGTGTTACATGTGGAAAGTGACCTTGATTCAAGGTATTTTCCAGGACACCACTGGGCAAGGTATTCCAATAGTCACACACGAAAAACTGCATGGATTAAACTGAGATGCTCAAATCACAGGATTTACTAAATCAACTTAAAACACACAGTGAGTGATGAGGAGAGCCAGATGGGGTAATTAACACATTTCCAATACGTACAATCCTGGTAAAAGAATCACACAACCTGAATCTTGATTTACATGACATTTGTATATATATCTCATCAGCCTTCCCTGCTGATGGTGTGGTTCTGAGGATGAGAATTGAGATTTCCACAAAAAAGGTCCACAGATTAAAAACTGCCCAACACCAATGACACACACTTACTCCATCACTGAGATGTAAGGTCAAGTACACTTGGCCACAGTATAAGTCATACTCTGGTTTGTTACATCATATTTCTATTCTATCTTTGGAATGTCTTGCAGGTTACTAGCATGCTGTTTTTATTTAATGCATCTTATGAAGTCTGCCCATGTCTAACAAACCACTTGCTTACTCATTATCTATACTTACTACATTCTATGTGTTTTGCTTATACACATAAACTAGCTATTATGCTTACTTTTTCTTGTGTTTTGTTGATGTTGCTTGTTGTTTTACTGTTTTTTCTTTAAAAAAATCTTCATGCCAGAATTGAGCAGTGTCAAATAATACTGTAAACATAAAAATGTGTGTCTACACAAATATACATTACCATGAAAGATGGATTAGCAATTAAAATAGACAAAAGGAATTAGAAAACCAACTAATCGTAAATTTAAATATATTTGTATGCCTTAATTTCAAAGAAAAGTATGATAATACTGCATGGACTAGTGATATTTTTTGTATTTTTTCATGTAATTTAATCAAACTTTGAAAGTTAAAAAACTGAGACCTATATCCCATTCTCAAGTGTCAAATATCAGTCTTGTAAAATTGAAAAATATCTGAGAAAATTAAAGCAGATGATCACTTACTTAGAGTCAGTAATTCCTATTAAAGGTATAAGAACTTGACATGATCATACTTATTATTGCTCAGAGAGCATATTTAGTTAATTACTACATTTCCTATCTCTCTCGTCTATTTATACCAAGCTACATTGATCTTTTAGCCATAATATATATCAAAATACATACTGTACACACAGAACTGATAAATGAAAGTGTGATTTCTGAACATGACCTTCCTCTATTCCTGCGTATTTCTTTGTGTGTTTGGGTGGGTGGGTGGTTGTGTGTGTGTGTGTGTCTGTGGTTCAGTGGCTCAGTCGTGTTCAGCTCTTTGCAACCCCATGGACTATAGCCCACCAGGCTCCTCTTTCCATGGAATTTTCCAGGCAAGAATTCTGGAGCTGATTGCCATTTTCTGTTTCACGGCATCTTCCCAGCCCAGAGATAGAACCCACGTCTCTTTCATCTTCTGCGTTACAGGCAGATTCTTTACCATTGTGCCGCCGTGCAGTATG
This sequence comes from Aepyceros melampus, assembly GCA_006408695.1. Classification (NCBI taxonomy): domain Eukaryota; kingdom Metazoa; phylum Chordata; class Mammalia; order Artiodactyla; family Bovidae; genus Aepyceros; species Aepyceros melampus. The sequence continues at coordinate 120,933 of SJXQ01006954.1, read as the reverse complement.
CATTCAATTCCTGGAGTAAATGAAAAAAAAATGACTGAATGGATGGATGAATGACAGGGACAGTGATTTCTTCAGCACAGTACTTGCACAGCACTTAAAAATTGTTCAGCTTAAAGTTATAACTCTCTTACTTAACTACTAGCAGGATTACTAGGTCAAGTCATTTAAATTTCTTCAGTCTCAGTTTCCGTTTTTGACCTCTTTTGACCTGCAGTATTATTGTGAAGACTGTAATATATGTAGAGAATATATATGCTACAAAATAGAAAGAGTTTTTGGTTAGGCCAAACATAATTAACAATGAACTTAACTTCATTTCTATTTTAATACTTGTTTGAGTATATTCTTCCACTCTTCATATATTTCTATGTTACCTAATTTGGATCTTTCTTGAAGGTGAAGTTAGATTTTAATTTTACCTTGTTGCCTTGTCATGGATGCCAATCATCGCTGCTGGTGTAAATCAAAAATCACTGAAAAAAACTTGCCTTTAATGTGTCCTGGAACTGAAAGCATAAATTTTAAGGGCATGTACACCTAGTTCCTATTTGGTTTGCAACCACCATTAATAGTATTACTATTAATACTAATACTAATGGGCTTCCCTGGTAGTTCAGTTGGTAAAGAACTGCCTGCAGGACCCAGATTCAATCCCTGGGTCAGGAAGATCCTCTGGAGAAGGAAATGGCAAATCATTCCATTATGCTTGCCTGGAAAATCCCATGTACAAAGGAGCCAGGTATGCTGCAGTCCACGGGGTCGCAAAAAGTCAGGCATGACTGAACAACTAACACACTGTTAATACTAATAGCTGTTATCTTTTTATTATGTTAGTTTTAAAATTACTTTTATACAATACTTTTTTTCACAGCCAAACTGCAACTAAATCTTTTTGACATGTCCTAGCACCTGTATGTTTTTGAACATATTTACTTTCTTTTACTAAATTCTAGCTAGCTCTCAAAAACATTTTATTGTCTGATTCAACCTCTTTGGATTTAAAATCCAATATATTGCATTTTTACTGCACAGAACAAACAAGAACCTGTTTCCTCCACTTTAGAAGGCAAAAGTTTGAAGAAGGCAGCTCAGTTTAAACTTCAGCTTTGCAGGATGAGAATCCTGGTATACTTTCTTAAGTTGGATCTACTCTGTTTAGCTTTAGCATTCTGTTCAAATGTAGTAGAACTGTAAATTTCTACCCTATTTGTTTCATCCAAATACACATATTAAGTACACAGTGCAATAAAAACAAATATAAATAGTCTATCTTGAGTCATCCTGGCTGTTGCTGCTTTTTGCTTTAATGGCCAATTAAACTCTATATGGGGTTAGAGGTTTATACAGAAATGTTCTTACATACTTATATATTATGCCTACAGATGTACATATTTAGGGAAAATCACTAGCGCTTGATCCCAAAGCCATGCTTCTCAAACTTTAATGTGCTTTTGAATCACCTGGGGATCTTGTTAAAATGTAGATTCTAAGTCTAGAATCTACATTCTAACAAGCTCCCAAATCTGACCACACTTTGTATAGAGAAGCCCAAGAGGATATAAAAGCTTTCAGTGCTGACTCCATCCCTTGTAGAACACGGTGCCTGGTACACTGTGAGCCTTTGATAATATGTGAATGAAAACACTCATTTTACACAGCTGTTTAGCTATGCTGATGTAGAGGAAGAAAAATAAGTTTCCCTCTACCTTTCTGAGTTTCTGGCTGAGACCCCCTATAATAAAAGATTAACAAGAAAAAAAAAGAACATAAATGTATTAACATGTATACCTCATATACACATGGGAGATCCTCAGAGGAAAATGAGTTACTTCCTGAGGTGCCTTAGAATTCAGGGTTAAATACCATCTTAATAGGGAAAGGAGCTGGGGGATTTAGGTCCCTTAGAGGAGAGTAAATGATTTTTAAGATAGATGAATGACCCCTTGAAAGAATAGGTGGGAGGTATGATAGTTTGTGACAAAGTTTGTCTTGGTGTGATGCCTCTTCTGTAACAAAATTCAATCTTTCCTGGTTGTTGAATCTCCCAGGGAAGGGATTTATGACAATTGAGTTCCTTCTGGAATATCTGCCTTTAGGCAGATAAGAGAAGTTCAGAGAAAGCCTCTCCCCACACTTGCTGTTCTCCAAGTGCCTACAGCTCAAAAGAATCAATATGCCAAAGTGGCTTATTTTGGGGTGGCATCTGCTGCTACCCTTCACTGGCAAAAGAAAAAGTTATAAAATTGAGCTTTTCTGTTTTAAAGACCAAGCTAGAATTTTTCAAAATTCTCTCTAATTCTTCCAGAGTAGAATTATTTAGTGTCATTCGAAGAGTCCATTCCAATTAAACTGATAGATCCTAATCATAAACATGAAAATACAACCTATGCATAATAGAGAAATTCTTTACTAAAATTCTTCTTCTTGAATGTTTTAGTCTTTGGGGGCTGCTGTAACAAAAATACAATAGACTGGGTGTTTATAAACAACAGATATATTTCTCAGTTCTGGAGACTGGCGAGTCCAAGACGGAAGTGCTGGGAGATTCTGTGTCTAATGAGAGCACATTTCCTGGTTCATAGATGGCTGTCTTCTCACTGTGTCACATGATAGGAGGAAGGGAGCTCTTTGGGGCTCTGCCATATGAGGCACTAATACCATTCATGAAGGATCTACTTTTATGACTTAATTACATCCCAAAGACCATACTTCTTACTACCATCACATTGTGGTTAGGATTTCACCATTAGCATTTCAACATAAACATTCAATCCATTGCAAAATATCAGACTATCATTAATACAACTAAACTAAGTATTCATAATCACTGCAGGAAGACTTTGACCTAGAAAGAGTCTTAAGTATTATCTCAGAAAGGAAAATAAAAAGTGGGGTATTTATATGACTTTGGAGTTTGGGCCTTTCAGGTCAAAAAACTGAGGGATTTGGGCTAAGTTCATGACACGATAGTCCAGGATTGATGGACACAATGACATGAAGATCTTAAAGCAAGTATCGATAAATAAAATTTGATTAAGCAAGTTATTTGCTCTCAAGATCAGTTTGCTGTCTCCAGTGAGTTAATCTGTAGAATTTTCCTGAGGGAGTAAAGTTATTTATTCCCTTAGACTTATTTTTCTCAGGTAAAGTTTTCCTGAGGAAGCAACTAAGTCATGTTGATAAAGGTGGTCTACAGTCTCAGCTAAGTCATGTTGGCACAAACAGCCTCGTTCTCACCCTGCAACAGCTGCCCCACCTGCACGTGATGGTCTTCTGTTCAGGAGTCCCACTAACGGGCCGCATGCTGCTGTTACTGAAGGCACACTTCCAATCGGTTTTCCCTTCTCAGACAGAATCTGTGATATAGAGATCCTGTTTCTTGAAGATGATGCTGTTTGACAAAGGTTTTGTAAGGAATCAAAATCATTATCATACTGTGTGACTCTCTGTTGGGTCTTTAATCTCATTTGTTGATGAAGTCTTTATTATTCCACTCTCCACCCCCAAATCCTTCTACATGTAATATGTAAGTTCAGTTCAGTTCAGTTCAGTTGCTCAGTTGTGTCTGACTCTTTGTGATCCCATGAATCACAGCACACCAGGCCTCCCTGTCCATCACCAACTCCTGGAGTTCACCCAGACCCACGCCCATGGAGTCAGTGATGCCATCCAGCCATCTCATCCTCAGTTGTCCCCTTCTCCTCCTGCCCCCAATCCCTCCCAGCATCAGGGTCTTTTCCAATGAGTCAACTCTTCGCATGAAGTAGCCAAAGTACTGGAGCTTCAGCTTTAGCATCATTCCTTCCAAAGAAATCCCAGGGTTGATCGCCTTCAGAATGGAATGGTTGGATCTCCTTGCAGTCCAAGGGACTCTCAAGAGTCTTATCCAACACCATAGCTCAAAAGCATCAATTCTTCGGTGCTCAGCCTTCTTCATAGTCCAACTCTCACATCCATACATGACCACAGGAAAAACCATAGCTTTGACTAAGCTACTCCCTAAATATTAAATGCTTTTCATGATAGGATAAATTCATACAGAAATATTTACAATGAATATGGAATTTTCTTTGGGGACTCAGAGGAGAGAGAAATTAATTCTGAATAAGGTAAGATTTGGGTGGGCAGATAAATTTGTGCCGTACTTTGAAGCATGAAAGAAAGTATTGATGCTTAATAAAATAATGAGTCTTCCCTGTTTAGTTAGCACCATAAAAATATTAGATCAGAACAATGGGTAACAAGTAGATAATAAACTAGTTGATATTCAAATTTTTGGTGTATGGTTTTGACACCTGTAAGGCACAGTCACGTATAATTTATAGCTATTTGTTTAGAAAACACTAAGCTACATGGCTATGTATACCAAATATACCAAATATAGAAAACCTGTACAAATAATGTACAGGTTCCATGATTTTCAGAAGGAAAATTTCTAGCATCAATATTAAAAACTAGAAGAATGATCTTTTTTTCATGTTGTCCAGGTTTATTGTGTTCTTTCTCAAATCAAAGGCTAAGTTCTCTCCATTTTGAACTTCACAAATATAGCATGTATATAACTACGCAAAATTAGTCTATGCTTTTAACATTTTTGGTAAAATTTACCTTTTTCTTGTATTTTCCATTGGAACAGAATGTAAGCACAAACAAGTAAAGAGTTAAAAGTTATCTAAAGAGGCATATGGTCTAAATTTTCTGTTTTATACCCACAAAATTCTTTTTTAATACTGTTAACACATGCAAAGGAGAGGAATCAGATCCATTGTATTCTGTTGTTTTTTCTCTTGAATTTTAATTTAAAATGAGAATGAAATTAACAAGCCATTTGGCTACTTGTGAACTTTGGGGAAAAAATGATCAGGCTGGTAATTTGCAAGCCAGATAGGCTATAAAAGCAAGTGAACTTTTATATTTGGTCTGTTTCTAAATACCAAAGGCCCTGAACTATAGATGGGAAAGGAATTTAGCATTTGACAGTACTTAACAGTAAGGAAAGAATGTAATGAATAATATACAACACTTGATGTGAATAGGAGAGAGGTAACATAAAACATTGATAATATAAGTTTGAAACACATAATAAATTATCCAATTGTTGCAGTTATGAAAGAAATGTGCTATAATATCTCTTTTTTAAAGAGTAAATATAATGTTCATGAGAAACTGACCAAAACCTGACTTAAAAGCAAAGAGAATGACTGATTAAAAATAGATTCTCAATGTGTTTTCCATTTTGAAATCAATAAAGCTTAACTGTAATGTAATACAATGTACACTGTGAAAATGTAGTCTTTTCATTCTGATGTTTTTCTGTTAAGATCTTATTAAAGGAACAGGAGCAACGATCATTATCAGAGCCATTAGTGTGATATAGCAAGCAAGCGTCTCCGGGCTCCCTCTCCTGTCCTTCTTGTTTAAAGCAAGGCCACATTCTGTTCGGTGGTGGTGCTGCAGTTTTTTCAAATGTTTTGCAATCCTGAACTATTTTAGGACTGTCTTCTCCCATTTCTGTCTGTCCTGCAGACTTGAATCCCAAATGACTACAGACATCCAGACCATCTTACAGCTGCTGCAGAAACAAACCACTGTGGTCCCACCAGCCTATAGTATGGTCACCGCAGGAGGAGAGTATCAGAGACCCACCATCCGCCTGATGAGAACCAGTCATCAGGTCGCGTCCATCAAGACAGATCGAAGTTTCAGTCCTTCCTCACAGGTGAGTATAGACAAGAGCATCTCCCAAGGGGTGTTTCCAGGTACCATCGAATCAGAATAGAATAACCTGGGCTGCTGTAGAAAATGCATGCTCTCATTTCCATCTCTGTCTCTACTCAATCAGAACGTCTGGGAATGAGCCCTATAATCTGTTTTAAGCAAGCTTCTCTCAATCCCACCCCTTCTCCCCAATTCTTTTGCTCATTTAAAGCTTGAGAACAATGGACCTAGAAGAGTGATCTTAAAACACTAGTTTTTTTCTTTTTTTTTTTTAAGAAAAAGCTTTTTTCAAGAGTTAATAATCTACTTAAGTTTATAAATGGTAGATCATTGAAAACTAAAGACTACCCCTGGGTCCAAAAAACGTTTAGATAAAGGTTTGTAATTTGCTCTAGAGACACTCTTGAACAGGATCTGGGGAAGGAAGGGGCAAGAAATAGCAGCCATCCAGACAAGACCCGAGACCAGGAGTAATCAGATAATAATCACATCTGTGCCCACTCATCACTAAGGAGCTCTAAAAGTTTCTCACCTTGATGATGTTAGGAGAAATGTTAAGAGTTCTTTATTTTTCCTCTGAAGTCCTGTGAGGAAGCCCTCTGATTTTGTTAATATGAAAAGTGTAATTCCTTTGGAATTCCATTTTGGGAATCTTTCTTAATCACTTAAATACTGTGGCCAAACTGGACTTAAGAACAGCGATTTAAATAAAAATTTACAGAACAATCTTGTAAAAATGTTTTAGAAGTTTGGGGATTGAGTGGAAAATGCTCTGGAGAATGAAACTATTTTAACAGCATAGAGTAAGGTGCCTGAAGGAAAATAATGCAATCTCTCTAAAGTATGAAGATAGACATTGATTTATCTCTAACTGGTTTTGAATGACTGGAAAACATGTGAAATCATGCACCTTGTTTTTTGTTTTCAGTGGACTTACATGACTTTTTCTGCCAAAGGATGGTTGATTTTCCTTCCTTTTTCTTTCTCTGTGTTCTCCAATTGTACTCACCAAATGACCCACCTTTCTGAGCCCAGTTACATTGGGAATTTTGAGTTAAAACTCATCTGGAAAACTCAGTGTGAAATATTGTGTTTAAAATAATAATAATAATCTGATATGGCTTCAGAGTAAAATTAAAGATCTTGGAATGGCTGGGTAAGATTATCTAAACCGATGTCTGACCCCCAATGTCTTGACCCGCCTTTGAGAGGGAAAGATTGGTTAAGACCACTAATCAAATACAGATTTATGGGAGAAGTAAGCATGTTTAGATTTCATGGTGTCATTTAGAAATATGTCCAAATGAATTATAAAAATGTGTTTTCGTCTCTTTTCTTTCATCAGTGTCCTGAATTTCTAGACCTTGAAAAATCTAAACTTAAATCCAAAGAATCCCTCTCAAGTGGAGTGCATCTGAACACCGCTTCGGAAGACAACTTGACTTCACTTTTAAAACAAGACAGTGATCTCGCTTTAGAGCTTCACCCCCCAAGGCAAAGGAAAACTTGCCTTCATCCAATTAGGCATCCCTCTTTGACAGATTCATCCCTAAGCACTGTAGGAGTCTTGGGTCTTCATAGGCATGTTTCTGATCCTGGTCTTCCGGGGAAATAATCATTTTGTACTGTTTATTCCACATACAATGTAAGTGCTTTTAATGGCTGTTTTCCTTTTTGTATTTAAATCCTCTCTACTTGACTCAGGGGCTCACAAGTTACCATTATATGCAAAAGTACTGTATATTTTCCTAAATTGACGTTGTAAGGTAAAATTGAGCAGTTAGGTTGTAAATATATGTATGAACTCTTCTGTTCCAAATGTTAAAACTGCCAGCATCTCAAGGCACCTTACTTTTTATTTTTATTTTTTGAATCATGTGCATGTTAGGAAACTCCAATTTCTCTTGCATGGAGACTCCTATTTATTGCTTTTACTAAACCAGTACTTTGCTATGAAAATGCCTTCCAAGCAGGAAAGCAGAGGATAAAATTGTTCATGATGCAACTCAGATGATCCTCAACTCATGGAAGTCCAAGGGGGCGAAAGGGAACCTGGTCACTTTTGAGAACAGATATCCTTCTGGATTGAGATGTTTATAAATAATTACATTCATTCTAGCACACTGAAAAAAAATACAGTTTTAGAGTTATAAATTTCTGACAGTATAGGAAACCATTTCCAAATACATGAATATAGGCCAGCTTTAATGAGGACAAAAAGGCCTTTCTATTTAAAATTCTTTCTCCAACTGTATTCACAACTGTATTCACAAACTCCCTAAAATATTTTCTATTGGTACATTTCCTTAAATGCTTAGAAACAAGTTTCTTTAATTTTTATTTTCTTTTTTGTTGGTGGGTGGTGTTGGAAGGGAGTCATCTTAAGAACTGCTGAAGTGCTACAGACACAAACTAATACCCACAGCTTTCTTCTGACTCACATTGTAGGGCAATACTGAATTTGATCAGTAAGACTTTTGATCAAATTGGCACACATTGTTTTCGTTCCAAAAACTGTGCAATTGTAGTGGATTTATGTGGCGAAAGTAGCTTCCATTAAGGGTGTGTTGTTCTGTGACTTTCTAATTCCAGCTACAGAAAAACAGTATGCCTTTACCTATCTATAAAGAAAATGGACAAACCAGCAGAAAAAAATGTTCAATTTTATTTAGTTATTTAAACACATTTAAAATATGTGAATTGGGCTGAATATATATTGATTCAAAATATCAGAATATATGATGGAATATATTTTAATATATTCAACTGTTAGATTATTTTGGAGAGTGGTGACATACGCCTCTCGTAAAATCAGCATACAGATAAGTTGCAAGTTAATTTAAGATTCTGATTAGCCAAATTCCAGTTAAGATGTTTTATTTTTCAATTGATTTGAATTCAACTTTAAATTTATTATGGACTGGTTCATTGTACACTTTCCTTCTGAACAAAATTTCAAAACTTTTGAAAGTTTCTTTGTCTTTTACTAAGTTTTACACTTATATATATTTTTAAAGAAACACTGTATCTGTGTATATTATTAAATGGATTTATTTCTGTCCCTCTATGATAGAAATATAATCTATTGACTTACTTTTACCTTTGGCTAGTATATTAGTTTCAAATACAAGCAACTTATTTAAATTTACAAAAATTTTGCACTATTTAAAATATAATTAAAGTGACCTTAAATTGCTCCCTATATATTGTTTAATAGTCACATAAATTGATAATCTGTGTGGAAGGCAATCTGTAGGCATAGGCATGTTTTATCCCTGCTTAATTTTTGAAAATAAAAACATAAGCAATCAAATACACATAACAGAGTGTGTACACAGACCAGTAAATTCAATAAAAGTATAATAATTTTATCCAGCTTTCCAAATTGCTGGGTGTTATGCAGATAGAAATTTAGGGGCTAACTGATGATTTCCTTTCCTCACTCAACAAACTTTTATGGGTGTCTAGCAGAGGAGAAAGAGAAATGGCCAACTGATTCAGTGGACAACTTAGGGATTTTGTTTCTGTATGTAGGCAGATTTTTGTAGCTGCAACAAATTTCAGAAGTATTGTCAGTCCAAGCTCCAGGGAAGTTCAGAATGAATTCACCAGAGAATGTTCATTTGTAGAGAATATCTGGCAGGTGAGGAATTCAGATCTGATTGTTTAATTAATGCTTCAGCTTCAACATTTGGTATGACATACATAAAATTCAGCCTTCCACATAAAGCTTCTATACTTCTTATAAACTAAGCATGAAGGAATAGGAAGATGGGAAGTGGTGTGCAAGCATCCAGCTTGGTAAATTCTAGTATAACATGAACATTCTTTCTTTGTAATTCCTCAACATAAAAGAATTTCTTGATATTAAAATCCAAGTCTCAGAGGGTGGGACAGGATTAGGAAGGTCCATTCCTACAGGATATTAGCTTTTTAGCCCAAGCAATATAAAGATATGGTGAGTCAAGTATAGACATCAGAAGACTTAGCATTGAATTAAACCAAAGCAGTTGTCTTAATTTACAAAATTCATCCTCTTGTCCTAGCCAAATAGCTAATCCCTAAAGTCACTGTCACTTTCCCCAGTCAGTCTGATCCCTCCATCGCGGGATCCTGCTGAGAGCCTACTGTAGCCAATAATGGCAGTATAGCAACTGCTCTCCTTCTAGGTGATTAGAAGCATTAATATAACACCTTTTGTCTTTCACCTAAAAATAATATTACCTGGTCTCCAGGTCTAAATAAAATGACATCTTAATCTAAAATGTATCTGGGTTAGATATTATTAATTGCTGAGCGTCAATTTGAAAGACTTACCAGTTTACCCTTTAGGGGAGTCCCATACTCTTAATTAGTTGAAAAGAAAACCAGGAATGAAAAATGCAGAAAGCATGTTCTTGCAGGGTTTTAAAATAACCACTCATTCAACATATATGGAAGGAAGGGTTACATCTGGAACAGCATAGCTTCTTAAGTCCATTGTAATAAGTTGGTCATTAGAGCTAACTCTGATGACCTTACTGACTCTTCCAGTAAGAAGATAAGGAAACTAAGGGCAGAAAAGCATTTGGTGTCAGGTTTAAAGCGTCTGCCTGCAGTGTGGGAGATCGGGTTCAGTCCCTGGGTCGGGAAGATCCCCTGGCGAAGGAAATGGCAACCCCCTCTAGTACTCTTGCCTGGAAATTTTCCATGGACTGAGGAGGCTGGTAGGCTACAGCCCACAGGGTCACAAAGAGCCAGACACAACTGAGCAACTTCACTTCTTTTCTTTCTTTCTTAATGTATATATGGCTGCTGCTCTCAGGGTCCTTCTGGAGGTTGATCATAACAATGGTTCTAAATGGCTAAAAGAACAAGGTCCTTATCCAAGTGTTATTGTAAAATCCTATCATATGTTATCTAAGGATAAAATTTATCACCTGAAATGCCTATCTAAAATAGGAATTATTAACAATAGTATATTTCTTCTGAATGTTTTTTATGGTCAAAAAAGAAATCTGGTAGAACTAGTTACTAAAAGTGGAGTTTTTCAAATGCTTATCCATGGTTAAAAAACCCAAAGTAGAGCAGTTGTTTAAGTAGATTTCTAATTGTAAATCAAAATTCTTATAAATTACAAAATTTTAAATGTTACTAAATTTCAAATAATATTTTTTGCTGTACAACCAATGTGTGTATCAAGTGAGTTCAAAGAGGCACCTAGAAGACAAGATGATGATGTCATCGGGGGTGGCCCTTGAATTAGCAGCAGCAGCTCCAACCACCTGGGAACCTGTTAGGAATGCCTATTCTTTGACCCCACCCACTCTATTAAATCAGAAACTTTGGTGGGAAGTGAGGCCAGTAGTCCTGTTATAACAAGCCCTCCTCCATATGATCTTGATGCACATGAAAACTTTGAGAATCACTCATGTAGTGCTCTGCAGTTAGACCAACTTGGGTCTCAGCACGAGTTCTTTCATTAATACCTGTGTGACCCTAAGCAAATTAATTCTGAGTCTCTTTCCAGAGATACCCGCCCTGAAAACACCTGAGGAGGAAATAAGATAACATGTGGGTGAGTGCCTGGCACATAGTAGGTGCTCAAAAATGCTAGAGTCTTTGGCTCTCATCCAGGAACATAACATTAAAAGCAATCAGGAAAATAAACAATTTTCCACAATTTAGCTTTTGCACAATGTACAATGTCTCCAACTAAATGGCTGGAACCGACTAAAGCTTTTGTTTCAGAAAAATGCCAAGTGTAGCTGTTGTTTTCTCTCTCCTAATTGTAGTTTGCACTGTTAGGTTTATAGCTTTAAAATGATAGTATTTACAGTAATAATTGTGAGAGTATTAATCTCATGGTACAAACATATCTACTTTGAATGGATGTTAAATGCCAAGTGTGCAAAAATGGTCTGTTGAATTCAGTACAACTAGTATGTATTTCATGAAGACTGGCTCCCTGATGAAGCCTCTTTTGATCCATCATATAATTCCCTAATGGTTATTTAAAAATAATTTTCAAAATACAATTTTGAAAGAATGTATGTTTTTTTCAGAAAATAGAAGTTCACGGTCTTAACGGTTCTTTTCAGACATCAAGGCCCACTCCCTCATGGCACAGATACATTGCACAGAACGAGCCTGCTAAACTCTAGTGTGGAATAGGAGTGATGGCTAGAGACTCAGTGTGGTAAACCTGAACTCAAATCCTACCTCCTCTACTCACTGTCAAGGCAAACTCCCAGTGAGCTCAGTATCCAAAACTATAAAAATGAGATAACATCTTAAGTCTCTCAAAGGGGTGTTAAGGAGTCTCTGAAATGTATTTGTGGAAGTGCTTTGTAAATCACAAGCTACAATAAAACTGTAAGACTTAATGCATCATCACAAAGATGGTGGCATTAGGGTACCAGTGCCGCAGCACTGCTTTTGTCTTCTAAAAACCTTCTAGTGCTCTTTCCCTTGCCTGACACTACCTGAATTTAACCTCATGACAAAAATCTATAAGGTGATTCTCACGCAACTCGCAAAGATCCATCTGCTCAGAAAAGGAGCATTAGGAAGCTTCCTCTGCCATAACACCCCAATGCGTGCATGTGTACCCCAATACTTGTCCAATATTACTTTTGCCCAAGATCCATAAAATTATTAATATATCTACACTGCAATTGTTTTCTAGATATGCAATAGCTTCCCCTTGTGCCTCTTACTTACGTGTTCTCCTTTAAAGTTGTTTTCTTGTGGGTCTCATTAACTTATGAAATGATTTCAACCTTTTAAAAACGAAAAGGTTTGCCTTTTTAAATGCTTTATAAAGTATTAGGTATTGTGATTGATCAGTGCCCAAGCTTAGAACAATTCATTACATGCTTTTGTGATACAATACACTGTAAGAATATGCTATATAGTAAAGAAAATCCACAGGAAGACATGAATTCTTTTTTTTTTTTTTAATGTCAAGATCCTTTATTCCTTTTTTTAAAACTGGTCACAACACTAAGCTTCTGGCCCATACGAATTCTTAATAATTGACAGCATGAAAAAGAAATTATTATGACTTATTTATATAAACTACTAAATGGGGGTTGAGAGAGAAAAGTTATTTAAAAGTAACACATTATTACTATGACTAGAATAACACATCTACAGAAATGCAATGTTAAGAACAATTGACCAATTTCATTGTTCTACTAATCATCACTCAACTTTCAAATGAGAATACCAAAAATTACTACAGAAATGCTCCCAACAAAATATTTCTGAGAAGTGGCAATAATAATATGGTTACTCTTGAAAAGCTAATTTTAATAAGAAAACTCAGATGAATTCCTGAATTGCAGTCATAACATCTGTGACTTTTAATTTATGTTTTAAGAGACAAAAAATAATTTAGCACAACTGTAGTTTTAAAGCACTATATGTTTAATCTGTATTCTTTGTACTTCCACTGTCTGTATTTTAATGCTGTTTTTGAGTTGAAAATAATCAAATAATTACAACTGCTAGCATATAACCTGTATTTTTAAATACTGACAATATATTGTTTATTTGAGAAAATCCCACATAATTCCATCATTTTTGTGTTATTCAGGAGTACAATTCAAAGATCTGTAATCTTATAATTAACTGCATTACATAGTTTCATCAAAATGGCCCTATAATTAAAATAGCATTGAAATATGGTACTCTCCTAACAAATACTAAGGAAATAGATAAAAATATTGGGGAATCCCTAGTTTTTAATCTGGGCACTTGCCAACTTTAAAGGCAAATTACCTATTTTTAGGTGAAATTTATGTTCTATAATTTTGATAGGAATATGTACACAAGAATGTTTGCTGGTTAAATAATACATTTCAAACAGTAATGTGTGTAATTACTGGAAAATGTCAGTCATCTGATAAAAGAAGCTTGCTCACATCGGTTAAGTAGTAAGTACCTTGGAATGCTTTAAACATAATGAAACAATCTACCAAAACACGTATATTTCTTAGTCTTTATGCACATAATGTAGCATGAGATCATGACGCTTTTGAAATACTCTGTGCAGAAATATTTATTTTTTAGCAAATATTTTCTTCAGATTGGTATGTGATATTGACAATGTAATCTACTTGCACAACTAGTTTTGCAATAACCATCCACAAATAACTGTAAATAAGGAAACTGTAAATTTCATGTAAAAATGGTTGCAAAATTTTGGTAGCTAAAAGTATACAAGTTGTATTGAAATATAGTATATATACATAATTTAAGAATGAAGTATATAATTTCTGATCTATTTATACATGAAAATTCAAGAATTTGTAAAAGATATTATTTTGGGGAAAAAGAAAGTAAATCTCATTAGCTACTTAGGATACTTTTATTAGGGAAGCCAACTCTTTCCAACATTTTACTAGATACAGAGATAGATACAGGCATGGTGGTGCTGATATATTTCACAAAATCACATAATTGTTAACAGTGCTAGTTTTACTAAGTTCCACTGGGGCGCTAGTAAGCTGGACTGAGTGGTAAAAAGCATTAAATTTCAAAATAAACAAACGACAACCCTTCACTTTTTGCCTCTCAAGAAAACAATAGTAATTTACTAAAACACTTACTGTTTATTTAAAATTTCCGATGACTAATCAGGCTTTAACTTACATGAGATAAACTTTTTTATAATGTATGCTTGATACATATTTTTCATCTAGAATGAAAATACTGGGATATGATTGTCATTTGCCTATGTTTCAGACATTTTTAATTCTTCCCTTGGAATCATTTATCTTTTTTTTTTTTTTAAATCAAACTATCTTTTAAGAAAACTTTTAAATAAAACTGATTGATCATAACATGGCATGTTCTTAGCTAAGGGCTGTTTAGTCTGTTTAGGGTTGAAATTACCCACTACTCACTTTTAAGGTTTAAAAAACCAAGGAACATTGCCCTATTTGGTAAATAGAAAACCAAACCAAATACAGAGTAGCAGAAAGCACTGTATTATCTAGAAGTGAAGCTGATTAAAAAATAAGAATCAAAGTATGAAAAAACAAAGTATTTTTTAAAAGATTCTCTTGCCTTAAGATAAATGTAGGGGTAATGCATTTAGATAGCTTTGGGAAATTAAATGCATATTCTCAAGTTCAGTTAACCCTAAAGTCTTTTAAGAGTGGCCTATAATTTTCAAAAGAATATGGATTTTAATTAGTATGTTTCTGGACTATCCATATTAGCAATGTTCAGGTTATCCTTTGCAATTTCAGTAATCATAACAATATAAAATATGATTACATACAGTCAACTAAAATGCAAGTAACTATCTCTAAAGTACATATTTGTGTCTTCACGCTTATGGGAAAAGGTTCTGTCTCCCCCTTCATGCAAGAGCACACACATAAGACACACACACATACACTGTATCAGAAGAAGGGGTACTGATTCCTGGCATACTTGTCTCTGAATATAGCTATTAAATATGACCTAGACCAATTCTTCTCACTCCCTGTAAGATTTCCAAACTGCCACCATCTCTGACGTTGCAGAGGGGCACACCTAAAGACCTAAGTAGCACACAGGCAAGGAGCCTGCTGCTCCACTCACAGTAAGGCACATCGTAGCAATGTAGAATTGCCGCCAATGTCTCCTTACTATGTATTCAGATATAGAAGCAAATCTGAAATTTGAATGCTCAAAAAGTAAAACACAAAGCTGCTTATTACCAAGCTACATGGGTAAAAGGAATGTTAAGTAATATAAGGTTCTTGTCTTTACTATGCTTTTTAAAATAAGTAGACGTGGCAAAAAACAAAAGCGCAAGTTTCCCAGGATTCAAATAATGATCTGATAGTGAGACAGAGAAATTTTTCTTAACTTTCCCAGTTTTCTGCAAAGTAGTTTTGTGCTCAGAACTCCACATTACAGGACAATTTGAATTCAATAAAGACATACATAATTTTATGCCTTATTCTAGACTATAAATTATTTGAACAATATTCATTTAAAAGCCCTGCCTGTATTCATCACTATAACACAAATTTTAAATATTTTTCTTTGTTTCATCCAGTATTATGAAATCAAGACAGACTCTTAGATGATACCTTAGAATTATACATTTATTTTAAAATGCTCAATTTGCTATGAAAATGATTTGTGACCAACAAAAATGTGATGTTTCAAAGTAATAAAACACCCATGGTTGCATTTTAAAGTTTAAGAGAAAAGAATATACTAACCTGAAAAATGTATTGAATTTTACTCACTAGATTTAATTTACTAGATTTTAACAAATTTACTATTAATTTCCCAGAAAACTGCTACAAAAAACACATATCATTTGTCTGTCAAACATAAAAGGACAAAGAAAAGCACACTTCTGACATATTTGTTTGTTCCTTTTTGTAATGCCATAACAGTGACCTTGATTTATATATTTTACTTAAATCATCACAATTTATATTTTCAATTACACAGATTTTATCTACATTAATAAGTTTTACTCTCTTCCAGGATAAATGCCTTCTCTGGAAATAAACATATCTCTTGACATTTTTCTATTACGTTTTGTTTCTGAATGCATGCTTGATAGATCAAATGAGCACAGTCCTTGAAATTACACTTGAAAGTGGACCAAATTAAGATTCCAATAGTATTGATTACCCCCTGATGTAATTGAAAATGTGTAAACTGCCACTCAAAAGGGAAATGCAATACCTGACATTTAATCACTTGGCAGTCTTTGAAGCGTAGGTGAATTACTGCACTGTTACTTGAACTGAAGTATCTCTTAATATATATGTTACAGATTTTGTATGATGCAAAACTTTACAGCAAGCTATTTGAATGTTTATTAAAAAAAATTCTCAAAATGACATGGAAACATGTTTATTGTATAAATAAAAGCACTTAGACATTAAGAGTGTACATGATTTAATAATTTACATCATCATAAGAAAACTGGGGCATGGGTTAATTAGTACAAACTCCACACTGCATTCCCATTCATGTTCATTGTGAAATGATTTCATTTTTACCTTAGTAATAGATTCTGTTTACATTATTTTAAAAGCATTAAAAATATGAATTGCATTTTAGCAGAAAAATCCTGGTAATGTATTCTCTATGGCTAATGTTTAAGATTTTCTGAAGTGTACAGATTAGAAAACCAAGCACTAGAAAAATATGTAATCGTCCTGAAGGCCAAAATGACCCTAGGGTTTGAAATAATGTTAATCTGGGAATTTGAAAGGAAAATGATGATTTTGCAAATCTTATTTCTAGATTTATGTTCTCCTTATTAGTATAAGAAAATTTGAAAAGAAGCTAAAGAAAATTCTATGGATTAAAAAGAAAAAAGGGATTATCTAATGTGAAGTGCAAAACTGTCTGACAACCAGGTTGGATTGGCATAGAATATCAGTTTTGCTAAGAGGAAGGGTTCTGAGGTTAAAAAATTTCAGAAAAAACTGAGTCAAATAAAATTGAGATTTTCTGTACCTTACGTTTTATTAAGCTTCCTGAGGAAGATGAGGCTTTCCCAAATACGTTTGGTCCTGGGAACTTCTTCAGACCTCCTATGACCAAAAGTCATAGGAACACCTTTGGTAAAGGATGAGTTAAGATAAGCGTGTAAAAGTTCTAACGCAAAGTGTCATTTGACAAAACTTACATGACTCAACGTCATACCATTTTAAAAGTTTTACCTCAACTATGAGTGTCCAAATAAGGAAAATTATAACTGACCTCAGAATAGTACAATAACTCAACCAACTGTACAAAGTGTATGTTAAGACTCCATGCTGCTGAATCACGGTATCACCCTATGAAGGATACACAGTGTGTTTATATATCTCTTTCCTACGACACTGCTAATTAGAATTCCGTATCTTTTATGAATCAGTTAATATGCTCTCACATCATCAAATACATGTTCATGAAAAAAATTAACAGCCAGAGGACAAAATTACATGATTTATTCATTCACACATTTTATAAATCTAACCAAATAATTTGACAGCTAATTATATAAAATTATTAATATCAACAATAGTATACATTACTTCCTTTCCAGGTTCTTTTAAAGTGAAAGTTGATCTATAATTCTGTATCTTTATAAAAGGTGTTTTTTTTTTCAAGATACTACCATTCATCCTCCATTTTTATGAAACTTCTATGAAAAACTATATTATTAATTTGATCACAAACCATATTAAAATTATGTTAATTTGTATTCACCTTTAAGCTAGAAGATATTCAGTTAAAGTGTAATAGAAGTACACTTTTATTTAGTGGTTTACTAACTCTTCATTTAGAAAGACTGAGACATGTTTGCCAAGAAAGGGAGTGATTAACTACAACTTATACCAGTAATCTTAAAAGGCTAAGAACCTGGTGACTCCACTTTCAGTTTTCATAGTAATGCCACTCAGGACCCACAGTACACTTACTGAGAAAGACTTATGGGTTTATTAATGTCAAAATCACAGACAATGCTGTCAAGAAAGTCAAACGTGTAATTTCTAAACATTTAAACAAAGTGGTGGATTACTCAATTAAAAAAAAAATTTATAAACAGCTAATAGCAATATGTATAAACAATTTAGTTTAAAATGACAAACTGAAATATTGAGATTTCATTAAAAATATGTCATTTGCAGAAAACCTAAATTTAAACAAAGATGCCATTTTAGGTTATCTATACAGAGAAAGAAGTTATGTTCATTAAGAATTTTGTTCCACAGAAGACAATAAAACACACTGAAGAAAAACATATACTGCAAAAAAATTAAAAAAGGAAAAACAATGCCTCCTATAGTTTTATTTCACCATAGATTAATTTATGGTCCACCTAATGTGATTCAGGATAAAATTTTAGGAACTACAATTTTCTTCACAAGCAAAGAGTCGCAAGTTTCTGTTTTCTGATTATGTGAGCAAATAAAAAAACCCCTACTATAAAGATCGCACAAAATCTAGGCTTCCCTTTCTGGCTCACCTTCAAATACCAACAACTACAAACAAATTTTTCAAATATAATTTGTAACCTTCAGGTAAGTATAAATTAGTTTTATCTAGGCTTGCATCATTTAGCTTCTTATACAATCTATCTTTTTAAGATATATAATCTATCTTGTAATTAAGAAAGAAAATTAAAGCTAAGAGGTATTTATATCACTTAATTATATACCTATGTTGATTATGCAGATATCTCTAAAGTTATAACTTTACTAAAAGCAATAATATTCCAAATACAAAAACATCTCTTTTATTGCTTTACACTGTGAGCTAAAGTAAATCAGAGAAGAGATTCAATATATGGAATATGGAAAAGCCTTAGAAGCTTTAATTCTAAGGAGTCCAGTTCATTTCTTCTAAGCAGAGAAACTCACAGTATTTCTTCAGCCTTCAAATTCTAGACATTCAAACTGCCATTGTGCCCTGCAAAAACTAATAACAGGCAAAATCATCGTTTGGTAACAACAATATGGTTTTTGTCTTTAATGTTTTGACTCTATATTCCACAGAAGCATTTTCTCAAGAGGAGAAATTTTTACTATGTAAGGTTTGTAACTCAAACAAGTATTATACTAACAGAATAAAGTTGACCTTATAATTTCCACATAATACACAAAAAAACAAAACCCTGAAACACTTAAGAACATGTGAAATATAACCTTTCCTGTAGCTTCAATTAAAAAAAAAATGGACTCAGCCTAATAATAATTGAAATGAGAAATGAATAGTTCCATTACCTTTCATAGATGAAAATTTCTTATCTCTTTCAGAAGAAAGATCATCACAAGTAAAATACTCTTTATAAATTTGCCTTTAAAAATGATTTGGAACATAAACTGCCAAATCACTGTCATAAAATTTTAAAGTATTTTTATGTTTAATATCAAGTCAAATTGGTTACTTATACCACTACTGAATTTTATATTTGAGTTATGCTGAAAAATATAGAAAAATAATATAGTTTTTAAAATATATTATCTCCACTACTGAAACCAGAGATCATTTACATTTTCTGATCACTATGAACACACATAGACACAGTATAAATATCAAAAGTGTAATACAGATACTCACATCGTCATATACGAAACTCACAACTCCTTGTTGCAAGTGGTCTCTTCTCCTAAAGAAATCTTTAAACAAGAAGTTTTTTTCTGTGTTACAATTTAAAATCTAGTTTTAAATAACTGGTGCCCCCAGGTATTACAAAAGAAATAACTTTATACTCTAGTAAAGTAAATCTTGTGATTTTTTTAAATGTCCCAGGCCACTGAGATATGAATAAAATTTTCCAAAACTGAGCTATAACATTTTTCACTATTTATATTCCTAAAGTATTTTTTTTTACTTTGCCTTTCATTTTTTTTCTTTTTTATTATTTTTTTTGAAGCATTAGAACTCTGATAAGATTTAACAGTGAATAAAGAGGGGAAGACACATAATACTATCACTTTGCTGAAGGAAATGAGGGACATCATTTGGGGAAAAACATCCCATAATACTGTGCCCATAAATGGTCCGTACCTGTCAATGCTCGAAGTTTCACACAGCAAGCAACATAATCATCAAAGAAGATTCTGCCATTCTTGCTGTAACGTTTGACAATGGTAGTTACTGTTTGAGGACTCAACCTATAACCTAGAAAAAGGGATTGCTAGATTAAAACTTCTAAAACTACACATCATAAGAACACCATTAACCAACAATGTATTCTTGTTAATAAAGTTATAAAACAAATTAACTTTCAGAATTCATTACATAAAAATATATATCAGAAACAAAATACATTCCTATTGAAATTGATCAGGAAAGGTTTCATTACTAATAGCAAATAGCAAAAGTGGTACATAAATTTCACAATTCCAACTCTATAAAAAGTCAAAGCTAGGAAAAAGAAAACAATTATTTTTTGTGCTTGTAAAATATATTTTCATTTTGAAATAATGTCTAATGTAGTGACAGGTTTTTTAATTCATCAATTTTTAAACCCTGTAATTTAATAGTTCTTCAAAAACATCAAAGCAAAGATTATTAGTGATCTTTGATATCATTCAAACCGTATTTCCCAATGACTGTATCATCTTAGAGTCAAAGAAAATTTGAGAATCAACATGGTTACTTAAAGTGGGGAAAAATAGTGAAAAGTTATTCCATTTTGGCCTATAACCCTTATTATGTTTCTTCATAGATTTTTCATTTTTTAACCAGTTTTTTCACTCTTTCCTTGGTTCTTTGCTGTCTAGTCCAGTGGTCTTCAAAAGTTTTTGAATGTATACTTCGAGTAAAAAGTTTTGGATCATTCACTCCCATTATATGTATATTATTTAGTCTTAAATTCTATATAAGTATTACTATTTGATGATTTACATTTTAAAATATATAAAAAACTAAAATTTAAAAGAATGGAATAAAAGTAATTAGAAATATAAATTAATTTACTTCACTTGTGGTCCCCCCTAGTGATGGTCCTATGTATTTAATGAGTTGTGTATATTTTACTGTGAAGAATGCTGGCCTAGAAATGTTGTCTTTGTATATTACTGGATTAGATGTAGACAAAAGACATTCATCCAGGCAAAGGGAAAACTAATGAAAATAAATGCAACAGAAGATAATTCTACAAATAACTATAATGAAATGCAATCCAGGAAACTTGCTGAAAGTAACTGAAAGGAAAGGTATAAATTAATAGAAGTCAAATATGCAAGCAAATGTTATTATATGCAAATAAACTCTGAGCTTCCTATTAGAGAGTTATGATCTGGGTGGATATGGGACTGATAAAACTCACAAGATTTTCCATAGCATTCTCAGCAAAAAAAAATTGAATATTTTAAAATATATCTGAAGATCTAAAATTTGAATAATACAGATGCCTCTTTATTACTTACACTCAACTGCCTATGTGAATTCTTTGGTGGTTTTCCTTTTTCCAAATGGTTATCTTAATTTTCCAACATTGCACAGAATTAATAGCCAAGTTTAATTCATTAGGAATTAAAACTCTATAATTAAACTACACAAGTTTATATGGACAGGACTATCCCTAAAATGACAATTTATTAAAATGTCTATTTATAAGCAAAATCATAGGCTTGACTTTAAACCGAAATTTGAGATAATTTACACTTGTTCAGATTTCTGAAAAGTACAATCTTTCAAAAGTTCGTTTTGTTACAAAAGCACTTTGTTTAGAAATGAATGTACATAAAATCACGAGCATAAATACAATTACGAAAACTACTTAAATTGTAAGCAAGTTAAATGGACTGTATGTAGTCCATGGAATTCTCCAGACCAGAATATTGGAGTGGGTAGTCCTTCCCTTCTCCAGGGGATCTTCCTAACTCAGGGATCGAACCCAGGTCTCCCACACTGCAGGCGGATTATTTACCAGTTGAGCCACAAGGAAAGCCCAAGAATATTGGAGTGGGTAGCCTATCCCTTCTCCAGAGGATCTTCTTGGTATTAAGCTGGGGTCTTCCACATTGCAGGCAGATTCTTTACCAACTGAGCTATGAGGGAAGCCCCAAGCAATTTACAGACCATTCATATTATCATTTTTTTAAAGAAAACAGACTGAGAACTTTAGCTTATCAGAGATATGATAAAATAAATTTACATTCTTTTGAGATACTCTAAAATGTAGATTTCTCATTTTGAGGGTGTTTTGTTTTTTTTTTTTGGTGTCTACTGTGTGTTCTATGGAGAAGGCAATGGCAACCCACTCCAGTACTCTTGCCTGGTAAATCCCATGGATGGAGGAGCCTGGTAGGCTGCAGTCCATGGGGTTGCTAAGAGTCAGGCACGACTGAGCAACTTTACTTTCACTTTTCACTTTCATGCATTGGAGAAGGAAATGGCAACCCACTCCAGTGTTCTTGCCTGGAGAATCCCAGGGACAGAGGAGCCTAGTAGGCTGCCATCTATGGGGTCGCGCAGAGTCAGCCAAGACTAAAGAAACAGCAGCAGCAGCAGCAGCAGTGTGTTCTATACTACATAAAGAAGAAGAAAAACTAGACTACATATGGAGATCTGTTATTGAGATAAGCTTTTGCCATCAAATTAGAGATCTTACCAAGTTACAAAAGTATACAATATAATGATGAGTATGAACAATTAGAATAAACTTAAGTATATTCAACATAGGAAATTCAGAAACTGTTTTATCAACCAGAATGCATGAAAGGTTATCCTTTGAAAAGCTCACAAATAAAATGGTTTTGTTAAAGATATTTAATCAGAATGTATCTATAACCTTGAAATCAAACTGGACAATAGCTGCTGAAATAATATACCCTTTTATTACTTAGCAAGTTTAAACAATTAAGATGCATCTGATCAAAGAACAAAGACAACATGGATTTATTTAAAGAATTTTAATATGCTTACCCATAGCAGCAATGGCTTGATTCAGTTCATGATGCTCTACTGAGCCACTTTTGTCTTTATCAACAGTTATGAAGTTTTGCTTCCAGGAGTTAAGAGCTGCCCAAAGTTCTTTGAATTCATTAAATCCCATTTTTCCTGTGTAATCTCTCTGATAGTTTTATTAACGAAAATAAATTCTGATACGTAAGAATCAGAAAGAATCTTTCTGATACGAAAGAATTTAACCTGGACTCAAAATTCCAAGTAAGTGATTAAAAAATTGTAAGCTCACTTCTATAAGAATTAGCCAATTTAGCATATAAGTAGACTTGTGTAAAAATGGAAAAGAATGGAATTCAAATAAGGATGTTACAAAGTATTTTTAAACACTCGAGTTTAAATGATCATTTATGCCTTAAGGGTAATTTTTCTATATTCTAGTATTTTTTGTTTTTACTCAAGGATACATCCAACAGGGCAATCATAATTCTGCAGGTTTCCAAACTGAAGGCTATAAAACATATTTATTATTTGAATTAAATTCTGCCCTATTTATGTAAAATTACAACAATTTCTGTTTTTAAAAAAAAAATTTACCAACTGACTGCCAAAATTATACATCACTCAATGAACAAACTCTGTTAGGCATGCATAGTGAAAGAAAAAAAAAAAGATAAAAATTACTACCTTCATACATCTACTAAAGGGATTTGGGTAATTAAATAAGCAATTATAAAATACTGAAAACTAAACAGGGGAAAAGAGGGCTTTAGTCTTCCTAACACAAATGCCATGTCGGCTTAAGTAGTTCTCACATGCTGAGATCACAAAACTTGTTAGAGATTTGGTTAAAGCTTAGGGCATATGGGAATGAGAGACATATAATGACTTCAGATGAGGACCAGATCATGAGTCTTGAATGCCACCCTAAAGGTTTAGATCAATGGAGGTTACTAAAGGACTGGAGAAGGATGGCAATCCACTCCAGTACCCTTGCCTGGGGAATCCCATGGACAGAGGAGCCTGGCGGGCTACAGTAGTACATGGGGGGGCAGAGAACTGGACACGACTTAGTGACTAATCAACAACAAAGGATTTTAAGGAACATAGGAACAATTCTAAAATTTCCATTTCAGAAACAGTAGTTGACAAAGAAAGACTACATAGATAGTAAAGTATGATGAATCTGGATGTAGGTAAATCATTTGGAAGTTTACTGCACTCAACCAAGTAAGAAAGAGAGAGCTTCAGAACTGAAAGGAACTGCTTTTTCTTGGGGGAAGGGGAAAGAAAGGAAGAAGAAATATAGATAATAAGACAGTTGGCTATCTTAAATCAGAAATATTAACACTTCCATATTTAAAGAACTATAAATGAGGACTTACTAGGCAAAATTAAATTTTTTCTAATCCTTATCATAATTACATTCAATCAGCATGCTGATTTATCTCAAGACATATTATACATAGTCCTAATGAAGGAGATATTATGTCAGTACAGCTCAGTGAAGTTTACAAAGTTCTTACTAGTAGCTCCTTAAGATAAACAAATTAATAAGCAAAAATGCTTAAAATTATTTATGCTTTTGATAAAATATTTTGAAATTTTTATAAAGAAAAAAACTATTTCAGCTAAATTTTAGATCCATTAAAGAAAATTATAAAATAATCCACACATTAAAAAAAAACAAAACTTTCTTTAATGTTTCACATGGTATCAATTGTAGAATAGATGGTTATGATATTTTCAGACTGGTAATTCAATTGACACTGAATAGCAGTTAATATGAACCAGTAGTGTATGTTCTGTGATTTAACATAAACATGCCTAACCTATACTGGAGAAGGCAGTGGCAACCCACTCCAGTACTCTTGCCTGGGGAATCCCATGGATGGAGGAGCCTGGTAGGCTGCAGTCCATGGGGTCACTAAGAGTCAGACACAACTGAACAACTTCACTTTCACTTTTCACTTCCATGCACTGGAAAAGGAAATGGCAAGCCACTCCAGTGTTCTTGACCGAAGAATCCCAGGGATGGGGGTAACCCCAGTGGGCTGCCGTCTATGGGGTCGCACAGAAACCTATACTAGTCCCAGTTTTACAAATAAAGCAACTGTGGCCCAGAAAGATAAAGTTTCCCAAGTTCAGAGAGCTAACAGGTGGAAGAGAGAGGATTGGAGACCAGTGCTCTTTCATACAAAAACTTCTCAGGCAGGGACAGGGAGAAATCTCTGGAATGGCATTCCATCATTTTGTCCAGTAAATTAGATCTATTTTGCCTTAAAGTTAACATAGCACACATTCTTTAAGTGGAAGAATCTGAATAAATGATAATAAATGACAAAAATTCAGTCATCAAATAACCAGCTCTTCAATCAGTTTCAAAATAGAACCAAGTAAATGTAAAAGTCAATAACCTTGACAAAGAATAGAAGAGAAATTTTAGGAGAGTTGATAGATTTTCACTCTCTCCCCACACCACATCAGAATGGACAGAATTAAACTGAATTTTTACAATTTGTAATCCTTTAGAGAATAAGAGAGGAAACCAAGAAACAAAACTTTGCAAGTTGAAAAGTGGGTAGACATAAGTTGACAACCTCCATCTGAGAAAAGTGGCTTCCTGACCCTGCAATAAGAAAAGCTGAGAAGCAGCCTCGTTATCCTGGAGGAGACTTCAAACTTTTACAAATTGGCAGTACTTCTGAAAATGGGTGTGAATGTAGAGATGAAAACAGAAGGACTGGTTGAATGCCTATTTAAGGCGCCTTTGAAGCCCAAATCTTGCTTCAGCCACTGGATGGCTGCCCTGTCTATTCCCAAGCCAGCAGACATCTGAGGTTTTATTTTCTGGAGGGTTCTATGCACTGCAGGAAACCAGGCACTATTGAAGACAGGGCTATCTATTAAAACAAGGAAATAAAGTGACAATTTACAAAAGACTGAGAACCCTGCTGAGTCCTCCCTCCTTGGCTCCAGAGAGCAGATCAACTGGACAACCAGCCCCAAAAGAAATCCCTAAAGATCCTGACGCCCAGTGTTTCAGAAAAAACTGCCCAGCTGAACCACTAGGCTCTCAGTCTGGAGTCAACACCCAGCCCAGCTCTCAGGGCTTTTAACCAGTATTTTAGTTAAATATGAGCAACCAAGCATCATCAGACATCTGAGAAAGGCAGCTAACATGAAAGACAGTCAAATGAACAAACCAGGGAAAAAACACTGAAGAAGTAGGTTATATAGGAGGAAAAAAATTTTAAATCTCAGAGAGATAAGGAAAGATATCACATTCATGAAAAAAAGAACAACTGCTTTTGGATTTTAAAAATGTGGTAGGAGAAATGAAAGCCTCAATAGAACCTGAGGAGAACATATACTAAAATTGGAACAATACAGAGACAATTAGCATGGCCTTTACACAAGGATGACACTCAAGTTCCTGAAGTGTTAAAAAAAAAAAAAGGAAAGAAAGTTGAGGTTGTTGTGTACTCTCTGTAGCCTGCCAGGTTCCTCTGTTCATGGGATTTTCCAGGCAAGAATACTGGAGTGGGTTGTCATTTCCTTCTCCAGGAGATCTTCATGACCCAGGGATCAAACCTGTGTCTCCTGCATTGCTGGCAGATTCTTTATCACTAAGCCACCCAGGATTTCCCCAAAAGTAGAAGAGGCAGGAGAGAAAAAGAAAGATCACCCAATCCAAATGGCAGGCTTCCACAAAGAGAAAATGGAGAAAATGTCACTGAAGAAAACTGCTCAGAATGAAAGCAAATGAGTCTCAATTGGAAACTCCTTCTGCATCCCCCATACACCAGGGAACAGCACGTGACATTTCAGACCAAGGGCAAAGATAAACTGGCACAAGCCTCTACACACTAAAAACAAATGACATACAGGTAGAAAACAATGGAAGCTGGAAACAACGGAGCTTAAAACTCTTAAGTCAAAATGTTTTGTAATCTGGAGTTCTATACCTGGCTTAAGGACACAATGAAAGCATTTTCACAGGAAGTCTCAAAAGATTTTTTTCCCATGTACTTTTATTAGGAATCTAATTAATAATGTATTTTATCAAATTTAAGATGAGAACAAGCGATGGAGTGAAGGGGAGACCCAATTCAAGAGAGAGAGGAAAGGGCGCCAGCTGAGTGCATCATGACTGCAATGCACAGAAAACGAGGCACAACAGAAAGCTCCAGGATGGGGATTGATTTCAGAAAAAGCAAACAGTTACAGAAAAAGGGAAATTAATCATATATTATTCTAAGACTTAGGAAGAGCACTTAGACAGTAACAATAAAGCAAATGCTGATTACTGACCTAATGAAAATTACTGAACAGCTATACTGGATGGAGGGGAAGGGAAGGGCTCCTGTGTACAGAGCAGGGACACAGCTGAAAGGGTTACATCCTTCCTCATTGTCCACAGCAGGACACAATCACTAATCATCATCAAAACTGAAAATCAACAGCAATAAAAGCATGCTGTTTGAGATATGGAGGCACATTCAAAAGAATTAGCTGAAAGAAGTTGAAAGAGATTTTTTTCTAAGAGTGGTTAACGTCAAGGAGGGGGAATGCACACCAAACAGTATTTACTTGACAAGATTTGTAGCACTATTTGACTCTGCATTATGTGTGTGAATGTATGTGATAAAAAAGTTTTAAAAAACATTTCAAGTATGGACACAAAAAAGTTAGAAAGTGAATTTCCTAGTGCAATTTCGACAGAAGAAAAAAAAAAAAGATCTCACGAGAATAAGTTCCACTAATTCCAGATTGTGTTAAACACTTCTGAAGTTCTTCAGCATCCACTTCACCATCCTGTTAAAAATAATTATAACCTGTTAATGAAAGAAGTTGTATAAAAGCATACTAAAATGCTAACTAGCTGTTCAAGGCCAATAAATAAATATGCAGTCTTCAAAATATTATTCTATTATCATCTACAAAATTAGAGATAATTACTGATGACAAAGACACATTAGAGAACATCACACAACATGAATACTTTTTCACAATCAAATTTTATTCTATTAAATTATGCAGGCATTTCACATATAATTTATATTCTCTACTTCTGAAAAACAGCATAATCACTCTGTCCTATAATAATGCAATGTAAAATCTTGCGAGAATCATTATACTTCCACTATAAAAAGTTAGAAAAATGCCTAAAATGTGTTCAGAGAAGTCTCAAAATTTTTCTTTCATGCTTCTTTTGAGGGGAGCTTATTTCTAAAGGATACTGAATCTTTAACTGGGAAGAGAAAATATCATTTTCCTTCACATCTTTACTCTCAGCTTGAGAGTCCCCCTACATTTTGGTGCTATTCTTCTGAGTTTTGTCCAAATATTCTTTGCCATTCTGATGAGAAAAAAAATCTTTTATCACAAATAAGAAATCACAGTCAAAGTGAAACAGGTTGAATGCTCTCATTATACTTCAGTATCGCATCCTCTCTTCTAAAAAAAAATAAAGAGTATAATAATTTACTTGGATGCATCTCATACACAGTCATGAATTCAAAACAGCTCTGGGAAAGGATTAAGGAGGCAAATTTAAAGCACGTAATTTATAAGAATCCAAAAAACAGACAAACAAAACTTTTACAAACTAATTCTAAGAAGTATTATAAACACGTCTAAGGAGCATTATAAACACTAAGGAGTATTATAAATATTATCAGGCAAGTGGGAGACTAACTTTTAAATTTGAGGAAGAAAAAAGTAGTTACATTAAATTATGTTTTAATGCAATATTTAAAAAAACAAAATTAATGCAAAAAAAAAATCTGTGAAAAAATATCCAGTTTTTAAATAAAGGCTCTGAAGCTGTGTTTGTACCATTCACCTCGTTTGTCTCTCTGATACTGACCCTGTTTGGGTCTATCAAGTCTGTTAGATTTACCTGATGGTCTTAAATTTTTAAGATATTTAAGTATATACCAGTTTATTTATTGCATTTTAATCTGCTTATTTTGGGGAAATAAACCCAAGTATTTGGTAAAACAAAAATTTAATGAAAGTGTCAGATAGTACAAATAGTACAATCATAGCAGATCACTGTTGACAACTGTTACAATGAAATAGTTTGTAAGTCAAATAAAGGTCTCTAAATATACATGTCTGGTTCTTATATTTTAAGTTGTAGTTTTATAAAATGAGTTTATTATATAGTCAGCTATAGATTACATACTTTTTCCCAGTATTATACTACTTAAGAGCTCCTTGCTGGTAAGAGTGGTATAAGGTAACAGGATTGCATTTAGCTGCAAATAATAGAAAATATTATCAAAAGGGCTTAAAGAAATAAATGCTTATTGGGGCTAGGCAGATCTAGACTCTGTGGCGACTTAATGAGGCCATCAATCTCTTTTCATATTTCCAAATCCCTCATCCAGAGGCCTTTATCTCAAGCTTCTGGCCTCCAGATCACAAGATGGCTACAGCATCTCCATACTTCAAGTCCCCTTTCCAGGCAAGTGTTCCCCTTTCCAGAGGAGGAAAAAGGGCTAACACTAGTTTCAGCTAAGCTTTCCTCATTTGGAAAAGGAAAGTATCCTAAAGAAATTGCATATATCTCAATGGCCAGTATTATGGCACATGGCTACCTTTATACAAAGGTGTCTGAGACAGGATTAGGGTTTTCCAACCTCTAATACACATGAAAAGGGAAAAGGACGTTTTGAATGAAATTTGGGTAGCCAAAACAAAGTGTTTGCAACATATAATAATTCTGTGTATATATATTTCTAGAAAGACATATGGGATCTAGTGAACATTTAAATGAATGAATAATGAATGGAAAATATTATCAAACTTCTCTGAAATTCTAACCACTCAATAAATCTTGACTACTGTAAAAGGCAAGAACATGGTCTGTGTCTAGACTCAAGAGTGAATCTCTGTCTCTGCTCATTAGTTTGGTATTTGCACCTTCATCCCACCTTATTTCCTTTATCTTTTCCCAATCTGCTTTACCATCAAGGCTCTCCCAGAAACATCCACAGTGTACAAGTCTCTGTGATACTCTGCCCCAGCTTCCGCAAGATTTACATAGAGATCACTTCTTCCCAGATCCTATCTGGCTCAGTCTCCATGCACCACCCTGGTTTCTCCTAACATGTTAGACAACCAAACTAACAGACGTTTTAGTAAGATAATTATGACCACCCTAATTTCTGATCTCAGGAAAAAAACTCGATAAGCTTAAAATATAAATTTCATATACATTTTAAATGATACACTAAATAAAAGAGCTTAACATTTGTTTTAGATTGCAATAATTTTTTAACTGATATTTGTGCTGTATATTTAGCATCTTACCTGGCCAGCATTAGCAAGGAAGCATTTCCACATGGAGTCTTCTGTTGAGATACTGCCTGGATAAGCTGGGTGTCCAGCGTATCCTGGCTGTCCCATTGGATTGCCAAAATTTCCAAACTAAAAGAGTGAAAAGGGAGGAGGTTATTAATATAAATATTACCAATTATACACTAAATTTGGTTTAGTGAAGTCGCTCAATCGTGTCCGACTCTTTGCAACCCCATGGACTGTAGCCTATCAGGCTCCTCTGTCCATGGGATTTTTCCAGGCAAGAGTGCTGGAGTGGATTGCCATTTATAAGAAGTCCATTGAAAAGTAAAAATTGAGTTACTGAAACTTCCCAAATTATCACAAAAGCTGTTAGCTACAAACTGTTAGTTGCCCTGCATTACTTAATTCATCCCATTAGCAAATATTATCCAATGTTCTTTAAAGTCTTAAAGAAAAAAGAAGTCTCTAGCCTCTAAGAATGAGGCATACTTTTAAAAAGTGTTGATCATCATCACGGAAGCAAAAAGTTAAAAAATATAAGAAAATTTCACCTTTAGTAAAATGAAAAAGTAGTAAACCTAAAGATACATCCAAGAAGAATACATAGTAAATATAATGAAACTGTGTCCATGACCAAATCATGGGAAAGTGCATAGGGCTGAAACATCCTGAAACATCCACCAAAAAACATGCATTGTTTTAAAAAGCAAGGCACCAATGAAGAGAGTGATAGGCGGTAATTCAAACCATGGTCCTCGTCAAAATAAGAACAACAAGAATACCAACAATAATAATAGCTAATATTTATTGAGAGCTTGTTATATCTTAAGTACTGTTCTAACTACTTTCTCACTACCATGTGATTTCCCAACAAGTCGGTGAGGTATGAAAGTACTATGTCCTCTTTTCAAAAAGTTGAGGACATAAAACTTCAAGCAGTTTCCTGGATTAGTTAAAGTTAAATGGCTAGTACCACGTAAACCATGATTCAAATATAGGTAGTCTGATCTCAGAGACTACATCCTGTTTGTTTCCTGCTTTGGCTTTGGTGATTGTTTTCCTTTTACTCTGGAACTTTGTGTGCATTCTTTTATATCTTTGAGAGGCATTTTGCGCACTTGTTGCTCTGTCATGTGTGACTCACTGCGACCCCATGGACTGTAGCCTGCCAGGCTCCTCTGTCCATGGAATTTTCCCAGCAAGAATCCTGGAGTGGGTTACCATTTCCTCCTCCAGGGGATCTTCCTGACCCAGGGATTGAACCCACATCTCCCGCATTGCAGGTGAATTCTTTACCGCTGAGCCACCAGGAAAGTCCAGACAGGCTTTTTTTTTTTTTTCAGTGTTTTTAATGAGTCTGGAGGATGAAGAAATATCTTGCCTACCTTTGAAGAATGAGCAGAGACTTGAGAGAAAAGAACTCTTAAGTACTGGTTGGGGGAGGGGGTGGGGGAAAAGGAGCCTTTTGTAGCAGTTTGAAAAGCTGCAGCTTGGGAAGCAGTAAAGGCAAAAGAAAAGACATATGGGAACTCCAGGAAATGTGCTCAGGGATGCAACCAAAAACTAGATTAGAAAGCAATAAAGTACAAGAAAGAAAACAAAAACGTTAATATAAGAATTTTTTAAAAAGTGACTGTTTAAGAATTACTTCTTTGGGACTCCCCTGCTAGTCAGTGGTTAAGAATCTACCTGTTAAAGCAGGGGACATGGGTTCAATCCCTGGTCTGGGAAGACCTGACACGCCACAGGGCTACTAAGACCAAGCCAAAACTACTGAGCCGGAGCTCCTGAGCCCATGCTCGCAGCAAGAGAAGCCACTGCAATGAGAAGCCCACACAGTGCAACTAGGGAAAAGCCCCTGAGTGTTGCAATTAAAGAAAGCCCGCAGGCAGTAATGGAGATCTGGCACAGTCAAATACATAAATGAAATCTTTTAAAATAAATAAATAAAAATAAAAGTTACTTCTTTGAAAAGATGGACAGGCCAGTTTCCAGGAAAAAAAAAGAAGTGTATATAACCACAGAGAATTAAAAAAAAATATATATATATATATACACACACATATATAAACAAATGCTTATGAACACCTTTTTACCAACACATTTGAAAAGGTAAATAAAATGGACCTTCTAAAAAGTATTTAAGTTCTATAAATTATAAAACTATACTGAAGGAAAAAAATCCTATTTGTAATAAGAGTAACTATTATATAAAGATCAACCTTAAATTTAAAAACTGCATAAACATTATTTTTTGAGTTACCTCACTGATTGGGGGAAAGTTTCAGGCCAGTATTGGGGGACAAGTCTTGATCCAGAGGTAAAAAGATTAGCAAAATTCCCAAAGCAACTTTTGCTCTGAGGCAATAACAAACACCTAGACTTTTGGTTCTAAGGCCTCCAAAGACATGGAGGGCAATCAGGGCCTCGGGCATATTGAAGAATTTAAGGCTTACTGGTGACTCTCACCTCCTTAAGGTTCACAGAAGAAAGAAAAACTGAAAAAAAACTTTTTTCTAAGTAGAGAGGCCAAACCAAATATAAGCATATTGTTGTTGTTTAGTCACTAAGTTGTGTCTGACTTTTGAGACCCCATCAATGTAGCCAGCCAGGCTTCCCTATCCTTGGGATGTCCCCCAAGAACACTGGAGTGGGTTGCCATTTCCTGCTCCAGGGGATCTTCCCGTACCAGGGACTGAACCTATGTCTCCTGCACTGGCAAGTGGATTATTTAGTGAATCTAGACCCTCTACTGTAGCATCTCAAATAAAGTTTTACATCGCTCTTTGGTAAGTATCCTTTGCTATCTAAATAGTATAATGATCTGATACTTGCTCCTACCCTTTTTTTTTTTTTTTTTTAAGAGAGATGAAAAGGCTTTTCTGGAACATGTATTTATAAATAACTGAAAGTGAAAGTCCCTCAGTTGTGTCCAGCTCTTTGCGACCCCAGTCCATGGAATTCTCCAAGCCAGAATACTAGAGTGGGTAGCCTAGCCCTTCTAGAGGATCTTCCTGACCCAGGAATTGAACTCGAGTTGCCTGCATTGCAGGCGGATTCTTTACCAACTGAGCTATCAGAAAAGCCCTTAGAAAGTTTACCCTTTAACTCTTGGAACTTATTCTTCTTTCTATTTCTTCCATGAGTAGCTCATCTGTACAAATTTTCTACGCTTAACATATATTCTTATGCTTGAAAAGTGACCACACTGTAATACTACCTCAAAAATGCGTATAAATTTTGTTGTATACGCTGTTACCATGTCGATACTACAACTCCCAACTCCCAAAGGTGATGCAAGATAAACAATTAGGTAAGAAAGTATAATCCTCTCCCCCACAACCCAGGCTCCCAAAGTTTAGACCAGACTGCCCTTGGATAGAGTAATAATCATTAGAAGGCATTTAGCATATCTTAATTTACTCATAAGCAGCATAAAGAATTGAAAAGAAGTGGTCAAAAAAATTCAGGGAAAGGATGTCTAGCAAAACTGAGGAAGGGGGGCGGAGGAGGAAGGCTGAAGGGAGGGTGGACCAAAAGATACTGGAACAAGAACGATGCTTTGTTCCTCTAACTTAAGAAAGAAATTCTAAAAACACTCCATACCCATTTTCCCACAAGGATTCGCCTAAGGGGCCATCAGGCACCAGAACACCTGCGCTTTCCGCTTGGCCCCAGCCCCGGCTTCCTACACTGCGCCAAGTCCTGGCGCCGCCGAGTACCAGAAGCAGAAGTAAGCAAGGACCGACAGAGGGTGAACCCGGCACGCGGCCACCGCCGCAGGGGCCTCACATCCCGCGGGGGTGGCGGCCGCGCCGAAGCGGCCAAGACTCACCCCTCCTCCGTATCCCGGGTATGCCATAACAATCTTGCGAGCGTCAGCCGCAGAGTCGGCTACAGCCCGGTTGGGAGAAAAGCAGAGCTCTAGGTGCAGGAGCAGGCGCAGGTGAGGGTGAGAGACGCACTTGCAGCGCCTTTCATGTCCTCGAGACCACCCTTTTCTGAGTCCAGCCCCGCCCTACTCGGTTCGGATTGACTGAGGCCTGCCCTTCGCAGCCTATCCGGCCTAGGCCCGCCCCTTCCCCACGTCTAGTCCCACCCATCTCGTCTCTGATTCGCTTCACGAGCCCAGCCTTTTCCTACTCCGCCCCTATTGACTAGCTTAGAGGTCTCCCGCTCTAGCCTTCCTAAACTGCAAAGAAATCTTTGCTGCAGTTAACTTCCACGCTGTTTGGAAAGGCTCTCTAGGCCGATTTCTTTTCACCTTAGAAATCCCAGACCAGCCCGCCTATGATGTCTTTTTACCTATTCGTCCACTTTTTAAAAGATGGACTACGAAATATATGAATTTCAAAACTTGCAGAGTTACTTACATCTCTTTTTCCGTAGCACCAAAATGATGAAACTGACTTCTACTCCAAAGGTAGTGCGTCTAAGCTAAAACGCTCTTGACACCAAATTTTACAAAAAGGTTATTATAGCTTGTTTGGTAGATAAATGGTGACAAGAGTTGCCAGATCTAGCAAATAAAAAATACAGGATGTTCAATTTTATTTTCAAATAAACAATGAATTAAAAAAAAAAAAAAGAATATGTCCTAAAAGTTGAATGAGACATACACTTGTACTAAAAAATGATTTGCTGTTTATTCGCTGATAATATACAAGGTATTCTATATATTTCTAGTAACTCAATAGATGACTCAACATTTGGGCAAATTCTTAACTCTTGAGGTGTGCCTCCTAATAATATCCATTGAAAGGAGCAGCTTGTTTTTTAATCACTCAGTTAAAAGTTAAATGCTTAATTATTTAGATTTATTAAGTAATAATCATTGAACAGTTCTGCTTTTCTCTAGAGCTCAAGTGAATTTTCAGCTCCAGCCTGAAAAAAGGAAACACACATAGGAAGGACAGCTGTAAATTTAGTTTAGAAACAAACAAAAAGACCATGATGATATTATTTTGAGTTACCTCTGAAGAATAAGACAACTGCTAAAATATTTCTTAAAAATAAGGACGTAAAAAATAAATAAATAAAGATGTGGAAGAAAGTATTACCTATTGGCAGGGGAAATTAACCTTGCAAAGCTGAGTAACTACAGAGGAGGAACTTGTTCAGCTGTCCTACAGAGGAACTTGTTCAACATTGTAAAACCTAATTTTCCCAGAAAGAGACAGAAAGGAAGATTGCTAAGGTACGAAGCACCCTTGAGAAAGTGTGCCTTGGTTCTGCTAACGCAATAAGAAATACTTTGGCCAATGAGGTTAAATTGGCATAAATAGATGAAGTGAAGTCACTCAGTCCTGCCCAACTCTTTGCGGCCCCATGGACTATAGGCTACCAGGCTTCTCTGTCCATGGGATTTTCTAGGCAAGAATACTGGAGTGGGTTGCCATTTCCTTCTCCAGGAGATCTTCCTAACCCAGGGATTGAACCCAGGTCTCCTGCATCGCAGGCAGATGCTTTACCCTCTAAGCCACCAGGAAGTCAGGGGGATGGTAAAAACCTTTTGATAAGAGGAAAGAACATTTGACTTATTAAAGGATCAAGTGATAAAACATTACAAAGCAAAACAAATTGAAACCAACTGATATCATTTCAAGGGGCTCCAAAGAGCTCTGGTATCATAGTCCTTTATGGCTCAATGCAGAGATGAATTCAGCCATAGCAAAGAGGTAAATAAGAAGTGATTTATTAGAAAGGACGCCTGTGAGACTTACAAGAGAGTGGGTGAGAAATGTCATGCCCCAAGAATTTCATGGGCTACAGTTTCATAATCAAAGGAAGAGTGGGGAGGGGGAAAAGACCTTCTTTGTCTTTCTTGGGTAGATGTCATGCTTCCATCATTAGTTCCTCTTCCAGGTTGAACGGGGTCATTTTCTTGTCCCTGTGTGATCAAACTAGGTTCACAAATTGTTTTTTATGTATGCACAGAGCATGTCCTAGGGACCATAAGTTTACTGAGCTCACAGGGCAGGATGTGTGTCTCATGCCACCATTGTTTTATTGTTTGGGGTGTGTCCCATCCCATCCTGTTCCATGGTTTTGTTGTTAAGTAAGCCTGCTTGGTTTTGTGGTTAAGCAACCCTCTTAATTTACAGGGGTCTCCCGTATTTTTCTATTTACAATCCCCTAGTGTGATTCACTATTTAAACACTTACTTTGTCCATTCTGTCCCTATCAAAATCATTGCAAAGTTTTATTCTAATTGATTAACTACATATTCGAAGAAATGCTCAGAAAGGACCAAGTGGTTTACATCTACAATTTTAGTCTAATCTCTGGTCAGAATTTTTGTGCATCTTTTCATTGTACTAGCCTTATCAATGCATTGCAATTGTGTCAACACTCCATGGGCCCCTTGCATTTCTACGTATATAATTTCAAGATGTGCTAAGTCGCTTCAGTCATGTCTGACTATAGCCCTCCAGGCTCCTCTGTCCTTGGGATTCTCCAGGCAAGAATACTGGAGTGGGTTGCCATGCCCTTCTCCAGGGGATCTTCCCGACCCACATTTCTTATGTCTCCTGCATTGGCAGGCGAGTTCTTTACCACTATTGCCACCTCAGTTCGGGTCAGTTCAGTCGCTCAATCATGTCCAACTCTTTGCGACCCCATGAATCGCAGCATGCCAGGCCTCCCTGTCCATCACCAACTCCCGGAGTTCACTCAGACTCACATCCATCGAGTCAGTAATGCCATCCAGCCATCTCATCCTCTGTATCCCCTTCTCCTCCTGCCCCCAATCCCTCCCAGCATCAGTGTCTTTTCCAGTCAATTCTTCGCATGAGGTGGCCAAAGTACTGGAGTTTCAGCTTTAGCATCGTTCCTTCCAAAGAAATCCCAGGGCTGATCTCCTTCAGAATGGACTGGTTGGATCTCCTTGCAGTCCAAGGGACTCTCAAGAGTCTTCTCCAACATCACAGTTCAAAAGCTAGGAAATCCTTAATTTCAAGATAGAGATACTGTTTTCTTCGAGGGCAGGGAGAAGCTCGGCTGCAGGATAGCAAAGACAAACTCTCCTTCCAGGGAAAAGTTTGCTTGTGTATGCTAGCAGGATTTTCCTCAACTTGGAGTTCCTCCATGATGATTCAAACCCATTGCTTCTATATTACCCATCTAGCAGCTTCATTTCACTCAGTGGAACTTGGGAGTAAAAGGAATTCATGAGAATTCCTCCAGGCTGAGGAATCCACAGCCTGTTTATTGTGCTGTGAGTAACAGAGTCCTTTGTCTCTGACAGAGAAATCTCTTCTGTTCTTCTGTCAACTTCTGTGAATTTGTGGCAGGCTACTTGTTAGCTGGTAAACAGGATAAAATATCAGACCCTTTGAAGTTCTAGGTAGTATGTTTCTTTCTTAGAGAAATAACTACCCAGGGAAACTCCTACTGAAGGGTAGCAGAATATCCCACCCCAAAATATGCCACTTTGGCACAAGGATTATTCTGAAGGCAATTGAGAAGAAGCAGATACAAGAAAAGTTCTCTCTTCTCCATTTGTGTAAAAGCAGGACTAAAGTGACACTCCTCCACTCTCTACCAGGAAGGACAGAGATGAGTATTCTGAGACAAGTGTGGACCCTTACCATAACGAAGGCAGGGACTTAAATCTATATAGCAAATCTTATGCTTGTTTATCCTTCTTTTCCTGGTAACTACCCCACAAGTAGTTTAC
The DNA here is from genome assembly GCA_006408695.1 of Aepyceros melampus. Classification (NCBI taxonomy): domain Eukaryota; kingdom Metazoa; phylum Chordata; class Mammalia; order Artiodactyla; family Bovidae; genus Aepyceros; species Aepyceros melampus. The sequence continues at coordinate 82,865 of SJXQ01006954.1, read as the reverse complement.
TCATACCTTCCTTTTCTCTTTAGCCGAAGATGGCATTTAAGCCAAAGTTCTAAGCCACCTCTGAGAATTTTCCTTTTTCTCTGATTATCTCCCATGTCATCTTGCCTGGTGGCTCAGCAGTAAAGAATCTGCCTGCAGTGTAGGAGACCTGCAGGAGATGCAGGTTTGATCCCTGGGTCAAGAAGATTCCCTGGAGAAGGAAATGGAAATTCACTTCAGTATTCTTGCCTGGGAAATACCATGGACAGAGGAGCCTGGTGGGCTACAGTCTGTGGGGTCTGACAGTTGAAAATGACTCTCAGCAGTGAGTTGGAAACCACTAAGCACACACACACATATAACAACAACACACACATGCATGAAAGTGAAAAGTGAAAGTGAAGTCGCTCAGTCGTGTCCGACTCTTCGCGACCCCATGGACTGCAGCCCACCAGGCTCCTCCATCCATGGGATTTTCCAGGCAAGAGTACTGGAGTGGGTTGCCATTGCCTTCTCTGACATACACATGAGTATACATGTTAGTAAACCTCTGGGCTTTTTTTCACTTGCTCATCTGTTTTTTTATTATGGGGATCTCTGCCAAGAACTCAGAAGGGTAAACGGAAAATTACTTTACCACCCTTACACTATCATTTGAGATGCAGAGAAGATTTTCAACACTATAGTCTACTGTATCTCTCTCTAAACCCATTATTTCATATAATAAATTTTCCAGTGTAGGAACTGAAATTTCAAATGAATCAATAGGAGTATTTTTTAAAAGTAATTTATGATACAGCAACCCAAGATGGCTGTTCTCTTCCTCTCTGTATATCCCCTGCTTGACCAGTGAGTGCCTGCTTCACCTACACCCTGCTCACCTGGCTGACATTCCCACATACTTGCTCCAGGCCCTGGCTAATAACTGTTACTTTAGCCATCATGATAGCTTATCAAAAGGGGCAGCGAGGGACATGCCTTCTGCTGGTTCCCCTGGTAACCAGTGAGTCAACTTGATGTCAATTCCCTCTATAATTGGTAACTCCCGGCCCCTGGAGCAAAGACTGCCCAGTGTCCCGCCCGCAGTCCCCCACACATGGTAGGGTATTTCTAAGGATATTGTGTCAGACGTGCAAGCTCTCCCATCCCTTAAACCTTTGATGTCTCTGTTGCACATATCAAAGACATTTCTTTGGACTTAAGGTTGGTTAAGCACAGGCTTGCAGGCCTTCATAGTGCAGCTCAATAATAACAGTAATGACAATTTGCTCCATGATTCAGTGAGTATGGTTCAAACAGTATCATTTTATGAAAATAGAATGAATAAAAATCATCTTAAATTGTACATGTTTTTTCATAAATTACTCAATTATTTCATAAAAAATAGCTTATAGAGTAAATGGACTTTCCTGGTGGCTCAGTGGCAAAGAATATCCCTGTCAATGCAGGAGACAATGGTTGGATCTGAAAGATCTCCTGGGGGAGGGGATGGCTACCCACTCCAGAGAAGCCTGGTGGGCGACAGTCCATAGGGTCACAAACAGCCAGACACAACTTAGTGACTAAACAACAACAATAATAAATACTACGTAACAGGCACTGTTTTGTGAAGTGTTATTCCTCTAAAGAACTCCATCAAGTATAGACAATTATTATTTTATAAATGGAAAAAGGTGGAGAGTTGTATATCACTTATCCATAATTGCAGTGTTAGCATAGCAAAGCTGAGATTAGAACCCAGGAAGTTTAGCTGCAGAATGTGGTCTCTTAAACAATACACTTTTTTGCTTTGTATTTTAAAATACAAAATTTTGTATTTCGCTGATAGATCTTCTTGCTTCTCCACTAACCCACTCCAGTCTATTGACATCACAGCTGAAAGAGCAATGCTTTAAAAAAATAAGTTACATCATGTCCAGCTAAGGCTCCAATCCCATAAGTGGCCCTTATCTCACCCAGAGGATGCTTGCTCTGGCCTGTAAAGTCCTGATGTGATCTTCCCAATGCCACTGCTCTGTAACCACTCTATGACTCACCTTTGGCTCAATCCACACCAGATTCACTGGTCTCCTTGCTTTAGAGGAGAGCGCCCATTTCTCTCTACCGACATAGTATTTTAAAATAAAACAAAAACATTTACACCATAAGTGAAGAGGTCTTAAAGAGCAGAAAAAATGGCACACCAATAACTAGAGAAATAAACAAGAAAATTCATGGTTTTGACTAAGATGAGCCAAAAATTTGTTCACTTCCACAGGAAATACATGCTTTCTGACAAGTGTAAAGTTTTCATGACTGTGTCTATGTATAGTAGTTCTTCCAAATCTTGGTGGTCTTTGGCCTCAGGGTGAGTTTAGATATTCAATTAACCAGTACCTTTACTGATACAATATAAACAGTGAAATAAGGATGGTTCCCTTTCCTATCTATATGCCCACCTCACTTTCTCTTTCCCTCTAAATGAATTTTTTCTTTCTCCCCCTCTTCACAGATGGAAAACATAGGAAAACAGGGATAGTAAACATTTACTGCTCCTCAGCAAACTTCAGAGCCAGAATCTGCCCCTCTTAGGAATCATTCATACACCAAATACTAAGATATACCAGCTAATGAAAAACAGCATGAATGGAGCTTATTTTATAGCAATAAGAAATTTCATATAAATAGCCTAATTCATTTTAGTCAATAAATGCTTATTTAACATCTATATTGTAGTACTAGTTTAGAAGGAAAAAATATACATCAGTGGAAGTGGGGAGGATGTCTTTGCCCTTGTGGAGCTTATATTCTAGTAGGAAGAATAAGAAATAATAACTAAAGATAACAAATAAGTAAATTAATGTATAGTATGTTCAGTTCAGTTCAGTCGCTCAGTCATGTCCAACTCTTTTTGACCCCATGAATTGCAGCACGCCAGGCCTCCCTGTCCATCACCAACTCCCGGAGTTTACCCAAACTCATGTCCATTGAGTCAGTGATGCCACCCAGCCATCTCATCCTGTGTCGTCCCCTTCTCCTCCTGCCCCCAATCCCTCCCAGCATCAGGGTCTTTTCCAGTGAGTCAACTTTTCGCATGAGGTGGCCAAAGTATTGGAGTTTCAGCTTTAGCATCAGTCCTTCCAATGAACACCCAGGACTGACCTCCTTTAGGATGGATGGTTGGATCTCCATGCAGTGCAAGGAACTCTCAAGAGTCCTCTCTAACACCACAGTTCAAAAGCATCAATTCTTCAGCTCTCAGCTTTCTTCACAGTCCAACTCTCACATCCATACATGACCACTTGAAAAACCATAGCCTTGACTAGATACGTTAGAAGATGATAAATGCTGTGAAACAAAAGGAACATGAAAAGAGAGGTGGGGTAGGGAGGTGACTAAGTAGGTGGCAGTATAGAATGGGGTGCCCAAAGTAGCCTTGTAAAGCAAAGGATGTTTGTGCAAAGGATTAAAGGACATGAGCAAGTTAGACATGAAATTCTCTATAGGAAGTATATTCCAAGCAGAACTAGAGCTATAATCCAGAAATCTGATTACCTGTTTAAAGTAATCATGAGAAATGCTGGACTGGAAGAAACACAAGCTGGAATCAAGATTGCTGGGAGAAATATCAATAATCTCAGGTATGCAGATGACACCATCCTTATGGCAGAAAGTGAGGAGGAGCTAAAAAGCCTCTTGTTGAAAGTGAAAGAGGAGAGTGGAAAAGTTGGCTTAAAGCTCAACATTCAGAAAACGAAGATCATGGCATCTGGCCCCATCACTTCATGGGAAATAGATGGGGAAACAGTAGAAACAGTGTCAGACTTTGTTTTTTTGGGCTCCAAAATCACTGCAGATGGTGACTGCAGCCATGAAATTAAAAGGCGCTTACTCCTTGGAAGAAAAGTTATGACCAACCTAGATAGTATATTCAAAAGCAGAGACATTACTTTGCCGACTAAGGTCCGTCTAGTCAAGGCTATGGTTTTTCCTGTGGTCATGTATGGATGTGAGAGTTGGACTGTGAAGAAGGCTGAGCGCCGAAGAATTGATGCTTTTGAACTGTGGTGTTGGAGAAGACTCTTGAGAGTCCCTTGGACTGCAAGGAGATCCAACCAGTCCATTCTGAAGGAGATCAACCCTGGGATTTCTTTGGAAGGAATGATGCTAAAACTGAAGCTCCAGTACTTTGGGCACCTTATGCGAAGAGTTGACTCATTGGAAAAGACCCTGATGCTGGGAGGGATTGGGGGCAGGAGGAGAAAGGGACGACCGAGGATGAGATGGCTGGATGGCATCA
>SJXQ01006954.1:0-78562 GCA_006408695.1 Aepyceros melampus | reverse complement strand
CCCATCACTTCATGGGAAATAGATGGGGAAACAGTAGAAACAGTGTCAGACTTTGTTTTTTTGGGCTCCAAAATCACTGCAGATGGTGACTGCAGCCATGAAATTAAAAGGCGCTTACTCCTTGGAAGAAAAGTTATGACCAACCTAGATAGTATATTCAAAAGCAGAGACATTACTTTGCCGACTAAGGTCCGTCTAGTCAAGGCTATGGTTTTTCCTGTGGTCATGTATGGATGTGAGAGTTGGACTGTGAAGAAGGCTGAGCGCAGAAGAATTGATGCTTTTGAACTGTGGTGTTGGAGAAGACTCTTGAGAGTCCCTTGGACTGCAAGGAGATCCAACCAGTCCATTCTGAAGGAGATCAACCCTGGGATTTCTTTGGAAGGAATGATGCTAAAACTGAAGCTCCAGTACTTTGGGCACCTTATACGAAGAGTTGACTCATTGGAAAAGACCCTGATGCTGGGAGGGATTGGGGGCAGGAGGAGAAAGGGACGACCGAGGATGAGATGGCTGGATGGCATCACAGACTCGATGGACGTGAGTCTGAGTGAACTCCGGGAGTTGGTGATGGACAGGGAGGCCTGGCGTACTGCGATTCATGGGGTCGCAGAGTCGGACACGACTGCGCGACTGAACTGAACTGAAGGAGCCTAGTGAGTCTGGTGTGGATTGAACCATAGGTGAGTCACAGAATGGTTACAGAGCAGAAACCTTGGTGAAGATCACATCAGGACTTTACATACCTTTGCAAGCACATTCTTTCATCCTCTGGTGAGATAATGGCCACTTAAGGGATTGGAGCCTTAGCCGAACATGATGTAATTTATGTTTTAAAGCATCACTCTTTCAGCTATGCTGACAATAGACTGAAGTGGATTAGTAGAGAAGCGAGAAGATCTATCAGCAATCTGTTGGTAATTTAGAAATAATGGTGACTTACCACAAAGCAGCAGTTGAAATGGTGAGAAGTGGTCAGATAATTTTGAATTTTTAAGGTATAGCCTTCTTGATTTACTGATGCTTTGGATTTGACCATTATTGGCTTGGTGACAAAGTTTCTCTCCTTGGCCAAACTCTGGCCAGGTTCCTCTGAGCGATCTTCTTAACCCTGGCCCATACAAACTTGAACAAAAACTAACTTAGTTTCTAACAGCTCAAGGCTGTATCCCTAGAATGACCGTAGGCTTCTTAAAGTACCCATATGAGAAGATTCAAAGCTTCCAAAAGAATTTACTGTTGCTGGCTGGAACTCAGCCAGCACGTGGAGATAGGGTCCCATCTCCCAGTCTCCGAGAGAGGGGAGGAGCCTACTTTGATAATGCCACTTGGCAAACCCTGAAGGATTTCGCTTAGGCTAGAACCCTCTTCCTGCTCTTTGTAATTTTTTCTTGCTTTTCAGATTCTACAAGGCCCTCACTACTCCCACCCCTTATTCCCTCATCCTCCCTTTAAAACACACAGTCATCTATCTACAAATCAAAGTTGAGTTCAATTCACATCAGATTATTTTCCCCATAATTTCCCTATTATTAATAGTCTATGACCAATTTAAATTACCCTTATTACTTTAGCTAGTGTCCAGTTTTGTGTATCATTGCCAATGGTGGCAACTGGAGGAAGAACAGTTTGGGATGGCCAAATCAAAAATCAATATTGAACATGTTAGATCTGAGACGCCTAGGAGACTAAGTGACAATGTTAAGTAGGTTGTTGATCTAAGAGGCTGGTTGGAGGGAACAGTGCCTACCAACCATCCAGCATTTGCTTCTTACTGAACCTTTCTATTTCCCACCTGATACACTGCAACTGTTAAGAAATAGTGAAGAATTCTGTAAGAGATATTCCTCCAAAAATGGCCTTAAAATGGAAATCATTCCTATTGGCAATGAAAGTGAGAGGGCCCAAGAAATTCATGCCTCTTTGACATTGTTTTCCATAGAATTAATGAAAGATAGAAACAGATTATGACCTAGTGAATTAAAGGTGAAGCTTATTATAAATGCAAAGTGATTCTGGCAACCTTTAAATCCACATAGTTTGAGAAATTATGCACATCCAATGTCTTGGACAGCTCATGCTGCCTTAACAAAAACATCATAGACAGGACTGCTTAAACAATGGGAATTTATTTCTCCCAGTTCTAGAGACTGAAAGCTCAAGATCAAGGTGCCAGAGGATTGGTGAGACACCTTGAGCCGCAGCTGGCTGCCTTCTCACTGTTTTCACACATGGCCTTTAGCCAGAGGGATTCAGAGAAATGAATTCTTCCGTGTTTCTTATCAAGGCACTAAAAATTCCACTCTGAGAGGCACACCTTCATAACTTCATCTAAACCTTATTACATTCAATGATGCTATCTCCAAATACCATCCCACTGTTGCTCCTGCTGCTGCTGCTAACTCGCTTCAGTCGTGTCCGACTCTGCGACCCCATAGACAGTAGCCCACCAGGCTCTCCCGTCCCTGGGATTCTCCAGGCAAGAACACTGGAGTGGGTTGCCATTTCCTTCTCCAATGCATGAAAATGAAAAGTGAAAGTGAAGTCGCTCAGTGGTGTCAGACTCTTAGCGACCCCATGGACTGCAGGTTACCAGGCTCCTCCATCCATGGGATTCTCCAGTCAAGAGTGCTGGAGTGGGGTGCCATCACACTGCTAGGCTTCAATAAATGAATTTTAAGGGAACATAGTTATCTTTAACATAAATCATCGAAAAGGTGAGGAAGAGACACAGTCATAAGTGTCTGCTGCGTTGTCACCTTGGTTCCACCCTAGAATTTATTTCATGCTAAAATATATTCACATAGATTTCATGCCATTGCTTTAACTGATAGGCATGCAATAATTATCATACTTTCTCCAGAAATTATTCATTGTGTTTTCAACATGAAATAATGAAGACTCTATATGTGTTAATTTCACAAGGTATAAAAATACGACAGTACCAAGTGAAGTCATCTGGTAATAATTTCATTAAAAGTCTAAATGTTCAGTTTCTTTCAGCAACTGCCTAAGGGTTCTTCCCGCTAGGGAGGACAAAGAGCTATAAGCTTCTTAAGTAAGCAAAACCTGAATATTATTTACCATTTATTATTGAAACCAGCCACTTTACAAATTGACCTTATTCAGCTAGGCTTTCAACAACACAGTTGTCTGGTTTTGATTCTGGTAATAATAAGTACTCTATTGGCAGAAGTACAAACTCTAAAGCAATTTAATAAACAGTAATACAGTAATGAAAAGTATCAACAGTAATGAAGAAAAGTAAACAGTAATGAAAATTATCAACAGGGCTCTTCAGAAAGGTAGCTTCTGAATATATATATATATATATATATATATATATAAACAATAAATATACTTGGATGCTAAAGCTCTATTAAGCAATCTGGATTCGTTAATCACAATGTGTGTCTACCACTAATGCTCAATAAAAGCACCAACACTATAATTCGCCTTGGTGAAGTTACCTGTGATTCAGGTAATATTGAAAAACATCTGTCTTACATTTTATTTTTGAATGTTTATTTGGTTGCATTGGGTCTTAGTTGCAGCACACAGGATCTTCATTGTGTCATGCAGGATCTTTCATCGTGACACACAGACTCTCTGGTTGTGGCATGCAAACTTAGTTGTGGGGCATGGGCTTAGCTGCTCCACCACAAGTGGGATCTTAGTTCCCCGACAAAGAGTGGAACCCCACCCCCCATCCCCTGCACTGAAAGGCAGATTCTTAATAACTGACCACCAGAGAAATCCTGTCTTAAATTTTAAATACAGGTTTCACTCTTGTGAATATCAGACCCCATATTAACATGAGATCATACACTCACAACACTAGAAACATGAAATGAAATATCATTGATACTTTTGGTTGGTGCTTATCCTTTCAGTCAGTAACTTATATATTATGTGAGTCTGAGTTACCAAAACCTTAAATAATTTGATCGAAACCATAAAAGTGGTCCAATTCTTAAATAGATCACAGACTGCCTAAAAGCTGACATCATCTCATTTCCACACATGCATGTGTGAAGATAAGACTGCTGGTGGAAGTAAGACCTGGTAATAAGAATGAATGAAAAGATTAGAATCTTGTTCTCCATAAGTGTTTATTGTTTATATTGTTGTGCCCGAAAGTCCGAATCCCAAGACCGACAAGAACAAGACCTCCACGACAATGCAAAAGGCAAAAAGGGAAATTTATTTCTGACTCGAGTCAGGGCCCCCGCCACATCCAACGCAGTGGAGCAAGACGAGAGGCCCCGACCTCTGGGTTCGAGCAGTATTTATAGGATTATAGGCAGCTGGCAAACTTAGCTTGGTTGCACGGGTTACTCGTTTAACTGCTGATTGGTCAGTTTTTGCGGGCGTGGGCTTTCCTGAAGATTTCCATCTTTGTCTCTATAGACCACCTCTAGGCTTACAATGATGGGCTGAGCAGTGCACCCGCGAATTTTTAACCTGGCACAACATTCCCCCCTTGTCTTTGATCATATAGAGGAATCTTCCTCTACTGTCGCAATACAAACAGTTGTACCGTCTGAATACGTTCTTTCACAAAGGCTATCAACTTGTTAATAATGCAGGGCCCGAAGGTGAGGAGTAGCAGAGGGATAAGAATCGGTTCTAGCGATGGGGATATTAACGTGGTCAGCCAGGGGGACTTCTGAAACCATGATTCAAACCATCCCTGTTGAGCTTCTCGCTCTCTTTTCCGTTGAGCTAACCCTTCTCTAACCGTGGCCGTGGACTCTCTCACTACCCCAGGATGATCAGCATAGAAGCAGCATTCTTCTCCTAGTGCTGCACATAGCCCGCCTTGATGCAGGAAGAGCAGGTCTAGGCCCCGCCTGTTCTGTAACACTCCCTCAGAGAGCGAGGTTAGGGATTTTTCCAGGTGGCTAATAGTCTAGCGCTCTGGCATGGTGTCGCTTAACCCATGCCCAGTCTCCTGGCCCAATGTTGTGTGACAGTATAGTTCCTCCATTTTGACCTTCATGGATTTCCCGGATCAACTTCCAGACCTGGGCGTGTACTTTTCCCAATGCCATCAGGTCTTCCTGGAGTTGCCTCAATTTGGGGGAAGGTTGTCTTTTGCCCTCGAGAATGGGACAAATTGGAGGGGGCCTCCCATGCATAATTTCAAAGGGGGTCAGATTAAGTTTGAAGGGGGTGTTACACACACGGAAGAGGGCGAAAGGAAGGAGAGCCACCCAGTCCCCGCCAGTCTCTGTTACTAGTTTGGCCAGTGTCTCTTTTAGGGTCCGATTCATTCTTTCTACTTGCCCTGAGCTCTGAGGGTTATATTCACAATGTAGCTTCCACTTAGTCCCCAGAGCTAAGGCCAATCCCTGAACGACCTGACTGACAAAAGCAGGTCCATTATCAGAGCCAATGGTGACTGGCACCCAAACCTAGGCACTATTTCTTCTAAAATCTTTTTGGCCACTTTCAGTGCTGTCTCTCCCTTAGTAGGAAAGGCCTCAACACTAACAAATATCTATACCCATACTTGCCTGGTCTTACCTCTGTAAAATCTATCTCCCAGTGCTGTCCTGGCCCTTCCCCCGGTACCTGGTCCCAACGTGTTGCCGCCTTTCAGGCCTCATCTGCTGGCATGCCTTGCAGGCCTGGATTATGTCTCGCACTGTAGTTTGGCGTCCTGGGAACCTCAGGCAGGCGGTCTGGAGGAGCGCTGAAGTCTTTTTCTCATACAGATGTGTGGACAGGTGCAAGTTCTCACAGAGATGCTGACCTAAGTCGGCCAGAAGTATCAGGCAGTCCTCAGTGTCCATATGTCAGTTTATCGGCATCGTGGACCAGGAGGGCTGTAGCCGCAATGATGCGGAGACAAGGTGGCCACCCAGATGCCACCGGGTCTGGCCGTTTGGAGAGGTATGCCACGGGTCGCTTCCAGGGTCCCAACTGCTGTGTCAGGACTCCCTTCCCTACCCCCTGCTTTTCGTCTACAAACAGCTGAAAAGGTTTAGCTGGATCAGGAAGGGCAAGAGCGGGAGCCTTTAACAATGCCTGTCTGAGCTCCTGGAATGCCTGCCTCATTGGCTCAGTCCAAGTCCAATCTTTAGCCTCTCTACTGGCCTCATACAGGGGCCGGGCTTTTTCAGCAAATCCTAGGATCCACAACCGGCAATATCCAACAGTCCCCAGGAATTCTCTTACCCGAGGTATGTAACTTCCTGTTTGGCGATCTGGGCCTATTTGGCACTGGTGCGATAGCCCAAAGCCCCCAGAGTTTGAAGGAGGCTGCCAGTCGCTTTCAGGCAATTTTCTTTGGTAGTGGCTGCCAGCATTAAGTCATCAACATATTGCAGCAAGAGCACATCAGGGTGCCTACCTCGGTACTCCCAGAGGTCTTCTCCCAAGGCCTCATTGAATAACGTGGGTGAATTCTTAAAGCCTTGTGGCAATTAGATGCCACCGGGTCTGGCCGTTTGGAGAGGTATGCCACGGGTCGCTTCCAGGGTCCCAACTGCTGTGTCAGGACTCCCTTCCCTACCCCCTGCTTTTCGTCTACAAACAGCTGAAAAGGTTTAGCTGGATCAGGAAGGGCAAGAGCGGGAGCCTTTAACAATGCCTGTCTGAGCTCCTGGAATGCCTGCCTCATTGGCTCAGTCCAAGTCCAATCTTTAGCCTCTCTACTGGCCTCATACAGGGGCCGGGCTTTTTCAGCAAATCCTAGGATCCACAACCGGCAATATCCAACAGTCCCCAGGAATTCTCTTACCCGAGGTATGTAACTTCCTGTTTGGCGATCTGGGCCTATTTGGCACTGGTGCGATAGCCCAAAGCCCCCAGAGTTTGAAGGAGGCTGCCAGTCGCTTTCAGGCAATTTTCTTTGGTAGTGGCTGCCAGCATTAAGTCATCAACATATTGCAGCAAGAGCACATCAGGGTGCCTACCTCGGTACTCCCAGAGGTCTTCTCCCAAGGCCTCATTGAATAACGTGGGTGAATTCTTAAAGCCTTGTGGCAATTGGGTCCAAGTTAGCTGCCCAGGGGTCTGACCATTGTCTTCTTTCCATTCAAATGCAAAGATTTCCTGACTCGAAGGAGCTAAGGGCAAGCTAAAAAAAGCATCTTTCAAGTCCAAGACAGTATACCAGGTGTGATCTGGGGGCAGACTGCAACCACTCGTTTGTTTACTTCCCACAAATCTTGCACCGGCCTGAAGTCCGTTCCCCCTGGGTAGCAGGGGGGGTATTCCACGGGGATCGGCACCTCCTGAGAACCCCTGCCTCCAGGAGGCATTGTATGTGGGGCCTGATGCCACGTTGGACCTCCTGACTCATGGGGTATTGCCATACCCTCACAGGCTGTGCACTAGCCCTTAGCTCAATCACAATAGGGGGTCTCTGTTTAGGAAGTCCCGTTCCTGCTGTCTCTGCCCAGGCCAGGGGGTATTTCTGAACCCACGGTTGTACATTGGGGTTTATCGTCGCTGGGGCTTCTGGCAAGTACAGTCTATATTCATCTCTTAATGCTAGAGACATAACTTGTAAAGGCTGACTGGTCCCATCCACAACAGACAGCTGCCCGTGGTCGGAGTGAATCTGGGCATTAACTTTGGATAACAAGTCTCTTCCTAACAATGGGGCTGGACACTCAGGTACCACGAGGAAAGAATGGGTTACCTGCTGTGTCCCCAGATTTACTTGTTGTTTTGTTGTCCATCCATACTGTCTGGTACCTGTGGCCCCTTGTACCCAACTGGTCTTCTTAGACATGGGTCCATCTTTCAGATTAAGAACTGAGTGTTGAGCCCCAGTGTCTACCATGAAGTCCATAGGTTTCCCCTCCACTTTTATAGTTACCCAGGACTCAGGGAGGGGCGCTGAGCCTTGACCCCCCAATCGCTGTCCTCTCCTGTATAGGGAATACGAGTGCCTGGGGGAGGCAGCTTCTTGTCAACAGTATCTCTTTTTAATTCTCTATTCGGACACTCATTTTTCCAATGTCCTTGCTGCTTAAAGTAAGCACATTGGTCTCTCTTCAGACCCTGTCTGGCTGGCCGGCGTTTTTCTGACTCCCTGGGTCCTTCAGGCCCCTCGTTGGGCACCATTCCTGCTTTGACCCCAGCAAAAAGGATCTGAGCCTTTTTTTTTTTTTTCAATTTTCTTTCATCCTGAATTCCCTTTCTTCTTGTCTAACCCGCTCAGCATGCTCTCTTTCTTCCCTTCTAATATGTTCTTCTCTTTCTTTCGGGTGCAAAAGCTCAGGAGGAAACCGGAAATGGGTGTCTCCACTCCAAACGAGGTCAGACTCCCCAGTGGACACTCCACAGGGACACAAGACCCATGTCAGCACTTTCGAGGAAAGCTCAGGTTCCGGCCACAGAACCAGACGAGGACTTAGGAAGTGGCACAGAATGGAGAGGAATCACGAGAGGTCCCTTGCCATTCGTGAGGAGAATGGCCTCTCCTGAGGGCACTAGAGCAGGTCCCTGAGGTCCCCATCGTACTCGAGAGGGACCTGCCACAACTCGAGAAACACCAGGAGGTTCTCCCTTCCAGGCACAATGAGTCCCTTTTCCAGTGTGGCATATCAAGGGAAATCACAATTTCTCTCTTGGACCTCAAAAGGGTCCTTCTCATCCTTGCTGTGACTCAAGGAGTTCCCGACACACGTGCCTCCACTCAAGAGGAACCCCGGGGGTCCCGCCACAATTCAAGAGGAACCCCATTGTCCCCTCCTCAGCTCGAGATGAGGGTTCCTTTCCCTGCTTCATCGGCAACAGATTCGCGGCATTCCTGTCGCATCTCAGGAAGAGGTACACTCCACAGGAGAGTTTAGAGGAACTCTAGGTGTCTTGCCACCCAGCCAAAAGACCCCCAGAAGTCTCAGTCCACTCCAGAGGAACCTGATATCCCTGCACTGCCTCGACTGTCACACTGAGGATTGACTCATCCCTCGTGCCTCCACTCAAGAGGAACCCCGGGGGTCCCGCCACAATTCAAGAGGAACCCCATTGTCCCCTCCTCAGCTCGAGATGAGGGTTCCTTTCCCTGCTTCATCGGCAACAGATTCGCGGCATTCCTGTCGCATCTCAGGAAGAGGTACACTCCACAGGAGAGTTTAGAGGAACTCTAGGTGTCTTGCCACCCAGCCAAAAGACCCCCAGAAGTCTCAGTCCACTCCAGAGGAACCTGATATCCCTGCACTGCCTCGACTGTCACACCGAGATTGACTCATCCCATGGTGGCACGTGTGACAGCCCTGGTGGCACCTCATGGGAAAGTCACAGATCCCTGTGTCAACTCGACGGGAAGCATGACAGTGCTGCTGCAGCTTAGGAGGAGAGCAGGCGTGCATGTCTCAACTCTAGATGAGGCCTGAATCCCCTGTGGACACTACAGAGGGACCCAAGTCCCATGTCAGCACTTTTAAGGAAACCTCAAGATCTGGCTGCATGTCAGGACGAGGAATTAGGACCCGCCATTGACTGGAGAGGAATCCTGAGAGGTCCCTCGCCATTTGCACGGAGACTGGCCGCTCCGGAGTCCACACCAGCGGGTCGCTGAGGTCCCCATTGTAACTCGAGTGGGACCTGCCACAACTCGAGAAATACCAAGAGGTTTTCCCTTTGAGGTGCGACGAGGCTCTTTTCTGCTGCGGCATGTCGAGGGAAATCACACCTTCTCTCTTGGACCTCAAAAGGTTCCTTCAGTCCCTTGCTATGACTCAAGAAGTTCCCTGTCTCATGCTTCTGCACTCGAAAGCAACCACAAGGGTCTCGCCACAACTCAAGAGGCGCCCCAAAGGGTCATTCACTCCCTTGCTGCGACTCAAGAAGTTCCGTGACACACGTGCCTCCACTGGAGAGGAACCACGAGGGTCCCGCCACAAATCAAGAGGAGCCCCGTTGTCACCTCCTCAGCTCGAGATGAGGGTTCCTTTCCCTGCTTCATTGGGAACGGATTCCCGGCATTCCCACCGCATCTCAGGAGGACATAGTCTCCACAGGAGAGTCGAGAGTAACTCCAGCAGTCGTGCCATCAGGCCACAAGAGCCCCAGAAGTCTCAGTCCACTCCAGATGAACCTGATGTCCCTTCACAGCCTCGAATGTCACCCTGATGATCGATTCAGCCCATGGTGGCACTTCTGTCAGCCCTGGTGGTACCTTGAGGGAAAGCCACAGATCCCTGTGTCAACTCGACAGGAAGCCTGACAGTGCAGTTCCAGCTCAAGAGGAGACCGGGCGCGCATGTTTCCACTCAGGACGAGGCCTGAATGCCATGTGGTCACCCCAGAGGGACCCAAGTCACATTTCAGCACTTTTGAGGAAACCTCAGTGTCCAATCGCAGCTTCAAACAAGGACATAGAAACCGCAACCGACTGGAGAGGAATCCCGTGAGGTCCCTCGGCATTCACACAGAGAATGGACTCTACTGAGGCCACACGAGCAGTTCCCTGTGGTCCCCGTCATAACTCAAGAGGGAACTGCCGCAACTCGTGAAACACCAGGAGGATCTCCCTTCCAGGCACAATGAGGCCCTTTTCCGCTGTGGCATGATGAGGGAAATCACACATTCCGTCTTGGATCTTTAAAGGTTCCTTCACTCCCTTGCTGCAACTCAAGAAGTTCCATGACACACGCCCGTCAACTCGAGAGAAATTACCAAGGTCCCGCCACAGCTTAAGAGGAGCCCCATTGTCCCCTCCTCTGCTCGACATGAGGGTTCCTTTCCCGGCTTCATTGGGAAAAGATTCCCGGCATTACCATCGCATCTCAGAAGGAGGTGCTCTCCACAGGAGAGTCGAGAGGAACTCCAGGGGTTGTGCCACCAGGCCAAAAGAACCCCAGAAATATCAGTCAGCTCCAGATGAACCTGAGGTCCCTGCACTGCCTTGACTGTCACCCCGAGGATCGGCTCACCCCATGGTGGCTCATGGGACAGCCCTGATGGCACCTCAAGGGAAAGGCACAGATCCCTGTGTCAACTCGACAGGAAGTCTGACAGTGCTACTACAGTTCAGGAGGAGAGCAGGCTTGCATGTCTCAACTCCAGACGAGGCCTGACACCCCTGTGGACACTCCAGTGGGACCCACGTCCCATGTCAGCAGTTTCAAGGAAACCGCAGGGTCTGGCTGCAGCTCCAGATGAGGACTTAGGACCCGCCACCGACTGGAGAGGTATCCCGAGAGGTCCCTAGCCATTCACACAGAGACTGACCTTTCTTGAGGCCACACGACCTGGTCCCTGATGTTCCCGTCGTAACTCGAGAGGGTCCTGCCACAACTCTAGAAACACCAGGTGGTTCTCCCTTTCAGGCGTGATGAGTCCTTTTTCTGCTGTGGCTTGTCGAGAGAAATCACACTTTCCATCTTGGACCTCTAAAGGGTCCTTCATGCCTTTGTTGCAACCCAAGAAGTTCCCCGACACACGCACCTTCACTCGAGAGGAGCCCCGACGGTCCCGCTATAACTCAGGAGGAGCCCCGGTGTCCTCTCCTCAGCTCGAGATGAGGGTTCCTTTCCCTGCTTCATTGGGAATGGATTCCCGGCATTCCCGTCGCATCTCAGGTGGAGGTGCTCTCCACAGGAGAGTCGGGAGGAACACCGGGGGTCGTGCCCCAGGTAAAAAGATCCCTAGAAGTCTCAGTCAACTGGAGATAAACCTGACGTCCCTCCACTGCCTTGACTGTCACGGCGAGGATAGACTCACCCCATGGTGGCACGTGTGACAAACCTGGTGGCACCACGATGGAAAGCCACAGATCCCTGTGTCAACTTGACAGGAAGCCTGACAGTGCTGCTACAGCTCAGGAGGAGAGCGGTTCACAGACAGCGGGGTTGAGCTGGTTTGCCCCATTATAAAACAGCCTAATATAAAAACACAGAAAATGGACACGGCACCCGCACTCACACACGCGACAAGGGGAGGACAGACAGACATCGGCCAAAAACACTGAAATAGGCCTCTGGTTTGATTTAAATTTCTTCCCTGTATTTACCTTTCCTCACGGTGTCCACTGTCCGTCAGACCTGATTTTGGAGGGGTCCCGACCGTCCCCTCCCCTGAAAACCCAAATGCCTTCCAGCGCGTCCGCCGGGCCTCGGACTTACAATGGTTGGGTGGTTATTCTGCTCTCAGAGTGAAAGCTTTCCCTGCACCAGTTACACCCCCGCGCATCGGCGGGCCCAGGATTTACACTGGATTTTCTGTACCTTAGCACCGGTGCTCCAGTAAATTTCCCCTTATGTCTGGAGGGATTCTTTCCCTCGGTCAAGGGATCCCGGATGAGCCCCCAAATGTTGTGCCCAAAAGTCCGAATCCCAAGACTGACAAGAACAAGACCTCCACGACAATGCAAAAGGCAAAAAGGGAAATTTATTTCTGACTCGAGTCAGGGCCCCCGCCACATCCAACGCAGTGGAGTAAGACGAGAGGCCTGGACCTCTGGGTTCGAGCAGTATTTATAGGATTATAGGCAGCTGGCAAACAGCTTGGTTGCGTGGATTACTTGTTAACTGCTGATTGGTCAGTTTTTGCGGGGCGTGGGCTTTCCTGAAGAATTTCCATCTTTGTCTCTATAGGCCACCTCTAGGCTTACAATGATTGGCTGAGCAGTGCACACGTGAATTTTTAACCTGGCACAACATATATATTTATGAATCTGGTCACACTGTGCAGCTTCTGAGATCGTAGTTCCCAGATCAGAGATTGAACCAATTGAACTGGGCCCTCAACAGTGAAAGCGCAGAGTACTAAGCACGGGACCACCAGGGAATGCCCCTATGATCTATGTATTTATATAGCACATGATACTTTTCATAGCTATTTTGAAGAATATTATATTGATATTCACAACAACCTTGTGAAATAAATAGCACCAGTTATTCAGTAAATTTTAAGAGGAAACTAAGATAGTAATAAGGTGCATCGTGAATGTAGGCACAAACCAAAAAACAGTCACAAAATATTTTTTAAAACAAAACATGACCTAATTGACTTTCATGTTTGGAAAATGATAACCCAAAGTGCTCCTGTGGTTTTGAATAAATGAATGAAGTTCCCGGCTTAAGCTTTCTAAGTTGTTTAAAAGCTAAGAATTAAGCTATAAAGCACTTTATTGAGTTCTCCCAAATTAGAAATTGTAAAAGTAAAAGTTTAGTACACCCCTTGTAAGGTCCCAGAGGATAGGAATTATGACATATACTAACACAGATGAGGATCCATGATCAGTGATGGTGCAAAAACCACCAGAGTGGGTATAAGAAGCTCAAATTAATGCACCAACCAAGATCTGCTCAACTCAGTTTGTCTCAAACTGTTGCTTTGTTTTCTGGCCTCTACCCATAAAACTCATTTGTTGCTACGCATGAGGGCTCAGTTGTGTCCGACTCTTTGCAACCCCATGGACTGTAGATTGTCAGGCTCCTCTGTCCATGGAGTTCTCCAGGCAAGGATACTAGAGCTGGTTGTCATTTCCTTCTTCAGGGGATCTTCCCTACCCAAGGATCGAACCCATGTCTTTTGCATCTCTTGCATTGGCGGGAGGATTCTTTACCAGCTGAGCCAACTAGGGAAGCCCTCTAGTTGTTGGTACATTTATTTATTAAAAATGCAGATGGCATACTCACAGTAATTGAGGGATTATAATAAAGTCACTATTTACAAAGGTGTTGATTTAGTTAAGAGACACCAATAAGGGATGACACAGCTTCTCAGTGCAAGCAACAGTGAGAATCTATTACCACACTTTAGGCTGTGGGGGCAAGGCAAGGAGGCAGCTACTGAAACCTGGAAAGAGCCGCTGTGTGCAGAGGGCCACCTGACATGATCTTCAGTGGAGGTATGTAAGATACACTGGATAGAAGGAGTTCCCTGTCTCTCTTCCCTGTCTCCAATCTCCTTTCAGAAATTTCAATGACTGATCTCCATCAAAAGCCAAAGAAAAAGGGAGTTTAGGGACACAACAGCCTCCCAGGGAATAGTTCGGTATAGGGGAGGGTGGAGCATGAATCTTCAGAGGCAAGTGGAAAAGATAAAAAATGGTGAAGAGAAACAAATTCCATAATGTACATTTATAATCCTGCCAAAATTTAACAGCTCTTCAGTTAGAGACTCAATTTATGTAATCTTTCTGTAAGGCAAAAATCCAGATAAATTGCTTAAAGTTAGTGTTTATAGAAAGATTATATTGAATAGCGAATTTCTCTTTCATTAAAAACAAATGCTTGACTGAGCAATTAGGCTATGGAGATGAGACGGAGAATGAAAGAAAACCTAGGTTTTTATTCAACCACCATGATTCCATTACAGACGTGATCTACCCATTACAAGAGGCACTATGGCAACCAGCTCAGAAGAAAGGGGGAGGGGGAGGAGATAGGAGGATGTAACCTAGCAACAGAATCTTTAGGCCACAGTTTGCTCATAATTGTCAAAATGGTAGTTAGTGATATCAGAAAACATAATTAAATCAAGAGAAAGTATACCACAAAGAGGTGAGTGGGGATATAGCAAATATTTAGATATGTAGGTAAGAAAGATCAAATGTTTATTTAAGTTAAAATTCTTGTATAAAATGTTTTTCTGTATATTATTTTAAATAAATGTACACATAAAGTAAAAAACTGTTTAGAAGGAAATAAACTGATTTCTATTAGAAAAGCATGTGCCTAAGATAGAGCTTTTTCAGTATAAATTTGAAAAATTAAATGGTTATAATCTCAACCTTAAGAATGAAAAAAGTAGTTCATTTTTTTATTTTTTAATGTGTCCATCTATTCATTTGGCTGCATCAGGTCTTAGTTGCCACACTCAGGATCTTCTGTGATGCACGAACTTTCTAGTTGTGGCTTGCAGACTTAGTTGCTCCAAGGCATGTGGGAGCTCAGTCCCTGATAAGGGATCAAACCCACATCCCTTCATTGCAAGGCAGATTCTAAACCACTGGACCACCATGGAAGTCCCTTCAAATAGTTGCTATTTAGATCAATATTGCTATTTCCTTCTGATTGATATTTGAGAAATGTTCATGTAGAATACTATTAGCTAACCACATCATGCAGATAACAAATTAATACCTATAACAGAATTAGGACAGTTTTCCTTTATTAACTCCACTGATTTCATTCATTCACATACACATTCTGATTTCAGGAGAATATGTTAATTGGTACACTAACTATATTTTCTTATTTTCTAAATTTTTGAAGTTCTGGGATCTGGGGCCAGACTAACTGCCCCTCCCAGGACTTGTTTAGTCACTAAGTCGATCTGACTCTTTTGTGACCCCACGAACTGTAGCCAGCCAGGCTCCTCTGTCCATGAGATTTCCCAGGCAAGAATACTGGAGACGGCTGCCATTTCCTTCTCCAGGGGATCTTCCCGACCCAGGGATCAAACCCAGGTCTCCTACATTGCAGGTGGATTCATTACCACTGAGCTATCAAGGAAGCCCAGAACCTATCACAGGGAATTATCACAGGGAATTATGTATATGTGTTTAGTCACTCAGTCATATCTGACTCTTTGTGGTCATATGGACAGACTGCATCCTGCCAGGCTCCTCTGTCCATGGTATTCTCCTGGCAAGAATACTGGAGTGGGGTGCCACCTCCTCCTCCAGGGGATCTTCCAACCCAGGGACTGAACTTGCATCTCCTGCGTTGCAGGCAGATTCTTCACCACTGAGATGCCAGGGAAGCCCTTCCCAGGGGCTAACCAATTATTAAAGACAGCAAAAGACTCAACATGGTCTTTTGTAGGCAAACTAGGTAATCTAGGGCCTGAACTCTGAACCACCACCTCTCTCTGGATCTGTCTTGTCAAGAGGCAGAATCCTCTGCACTGATCTCCCTGGGGCCAGATACCAGGCAACTAGAAGAAACAGCCTCTATGACCCAGAGCCTGCCGAATTATTCAAACTAGCCAATTCTAACCTTGCTTACCCTGCCTGGCCTGGCCTTTCCCATGGAAACCAAAATGCAGGCTCCACTCATCCTTTTCCTTGGCTCTTTACACATCCTGACTGACCCTAGTGCTTCCCTATGCAGTCTGGTGTGCCCCTCCTGTTAGAAACTGTAACCGACCCGGCAATCATCTCCTGATCTGTTTCCTCATCCTATTGCAATAACAATAAACCCTACATTTTAAGACAATTGGTTCTAGTCATTATTGCCTGTTTTAACTCTTGAAGGAACTGTGCAGTAAATATTTCAGATGGATCACTGACTCCAAGTTCATTTACTGGCTGTGTGACACTGGGGAGAATAATACAATTCTATGAATCTCAGTCTACTTTTGCAAAATAGTGAAATTCTCTACCACTAGAAAAATTAGTCCTCTTACTGTTTTCTCTGTTTTTATAAAATATAAGACTTTATACTAAATTATCTTCCCATTTGGAAATATAGATAATTTCCCTTTTCTTTTATCTGGCAAAACATCTATAATTGTACCTAGTTATAGTTTTTTTGACTTGAGACCAGCTGAATCAGTTGTGATGCAATTAAGATTTTATAGTAAAGTCCCCACAAGGTGGCAGCAGAGGCACCACCATCAGCAGCCAGTCGCTGTACAGAGGAGCCTAAGGAAGGAAGCAAGGGAAGTGAATGGTGTGCCTACAGCTGAACGTCTGGGATTTGGTGCTGCTTTGAGTCTGTGGGCTCCACACAGGAGAAGCTGGGTCACTGAGCTTCCAGGGAACTTAATAGGCCAAAGGCAGCGTTTGGCCCCACCTAAGACCCTGGGTCCGCTTTTAGAATTTCATTTTGTGAGGAAGTTCAGGTTTTTTCTACAGTTCACTGTGGTGTGTTCTACAAATACTAACTGAAAATACTATTCTTAATTCCTAATTAATGGCACAGAGCACATTCCTGTGCATGTAAGCAGTCTATTCCTGAAAAACAAAACGTCTCTGAGATGTAGAAAATTAGTAACACTCATAGTCCATGTTTGCATCCTTATTAACATTACTCTATTAAAATCATAAATTCTTTAAGTATCTTAAATAGATTATTTGTAGTAACAAAATAATTTGGACTACTCTTTCATTAAAATGTTAAAAATCTCCCACATAGTACAATATATCCCTCTTGTGATTTTTACTGCATTTGAGGGAGAAAGAATCAATGAAATGGAACCCTCTGATTAAGTTCTAAGATTGTATACCAGTTCTGAGGGGTGGGAAAGAACATGCAAGCCGCCTAGAACTGTTGGATCTTTACATCTTCAACACAAATGTGCAAATAGACACACAAATGCAGGACTCAGATACACCTGTTCTCATTAAGAATTCAGAGGAGAAAAGCTAAGTTCTTGTAGGTGTATTTAGGAAGTATTCTATTTAAAATGTTATAAAATTTAATTTTACCAGCTGAGGCTTAAAAAAAGGGATGCTCTGCTTCTTGTTTCAGTTCTCACCTTACAAACCAGCATCCTTTTCAACACATATTCAGCATTAATGTTTCATTGTTTTGCACTTTTTGTTGGTGATTTCACTGTTTGAAATGACCCCAAGCATAGTCCTGAAGTGTTATCTGGTATATCCAAGCACTGGAAGGCTGTGATGTGCCTCAAAGAGAAATATGTGTTAGATATGCTTTATTCAGGTGAGTTACAGTATTGTTGACCCTGAGTATAATGTTAGTGAATTAACAACCTATATTAAATAAGGGGACTTTAAATAGAAACACACAAAAACCAAGGTTATGTGTTAATTGATTTTAGAAATATTATGACCTCAGGAACCTAATTCTATGCTTCCCCAGGGGCAGTGGTTCAGTATTCATGAGTTCAATGTGACTTTATAGCGGACGATGAGACTTCATTGCGGACAATGAGACTTCATTGTACTCTCCATTGGTCCTATGCTAGTAGAGGCCCTAATCCTTAGTTCTCAAGTCTGGCTGGAGACTAATATCACACGTGGAATTGAAAGGAGAAATAACTGACCATAAGTTCCAATCGTGGAGATTCTGATGCAATGGATAATTGTATATATGTCTGCCTGTGAGTCAAATATATAGCGAGGCTTGAGAGCAACTTTCTAGCTCACTTTGCCACACAAGGAACTGAGTGGCTGCTCTGGTACTTCCTACTGGGGATTCTCTGGGAGGGCAATGTGTGTGCTCGGATAAGGAAAGCGTCTAAAAGACAAGTTTTTCTAGCCAGCCTTGGGTTAGTTTTGAAATAAAATGTCTTGAGTTCCTATTAAAAAAACAATGCCTTAAAAATCAGAATTTTTAAGTGCTTTGAGCAGGTATCACTTTATTTTAGGGGAGGTGGACACAGCCAAGTTCTAGCCAATGAGATATATAAAAAAAATTCTGCGTGAGACTCGTGGGACATTTTTCTCAAAAAAATGCAAGTGGGAGAAACTCAATGTTTCATCTTGTTACAACCTGCTTTGAACTGGAGTTGTAGGAAGAAATGATGTGGGGAGCCGTAGCAGTCATTTTGCAACCATGAAAGAGAAGACAAGAAAATTATAGGGCACATCCCAGAGTTCTGACCTCAATGAGTTATTGACTCTTCCTGTTAAGTGTGAAAAGTCAATTCCCTGTTGCTGGGCCACATTTACTCAGCGTCATCTTTACCTCACAGCTGGAAGCATGCCTACTGAAATGGCCCTCCCATCCTGCAGAGCATGGTGAAGTCTGGCACAGTTCATAAGATACTTGACAAATTCTATAGGGTTTATGCTCTCATTGTCTCCTCTGCATGGAATGCTCAATCTGTGCTCCCTCTCTCACTTTCTACAGGTACACTTTTCTATGTAGCTCTGTTCCACCACGTGGGGCCACTGCTGCTGCTAAGTCGCTTCAGTCGTGTCCGACTCTCTGCGACCCCATAGACAGCAGCCCACCAATCTCCCTGTCCCTGGGATTCTCCAGGCAAGAACCCTGGAGTGGGTTGCCATTTCCTTCTCCAATACATGAAAGTGAAAAGTGAAAGTGATGTCACTCAGTCGTGTCCAATCTCAGCGACCCCATGGACTGCGGCCTTCCAGGCTCCTCCGTCCATGGGATTTTCCAGGCAAGAGTACTGGAGTGGGGTGCCATTGCCTTCTCCCTACCTCTCCTTAATTACCAAAGCAACACAATATAAACCTATTACATGTGGAAGACCTGCATAAGCACACTTTCATGGAAGATCTGGGTCTGTAGCCCTCCAGGCTCCTCTGTCCATGGGGATTCTCCAGGTAAGAATACTAGAGTGGGTTGCCATGCCCTCCTCCAGGGGATCTTCTCAACCCAGGGATCAAATCCAGGTCTCCCGCATTGCAGGTGGATTCTTTACCATCTGAGCCACCAAGGAAGACCAGACCTGGGACTACTAAAGATCAGTACAGCAAATGAAACACAGGAATGAACTTGTCATATTCTGGCCAACTCTGCCATCAGGAATCTCTCACAGATTCTCCCTTTGGAATGTCAATATGATCTACCTATGGTGATCTCTTCCTTGGAGATCTCTTCCTTCCAGTGAAGACCATCTCAGTTCATTCTCTAATGAACAGATGCTAAGTGTGTATATATATGTGCACACATATGCATTTGCTGCTGCTGCTGCTAAGTCGCTTCAGTCGTGTCTGACTCTTAGCAACCCCATGGACTGCAGCCCACCAGGCTCCTCCATCCATGGGATTTTTCAGGCAAGAGTACTGGAGTGGGGTGCCATTGCCTTCTCTGACATATGCATTTACACATACATTTATGTGATTTTTAAAAAATGGTAGGAAATATATTAATAATGCCTACCTCTTGGTGATGGAATCATAAGTAATTCATATAATAGTCTTCAATATGATGTGATTTTCCTCCTAAAATTTCTACAGCAAATATAAACTATTTTAAAATAAAAATTAATTTTATTAAAATATTCAATTCAGGAGCAAATCATCTGGACAGCACATGTCTGGCAATAGGCTCTGAAATATATTCAGGTTCCATGTGTTAATATACTGACATTTGTCACAAAGCAATAATAGCACTAGTAATTGAAAATTCAACTTCCAAAACCTAAAAGCTGCATTCCACTTTCCTCCTGGAGCCCTCTCCCACTTCACCTCCACACCTTCATTCTTGTTAACACTCCTCTTCAAATGTATCACAGTCTCTAGCCCTTTATTGACTATGCCAAAGCCTTTGACTGTGTGGATCACAACTAACAGTGGAAAATCCTTAAAGAAATGGGAGTACCAGACCACCTTACCTGACTCCTGAGAATGCAGGTCAAGAAGCAAGAGTTAGAACTGGACATGGAACAACAGACTGGTTCCAAATCAGAAAAGGAGTAAGTCAAGGTTGTATATTGTTACCCTGCGTATTTAACTTATGTGCAGAGTACATCATGAGAAATGCTGGGCTGGATGAAGTACAAGCTAGAATCAAGATTGCCAGGAGAAATATCAAGAACCTGAGATATTAAACTCAACATTCAGAAAACTAAGATCATGGCAGATTGTTGAGTTTTAAGCCAACTTTTTCACTCTTCTCTTTCACCTTCATCAAGAGGCTCTTTAGTTCTCTCTTTCTGCCATAAGGGTGGTGTCATCCCATCATTTCATGGCACACAGATGGGGAAACAATGGAAACAGTGAGAGACTTTATTTGGCGGGGGCTCGAAAATCACTGCAGATGGTGACTGCAGCCATGAAATTGAAAGATGATTGCTCCTTGGAAGGAAAGTTATGACCAACCTAGACAACATATTAAAAAGCAGAGACATTACTTTGCCAACAAAGGTCCATATAATCAAAGCTATAGTTTTTCAAGTGGTCATGTATGGATGTGAGAGTTGGACTATAAAGAAAGCTGAGTGCCAAAGAATTGATGCTTTTGAACTGTGGTGTTGGAGAAGACTCTTGAGAGTCCCTTGGACTGCAAAGAGATCCAACCAGTCCATCCTAAAAGAAATCAGTCCTGAATGTTCATTGGAAGGACTGATGCTGAAGCTGAAACTCCAATACTTTGGCCACCTGATGTGAAGAACTGACTCACTAGAAAAAACCCTGATGCTGGAAAGGTTGAAGGCAGGAGGAGAAGGGGACGACCAAGGATGAGATGGTTGGATGGCATCACCGACTCAATGGACATGAGTGTGAGTAAGCTCCGGGAGTTGGTGATGGACAGGGAAGCCTGGTGTGCTGTAGTCCATGAGGTCACAAAGAATCAGACATGACTGAGTGACTGAACTGAATTAGCCCTTAGGAGGCTCTCTAGAGCTGAGGTCAAGTACTTTATTCTTGATCCCTATCTGTTAAAATCTTTGAACATGAACCCCCTAATATATATATAAATATACATTTCCTTTACATGTACAATTATGACATACCCTAAAATACAAATGAAAACTTAAAAGTAAGGGATGAGACAAGGATGAAACAAGATTTTTAAAAGTAATTGACATAATCTAGTGCATTAATAATGAAAATAATTTGTAATTGACAACGCTTCATTTTTAAAATCTTAGTGTAACTCTCTTATTTAGCAATTCAGAAGTCTGGTTGGATTTATCTTAATATTTGATTTCAATAATTCATTTTACAGCAATAACTCATGTCTCTGTCCCTATTTGAAGACTTTTTCATCTGTATAAGAGCAGAAGAGAAATAAAAATATTTAACTAGCTGTATGGTGTGTGCTGCGATTCATGGGGTCGCAAAGAGTCGGACACGACTGAGCGGCTGAATTGAACTGACCTGAACTGACCTGAACTGAACTGAACTGAATAGCATGGGTGGTAAGCAATTAAAACAGCCACTCCAGTCAGAATGGACCCAGGCTGAGACTGCTAACCCCATAGTGCCCATCAGCTAAATGCCAATCAGGATTTCAAGGAAAAGACAAGGCACTCTACCAACATTTGACTGTAGCTTGCACTTGAACATTTATTGTAAAATCAAAGAAGCCCAGTCAATCCATGCCTTTGAGGCAAAGGTGTTGTTTTAAAGATGTGCAAATACGCAAGTAAAATTTTAAAAGGACTTAAGCTATGGAGGAAGCATTTAGAAAAAATGGATGTTTGGAAAATGTCTCTCTGATCCTGATACTTTTGCCCAAATATTTGTGTTGAAAAGCTTTCAAAAGTGCACACTTTATTAAAACTAAAACTTTAAAACTGAATTTTTGAAAATAACTGGGAAATGGTTATCATGACCTAGTAAACTTAGTTTTTTTTTTATTTTCAACTTATTTATATTTTTGAAATAGAAACAGTATCCTTTCAAACTTTTCTGCTGCATCAACCTATCAGCTTCTGCTTCTTGTAGAAAGGGATACTGTGTAAAAACTCAGTTAGATGGCCAGTAATTATATAATGTTTATGCATATAACTAAGTTATTTCCTTCATAAATTGTGTATTATTTGAGTGATAGCACTATCTCTTACTCATTATTTGTCCAAAAAAATTGCTGGCAGTCAAGTATAGGGTATGTGTAACATGCAAGGATTAGGGCTAAGTGCTTACAACAACCTTTTAACATAGTACAGATATCATTATTATTCTCATTTTACAACTGAGAAATTTGAGGTTATTTTCCTGAGGTGACACAGCAATTAATAGGCAGTGCTGAGATGTAAATCCTGATCTCCTGAGCTCACAGTCTCTAAGCATAATCACAACCCTATTCTGCCAGTGGAAGGGCATCTAACTTTCAATTACACAGAGTAGGATATTTCTTGATACAATTTAGTAAACAAGTGAAAAAACAGAATGACAATTCTAGAAGTATTTTCTCATAAAATTAAATTATTGTCATTTTCTTTGGAAAAGGCATGACTGCCATGTGTGGCCTGGAGAAGGCAATGGCACCCCACTCCAGTACTCTTGCCTGGAAAATCCCATGGACGGAGGAGCCTGGTAGGCTGCAGTCCATGGGGTCACTAAGAGTCAGACACGACTGAGCGACTTCATTTTCACTTTTCACTTTCATGCATTGGAGAAGGAAATGGCAACCCACTCCAGTACTCTTGCCTGGAGAATCCCAGGGACGGGGGAGCCTGGTGGGCTGCCGTCTATGGAGTCTCACAGAGTCGGACACGACTGAAGTGACTTAGCAGCAGAGCCATGTGTGGCCATTAAATTGTAGTTCTAGTCTGTTAAAGACATGGCAGTTTTGACTTTTCTTAAAACTCAAATGGAAAGGTGGTTAACAGCAAGAACCTGTTATCTAGTATCTTTCTGAGTGACTATTTAAAAAAACAAAATGCTAAAAGATGACTTTTAAAACTGATAGAGATGGAAATATTTCTTTTGCGTTTAAAAGGAAAAGGCAGCTCAAGAAAAAAGGAAAAGATATAGGTCAGTATGATTTCCTACCTCAAAGGAGAAAGGAAACACAAACTTACATTTAGAAGCAATGAGGAGGATGATAAATGAAAATCATTTGAAGAAACTGGACACAGAAAATCTCTTAAAACAAAAAGAGAAAATAAATGAAACCATGCTGTAAAAATACAGAAGAAAAAGGATACATTTTGAGAGATTAGATTCCTTGTACCCCAACTTCTTTCCATCAGCATTGGCCCAATCAAGACTATGGTAGATTCCTAAAAATAGAGGTTTCTTTCTATTTTCCCTCAAAATCAGTTCTCATCACTTAATCTTCATCCAGCAAGGCGACTTTTCCCGGAGAGTAAATATGTATTGTTATTGATGGGTATTATGTGATGCTAACGGTGAGGGCAACTATATGGAAAAGCACCCGTGAAACTGCAATGTGCATTATTATTTAGATGTTACCAAAGTCCTTATGCACATTGTATATTTTGTGTTTATTATTTATTTCCCATCTTCCTCCTCCCATTAGAATGTGGCATCCATAAAAACAGGAAGATTATTAAGTTTTATAAACTAACCCTAGGGCAGCACTGGTCACAGAGTAAATTCTGAATAATTATTTTTTAAAGTGCTTGAATGAATGAATGACATCATCTAAATACCAAACACTTAAACCACTTTTGATCGAGTTTCACCAGGACAGCAATTTTGTGGCATTAAGAAGATGACATTATTTCTCTATATTTAATCAGCAACCTCTTTTTATTCCCCAATGTTTGAAACTAAAGGACTAAAGATGAGTACCTGGGACACAATGTTTTTTGGTTTGTTTGTTTGTTTCTGCTTTGAAATACTGAATACAACCTGAAAGCAACTAAAGGGGGGGGCGGGGGGAGGCGGACCTTAACAGTCCTAACATAATTTTGTATACACATAACTAAGCATATAATGTGTTTATCTTCTACCTACAAGATAAACTTCCCAAAGTAACTAAAGATACGGTATTATTTTATGAAGAGACAGTAAAGAAAAGCATAAACGAGTTGTTTCACTTCAGCAACTTTCACTATGTATTGTGACATTAAGCCAGTTGCTAGAGTCAAGGCAAATAAAATTCCCATTCGTGTGGAAAATCAGTAAGGGCCTACATATATGCAGAGTACTGTAGTGGTCCTGTGTAAATAAGTCTTTTCTTTAAGCATATTACAATTCCTGGGGAGGAAAAAGCTATTACTAGCTACTTAATGTAGTTAGTAACCAAAATAAGAAAACAGCTAAAACTTATTGAATTAGGTATTTTCTATCCTCGAGTAAACAAAGATTCTGTATTTCTCTTATCCAGTGCAAAACACCACCAAACTTCTCTGGCTTATCCAAACTTCACTGAATGTGCATTGTTAACCCATGGCCACGGGATTCTCCAGGTAAGAATCCCGGAGTGGGTTGCCATTTCCTTCTACAGGGGATCTTCCCGACCCAGGGATCTTCCCCACCCAGTGTCTGTTGCATCCCCTGCGTTGGCAGGTGGATTCTTTACCACTGCACCACCTGGGAAGCCTACCAACTGATTACTTTGCCTAAATATATCTTTTCAGTAGCCTAAATGACCCCTTCCACCTCCATATGATTCTGGACCATGAGGTTCTCATTATGAAGCAGATAAACTACCAGCCATAGTCACCCAGGGCTGTAGAATGCCAGAGTGAGTAGCAACCCGAAGGACTCACATTTATGTGGCTTCTGTACTTAACCAAAGCTGCCATTTTTCAGTGTGGGCGTCTTTTTTTTTTCCCTCATGACATAGACAAATGTTGATGTTTACTACAATTGGTACATTAGTTGCTAATTAAGTTCCTGGCTGCTTCAGCCAAAACTTGCTGTATTGAATCCAAGAAAAGAATGGCAACTACATCAAAAATAAGTTGTTGGGGATTTTGTTTGTTTTATTAAAGGAACGTTGTATATTAAAGAATATGGGGAACTTACATACTGGGAGATAGGAAACCTTCAGGCTTGGCTTCCTCCTAAACTGAGTTGGTAGTTCAAGTCCTTTCGCGTCTGTCACCAGGCCTTGGTCAAAGCCAAATAAACAGTGCAATCTATACGCGTGAAGTAATAAAGATGATTAACTGTTTATCATTACTTGATCTTTTTCATACCCACCCACAAATTCCCAGAGGAAAGAGCTACTTCTTGGGGCCCACAGGAGGGCAGGTTTATCCTGGAAAGAGCTCACTTCACCCTGGGGGGCTACGTATCTCCGAAGAGATGTCTTCCTAGTGTCACCTCTCTGCTTGTCCCTGTACTCTCACACTCGGCTGGGGCTGGGGGCTGCCTGCATTCGCCAGTCGAGCCTCGTAACTTCCTGTGACATCAGGGTCTGTGGCAGTCTCCCTTCACCTCTGGGCTGGGAAGTCCCCAGTCACGCTTGCACGCCCTCCAGATCTTAGCTGACAAGGGGTGCTGCGACACAGCTGCGGGGAGGGAAGTCTCAATCTTCAGGCCGAACCCTGCAAAGTCGACAAAATACCTGCTGGCATTGCTGAAGCGCTGCGGTCTTCCTCGGTGGAAGAGAGAATTCGCTTTCCGTTTCCCACAGGGCCAAAGGACTGTCCTTACCAGAACCGACCAAAAGGTGGCTCCTCCCCGACCAGACAGACACTCCCCGCCCAGCGGATTACGTGTGGAAAGTCCTGAAGAAGAGAATCGAAACAGAAACCGAAGTCAGGCCAACTATATAACTGCCCGGCGGAAGCTTGGCCTCGAAAACTCCCGCCCGAGTGAGCAGAGCCGGCGCCCTGGTCCCCGGCTCCCGCGAGCGCCCGCCGCCGCCGCCGCGTCCTGCGCACTGCCCACCGGCCCAGGCGCCACCGCGCCCCCGCGCGCCCGCCCGGGGGTCCTGCAGGCACCCCCGTGGTCAGGCGGGTCGCTGCAGGCCCTGCGGATCCGAAGCAGCAGCGAAGACACCTATCATCCGCTGAGTTGAGAACAACTTTTCCGTCTACCTGGGAGAATCTTTTCCCACCTCTGAGGAAGAAAGATGTCGTCGGATGGGAGTTTCGCAGACAAGAATTTCTTCTATCTCATCTCGTGTTTCAGGACCAGACTGAAAAGGTACATCCAGGTGGAACCAGTATTGGACTACCTGACTTTTCTATCTCCAGAAGTGAAAGAGCATATTCAAAGGACAGCCGCCACCACTGGGGCCATTCAGGCAGCTGATCTGCTTCTGAACACCTTGGAGAAGGGGAACTGGCCGCTGGGCTGGACTAGGATGTTCGTAGAGGCCCTCCGGCAAGCAGGCAACCCCTTAGCCGCCCGCTACGTGAACCCAGAGCTCACGGACTTGCCTTCTCCATCGTTTGAGAACGCTCACGATGAGTATCTCCAACTGCTGAACCTTCTTCAGCCCACACTGGTGGACAAGCTTCTGGTTGCAGATGTCTTGGACAAATGTGTGGAGGAGAAACTGTTGACAATTGAAGACAGAAATCGGGTAGGTGTCAGTTCAAATGGAGCTGGACTTAAAGGCAGATGTTGCTACTTAGGGTTTTTTCTCCATTTGCCCCATTCCAAATGTTTTTTGACGTCTTTGGGTAAACTTGATTCCCTCCTTCCTTGAGACTGTCTAGGCTTTTAAAAACATAATTTTGCAAATTTAAAACAAAACAGCTATTTTTTCTAATTCTTTAACTGAAATGAGCTAAAGAAGAAAGAACTCTAGAAAAATAATGTATGCTAATAGCATTTATTAAACAATGTATGATTAGATTCATTTGCAAAACCTATTATCAGAGTTCATAATCTACTGAGTTATAATCATAATCTATTGAGTTATTAGTTAATAATCTAGTGTTATGAACTGTGCCATTTACAGATGACTAGACTGAGGCAGTTTAAATAACCTGCCCAAGGTCTACCAGGAAGACAGTGGTAGAGGTAAGGATTTAGTTCCTGATGGTGTGAAATTTTATGTCGTATTATATGTAGTTGCATAGAACCGGGATCAGCAAACCATGACCCATGCTAAATCCAACCCTAAAGCTAAGAATGATGTTTAAATTTTAAAATTTTCAGTTCATAAAGAAAGTTTTATTGGAAACAACTATGCTCATTCATTTACATGCTGTGATTGCTTCTGTGCATTAAGAGCATTTGAACATAGAGCCATATAGCCCACAAATCCTAAAATATTCATTATCTGGGCTTTAAACAAAAAGTTTTCCAGTCTCTGGCCTATATTATGCACTATGCCATCTAATTTTGGTCCAAATGGGGAAATTACATAGTATACACACACACACACACACACACACTCTTTTTTTTTCTTTAATCAAAGTTTCAGCATTCTTTGGGAATCAAAAATTGGAGATAATTAATTGAAAAAAGATGTAGTCAGTAGTAATTTTCCATTTTAATAGAAAAATAATGGATTTTTAAGGTGCTATTTTGAGAGGAAGAATTTTACAGGGGATTACACAGCATTTTATTGTTCATTATTTTTCAGTGAATAAGGAGGTACTGTGGCATATAGAAACTCTGTCCTATTCAAATCTGACTTAGAGTGTACAGTGAAAGTTTTATTTTGAAAGGCATGTAGACAAATAAACCCATTTGGGGGGGTCAAAGTCTAACATGCTATGATTTTTGACATTTTCTTTCTTTCTTTCTTTTTAGTTCATCAATTGTATCCTTATCACAAAGTTCTGGGCACAGGACTCCTATCAGCCTATGTATGATGTGACTTGATCTTTAGTGACTAAAGCTAACGCTCCTTTGTCAACTTGACAGCCTTAGGGCCTGTCCAAAGACCTAAGTGTGTATCTAATTTTGATGACTGGTTTTCCCAACAAGTAAATAACTTTACACTGTTGTCAGTAAGGTTTTGGGGGGGTCAAAGTCTAACATGCTATGATTTTTGACATTTTCTTTCTTTCTTTCTTTTTAGTTCATCAATTGTATCCTTATCACAAAGTTCTGGGCACAGGACTCCTATCAGCCTATGTATGATGTGACTTGATCTTTAGTGACTAAAGCTAACGCTCCTTTGTCAACTTGACAGCCTTAGGGCCTGTCCAAAGACCTAAGTGTGTATCTAATTTTGATGACTGGTTTTCCCAACAAGTAAATAACTTTACACTGTTGTCAGTAAGGTTTATGTAGTTTTGTGTATTGAGAACCAGCTAGAACGCATTATAGTAGTCCAGCTGGATATGACAAATGTGTACATCACTGTGGCAGAATCTTAATTTGGAAGACAGTATGCAGCCTTCAAGCCAGCTGGAGATGGAAGATGGCATTTCCAGCCACAGTAGCTGTTAGGAAGTCCAGAAGCAACAGAGTCCAGTAACACCACAAAGCTGTTTATGTTTGGTGGGTATGATGTCCCGATTGCCAGTGAAACAGCACTTTTCCTTATTTACTCTAAATACGTCTGCCTATCAGCATCACTTTTGTCTTGCCTGGATTGAATTTCCGCCAGCTAGATTTTATCCAAGTTCTTGATTCTGGCAAGCTTGGAGGCAGCTAGCAGGAATGCAAGGGATTTGACACAAAGAAAATATACAGTAAAAGGACATTTGTGTACTGGTAGCAGTTAAGGCCAAAGCAACCCCATTTATCTCTCATAAGGGAGAATGGAGGAGCAGTATATGGAGGCTTTCTAAGGAGCAGTAGTGTCTGTGTGAGATCCTGGCACATCATTCTTAAAGATACCATCTGTCACAAAAGGAAGCAATGGCGGACGATGGGAAGGAAACACTAGGCTTAGAAGAATCCATAGCATGTTGATATGGGTTCCTTGAGGAATGTTTATCTTATTACAGAAAAGTGTAATGAGGAAAGCATGGGAATTTGGAATGGCAAGACCTGGATTTTGACATTCTGTTTCTTACCATCTCTATTCCTTTGGGCCAAATTATTTAAGTTTCCTGATCCTAAATGTACTATGAAAATGGATATAATAATAATTTCTTCTCATTCACAATGTTTAGTGAACATGAGTGAGAAACAGTATTTATGAAAAAGCTTTATTAATAAGAAAGAGCTGTTTTGATATGATGATGACCTCTACTATTTTTTGGTTATATTTCCTTGTGAATTTAAAGTTTCAAGGACTAAGGTAAATGCCTTATGTTGAAATTGAGATCTGCCTCCTAAGTTCCATGGATTAAACTGTGAGTTGAGGAAGAAACTGTTTTTCATCTAAGGATGAAACCAGGACCTAGTTTGAATTAAGTATGAAATTGGTGCTTAATAAGTATTAACTGACTGGATTAATTTCCAAGAAGTTGTCCAGAATAAAAAATGAAAATGCTTGATGTAACGAATTCCTTTGCCAGGCATTGAGGGGAGGGGAGGAAGAATGGTTGGATAATGAATATAAGATCTCCAAGTTTGCTTTTCTGACATCTTAAAATAGCATTTAACTAAGAAATTAGGACTTTTAAAAATAATTAGTTAATTTTTTGCTTTACCACATGACTTGTGGAATCTTGGTTTGCTAACCAAGGATTGAACCCAGGGCCCCAGAAATGCGAGTCTGAGTCCTAACCACTGGACCACCAGGGAATTCCCAAAATATTTTATTTTTGTTCTTTTCCTGTTTTCCATTTGACATTTTCTACTTGGTCTGTATATTAATTTAGGATTTCCACCTCCACCACCCAATCCCTGTCCCTCTTACACAAGTGCTTCTAAAAGTGATCCTAGATTTAGTTTTGTGACCAGCAGATACCCAGAGAAATTGATTTAATTGATTAATTATTCATTCATTCCCTTTGAAAATATGGAGTGGCATGTTGCACCAGACACCAAGCTAGTGCTGGAAAGAATGGAGAATAATACAGATACTGCCTGTGCTTTCATGGAGTTTATGATGCAGTGTTGATCCATGTTCATTCTCCTAACAAATGGGTCAAAAGTGTCTAGTATATGTGAGGCACTACTGTAAATGCTGGAGACTCATTAATGAATACAAGAATGACTTTACAGAACATGATAACAGAATGTCCCTAACAGTAAGGGGGTGCTCCTGTACTGACCTGCTTCTATTTAGGCTGCTAAGTGACATCTTAGTACCTCCATGACTTAGACACCCATGAACTCTGGATCATATAAACATTTCCATAGTGTCTTAACAGCTTAGGTAAGCTGCATATCTCAGCCCCGTCCAGTTCAAAGCATTAAACTTCTATAGTCCTGGAAGACTTTATACACCATTCATTTATACAAAGAATCAGAGACAGCATCACCAGTCCAGCTAGAAACCCCCTAGTTCTATTTACATGAAGTTGAGTATTGGGGTCAATCTCCTTCCAGCTCATTGTATTGCCACTTAAATTAGAATGGATAAGATTTTTTTTTAGCAATAAAAAGTACTAATAAGAAATTAGTTATGTCTGTGTGACAATGCTTATTAATTCAGAAAGACATTAACTTTTGGAGAGAACTTGTTCTTTAAAATTCTTTGTTTTTAATATGAGTTTGCTTCCCGAATTACTGGTACTGAGGGTTAGTGCTGCTATGTTAAAAAGTCACCATTACTTTTAAATAGCTACCCGAGGTTATTCTGAGGGAGAAAACAATTTTTATTGAACTTTACAACTGTATTGGCTATGCAGGGTTTAAAAGAAATATCACTGGTTTCTCTACTAATGTATGTTAGAAAAAACTAGATCAAAGAATTCAGAATATGAAATCACTGAACTGTATTACCCACAAATTCATATTTATTTTATACTCCATATATTAGTTAATAATGTATCCATAGATATTTTTAACTTCATAGTCAAGAGAATACATTAAATGGGGAAGAAATATGAGTGGGAAGCATTATATGTCCTGTTTCAGTCTTGTCTAAATATTCACTTCCCAAGAATTTTAATAATCAAGTGTATGTATTGGGATCTTATATTTTTCTTATGTTTTAGGAGAACAGATTAATTAAAAAAATTTTATGGTTGCTTTAGAGGAAATTGACATACTTTCTAGCATCCAAACTAGGAAGATTTCTTAAAAATTCAGAACCTCATGATGCTGCTAAACTTGCACAGGTATTATATGTAGTTCCATGCTCAAATAATAAAAATACTTGTAGGAAATAATGGCAAAATATTTCTCAAATTCCTGAACTGAGTAAGGACAAAGCAGGCTTGACAAATACAAATCATTGTATACTCAAAGAAATAACTAATTAATAGTCAAAGAAAATTTAGTGGATANAATGGCTAACAAACACATGAAAAGATGCTCAACATCACTCATTATCAGAGAAATGCAAATCAAAACCACAATGAGGTACCATTTCACACCAGTCAGAATGGCTGTGATCCAAAAGTCAACAAGCAATAAATGCTGGAGAGGGTGTGGAGAAAAGGGAACCCTCTTACACAGCTTTTTAAAATATAAATATTATTACAGTCCTTCCCTTGTTCATTTTAGAGAAATGCTTCCTGATTACTTCTGTGGAATGAGTTCAAAGCTGATGAAAGGCTGAAATAATTAAAAATGGAAATAGTTGAGTTAAAACAAGGTGCTCAAACCAGTCTCATTTAGGATCTTTAGTGACTACTGCTTAAATTAGTAGATAATAATAAAAATGTTACAGACACCAGAGAAGGCAAAGAATTTCCATTAGAAAGTTAATGAAATTAGAGAAAAGTAGGAAATGAGCAAGAATCTGCTTAGAAAGGCTGTGAAGGGGAAATTGCATAAACTTTATTGTCATTTTAACCACTTCTTGTCAAAAAATGAACTTAAAATTAGAGACAATTACCAGCTATAATTAGAGTTCAAGAAGGCAGCATTCAACTTTTGAAGCTAATTGCCTAGGATCAAATTCTGCCTCTGCCATTTACTAGCTTTATGGTGTTAGGGAGATAATTGGACTTCTCTGAGCCCTGGATTTCTGATCTGTAAAATGGGTTAATGTCAGTATCTTCTTTAGAGTTGTTGGGTTGATATATGCAAAACCTTTATAATTAACTATTAGCTAATGAAATGAACATATCCATTGGGTAGAAATATGCAGTATAATCTTATCCTAAGTAGTGTCTGCTGATGAAACATTTATAAAGATAGATGATTTTCCCGGTTATCCATAATAATAACACTGAATTTGTACCCAACATTGTTCCAAAAATGCAAATTCCTGATATTAGATGATTATGGGAATGTTTATAGGACTAGAAGATATGCAAATCTGTAGGAAACAATCTAGTTGAAAGGTCGATATTATACTAGAAGACAGACAAATTTTGAGAAGGACCTTTGAGAGTATATAAGTCAGTATTTCTTACCTAAGCTGCTGGCTGGAATCAAGAGATGCTTTTGAAAAAAATTTCTATTTCTCAACATGGACAAATGAGAATCTCTGGGGACAGATCTCAGACATCAGTATTTTCTAAAGTTCTCAGGTGATTCTAACCTGCAACTAGGAGAGACAAACCCTGAAATTTCATTTCCGTTACTTAATTTTACACATATAGAAACTGAAGTCTGGAGTGGTGAAGTGGTTTGCCTAATGGCACAGCAAGCTGATTGTGTTCTGCCTGATTTCTTTCAGGTCCAAATGTGATCATTTCTCCAAATGTTTGGCTCTATATTAAGAATTGGGAGGATTCATTGTAATAATGATTTCACAAATGATTCATATTTTAAAAGATTGCTAGATTAATCTATAAAAGAAATTAAGTGAAAGCTTAAGATAGGAATGAATGAATATACAAATAATTCTTCCCTATTTTTAAAAAAGATATATAGAAATACATTTCTTATAGTATTAAGTAAACACAAATTAAAAATATTATAGTAATGATAAATAGCACAAATATTAAAGAATATAAAGCTGTGATAGTAATTACTTACTCCATAATTGTAAGAGTCAAGAAAGAGAGGTTGGGTAACAAATGTTTGATTTCCTATTTATAGACTCCATGAGTTGAAAAGAAATAGCAAGCCCTAGATATACAGAAGGAAATTGATGCAAATAGACATAATGTAGGTAGAGATTAAAGACACCTTCTTTTGCACCCCTTATTCAGAAAGATAGATAGAGGTAAAACATCTGTTTCCTGTGTCAGGTTTGAATATCTCAAAAGCTTTAAAAAATGATGGATATTTAAAACGGGATTGGCCCAGCAAATTTCCTCCCTCTAGAATCCAGAATTTCTGCATGTGGCATTGATGTTTTCTTTAATGATGTTTTCTTTTAATATGAACCTTTATACATACAGTTCAATATTTCTAAAGGCTAGTATCTGTTTAAATTTATTCATAAGATGTTTGACTTCTTTAATTCTACTTTTCTCTTAAAACAGGTTTCTGCTGCAGAAAATAATGGAAATGAAGCAGGGGTAAGAGAACTATGAAAAGGATTGTACAGAAAGAAAACTGGTTTTCTACATTTCTGACTGTTCTGAGGCAGACGGGAAATGATGAGCTTGCCCGGGAGTTAACAGGCACTGATTGCTGTGAAGGCAATACAGGTATTTCTAATTCTGCAAAGGACAGCTTTGTGTGTTTTGCCTAGTGATTGAGAGTTTAATGAAGCCAAGCCTATAGATACGGTGCGGAGAAGGCAATGGCACCCCACTCCAGTTCTCTTGCCTGGAAAATCCCATGGACGGAGGAGCCTGGTGGGCTGCAGTCCATAGGGTCGCTAAGAGTCGGACACGACTGAGCAACTTCCCTTTCACTTTTCACTTTCCTGCATTGGAGAAGGAAATGGCAGCCCACTCCAGTGTTCTTGCCTGGAGAATCCCAGGGACCGGGGAGCCTGGTGGGCTGCCGTCTATGGGGTCGCTTAGAGTCGGACACGACTGAAGTGACTTAGCAGCAGCATAGATACGGTGCCCAAAGAAAAGGATATTTAGAATCAGAATTTCAGATCTGTTTTCTTCTCCTTAAAATTAGGAAACTGCTGCCTGGGAAAAGATGAACCTCCCAAAGACCATAACACTCAACAAGCTGGGCTAGAATATTGGCCACTGACTCCTCATCCAACATGTTTTCCATTTTCCATCTTATTTTGGAAACAAAGGGATTGTCTGAGATTTTTATCAAGATAATTTTAACATTGCTTAGACTTATTTGTCTAATTTGTCTAATTCCAATTTATTTATTGGAAGAAAATATGTTAGTGGTTATTACAATTATGCTGCAAAGTCTTTAAGACATTTATATAATACTTTGAGGGATTTATTAAACATTTGATAAAAGGTCTATAATTGCTAATGTATCACAATATTATTTTCTTTGAGTTTTTGAAAGTGTTCAACTATAATAATACAAATAGCAGAGCTCTTTCACATATGTTATTTGTAAATATAGTATTAACTGCCACCTTATTTTTCTTTACAGAGTATGTATCCTATGTTTTAAAGAAGTACTAATGAAAGACAAAATTTAATTGGCAATGAATGGCTACCAATATATAGTTGTTATAATTTATACACAATTATATATAATTTAAATGGATTGTAATCATTTCAAGCTTACTTCACTTCTTTTATCCAGTCAAGCATTCAATCAACATGTGACGAATGCCAACAATATACTAGATACTGTTCCAGGTGCTGGGGATATGGACTTAAATGAGACATACGCAGTCTCTGTTTCTATAAACCATACTTTCTAATGGAATAAGAAACAGTTTTCTAAGTTACTTATACAAAAGAAAAAACGGATAATTAGCAAATCATTAGACCAAAGAGTATATTATGATTTTATGTTGTATTATTTATGAAATAGCTTAATTTTGCTCAGTAGTTAGAAATACACACTATAGATATGCACACATATATCTGTATATATATATGTATGTATAGTGTGTGTATATATATATAATAGTGTTTACATATTTATGTGTATATATAGACAGACATATTTTTACTATGTGATATTAAAAAGCCCTAAGGAATTACAAAATTGATGTTACTAAACTTGTGTGTAAGTGAACCATGGGAAGTAAAGTGCCTTCCGTGTTTGTGGAAGGTCTTTTTGTTTCACCCCAAAACAAATGCTGTGTGGTGTCTTAAGTTTGAAATGGCCACAAAGTGAAAAGCTCAAGAGGCTCCTCCTTCTCTCTGAAATCATTTAGGGATTCGAGGGGATTCATTCAGCCAAAGATGGTCAATCCAGCTTTCAAAAGCCAGGAGTAATTCCATGATTTGTCCACTAGCACTTTCCTTAGTTCCTACTGTCATTTGTCTCTATTTCCACAGCAAAGTTTAATTGTATAAGGAAAATTCCCTCTCAATAGGAAGCATCTTGATTTTGCCTTCGTACTCTGGAGGGAGCTCAATGGTACTACTTGCTTGCAATATCAAGATTATAGCTGGGTTTTTTTTTTTTTTTTTTTCATTTTTTTATTATGGCCCAGCTATTATTTCTGTAGCCTAACTCTAATGCAATCTGCTACTTCTAAAGGGACTTCAGGTCAAATTTACAAATGATGATGGGGCCAGATGTCTCCCTTATCCCTCAAGGATGAGCCAAACTCCAGTGCAGATCATACCTTATGATGTGTTCCCTTTCAAGACCACATGGGATCATTTCCATCCATGACGACATTCTAGACTTGAACTTTGAAGTGGCTACAGTCTTGATTTTTTTGTTTCCTGGGAAATTTTGGTCTCCATGTATCAACGGATATTTGAAAGAGCAGCCTTGCAGATCACAAGAGACCTTGTTAACATCCATCCTCCAAAGTAGATGGTAACTACCCATCTTACAGCTGTGTACTATTTTAGGAAAAAGGCTAGAAGATTGGCTCGAAAGTATTTTTCAGCTCTCATGACACAGACAATATGTCTGGCTGCATTGCTTTCTTTTTTTATGGGCGTGGTTGTTGGGGGCAGAGCAACAAGTTACATACAACATATTTCTTTCTAAGATATTTTGGTGCCTTTTTAGAAGTCTAATTCGATTTTTCAAATTCTAATTCTTTGAACAATAGCAGCCCTAGGTGAAGAATACATGTGAAATAGCTGTGTAATAATGCACCTATTACATACATCTATCTAATATTCACAAAACTTCCTCTTTACTTTCCTTATTATATCCCTTGACTATGACTGTCTTTAAGGGTCTATTTCAGAATGGCTTAGGGACTAGTTTATCCAAATTCCTCCTGCCTGTGGACTTACATTGGCTGGTGAAGGTCAAGCACTTTATATAAGGAATAAAGGACCTTCTGAAAAGAAAAAAATATGGCACTAATTAATTGTTTTTCATTCTTTTCACTCTCCCTGGTGTCCTGACAGGATCCTCTTAAAACTGGGGCTTTCCTTCTTTCAACCAAAGTGGATGATGATAGATGTTGCCCCAGATATGTGGGCTCTTAAAAGGCAGGAGCAGGGTTAGGGTTTCTAAGCTTTTTTTTTTTTTTAAGTTTTTAAATGAATTAATTTATTTTTGGCTGCGCTGGGTCTTGTTGCTGTGCCTGGGGCTTCTCATTGCAGTGGCTTCTTTTGTTGCAGAGCGCGGGCTCCGGGGTTCCTGGGCTCAGTAGTTGCAGTATGCAGCCTCGATTGCCCAGTAGCACATGGAATCTTCCTGACTCCTGCTCAGTCGCTATGTGTCTGACTCTTTTTGACCTCATGGACTGTAGCCTGCCAGGTTCCTCTTTCCATTGGGTTTTCCAGGCAAGAATACTGGAGTGAGCTGCCAGTTCCTTCTCCAGGGGATCTTTCTTACTCAGAGATTAAATCCATGTCCCTTGCATTAGCTGGCGAGTTCTTAACCACTTAACCAGGAAAGTCCTCTATGCTTCTTTCAAAAGTTGGATACAAGTTACAGTCTCCATCGGGGATTGAGCATTCTTATATTCTCACTATCCGTACCAGCAGTCAGGGTACTCCTGACAAACTCATTCCAAACAAGTAGGGCTTACTTCTCATGTCCTCAGAAAATCCAATCAGGGGTTCAGGAATTTAAATATTGTTTGCTGATCTGTACATCTTATTAGGGGAGTCTAATTATTTTTTAGCCAGTCTTGATGCCCAGAACAAAGTTACCTGTGATTATTCATGTGGTAGGAGCTGCTGTGGGCAGAATCGTGCCCTCCTCAGCCCATAAATTCAGAGGTTGGAGCCCCAACCACCTCTGTGACTGTACCTGGAGGTATGTCTTTAGGAGGTAATCGATGTCAAATGAGATCATCAGAGCAGGCCCCAGCCTGATGGGCCCAAGGCCTTAGAAGAAGAAGAAAAATGAGGTCTCCGTCTCTCTTTTTCCCCACCATTTGAGGACACCATGAAGATGTCACACTCAGCAATCTCAGAAATAAACTCTAATCAGAGACCAAATGCCGCCACATTGACCATAGACTTCGAATTTCTCGAAATATGATAAAATACTTTTTTTTACTTTAGCCACTCGGTCTACGGTGCTTTGTCAAGCTGGCCTGCACCGATTAATACAGGAGACTGGGGTCTGGAGCCTGACACTTATTAATCGTGGCTCCTTCATGTCTCTGGATGTGTGACTTTCACCAGGTACCTGCCCATTCTATGCCTCAATTTACTCCTCTGTGAAATCGGGATAATAATATTACTTACCATCGGGATTATTTTTAGGATTAAATGATTTAACATTAGTAAAGCACAAAATAAATTGCCTATTATTATTATAAACCCCAAATATGCTTGATATATACCAATGGATATTATCAAATCATCTTGTCAAAAGACAAACTCCAAAGTCAGAACAGTTGTCTTCAGGAAATTCTCCATACACAGCACATATTTTCTCCTTATTCTTTAAGATAAGTTAATCAAAAATGATACTTTAGGAAATTTTCTTTATGGCATCAGTCTCTGACAGATTGTACTTAGGAAGGGCAAAACTCTTGTTTTTCTTCGTAACCCACAAAAGCATTTAAGAAAACACTCAGTGCATGTTAGCTGAAGGGGAAAAAGGGCAGATGAAAGAAATAGAGGGAAAGAGAAAAGAATGATCAGAATATTTTATTAAATTTCTAAAAAATCTCCAGAAATTCAAAATACATGAATGTAGGCTGACATTAAAGCATATGTACATCTCATGTAGAATGCACAGTGAGAGAAAAAAATGGCAAGATCACAAGTTAAAGAAAAACTACCACCAAATTTGCATTTTCACTAATGCAGTCTTATGTGTGACTTTGTATCACTGAAATAAGTGGCTAAAGGTGATGGTCAGATAGGAAATCATCACACTTATGATTAGCATAATACTTAGTATTATATTGGCTTTTTAGATAAAATTTAGTCATCACAAAAGAATTACCCACTGTGTTCATATTAAAAATAAAAATACTGTCAGAACGTAAAAACATATTCCAAACCTTTCAAAATGTCAAACCATTGAAGTGTATTTAGGCATATCTCTACTAGAGACCCCACTTGGTTTTCAAAATAAAAATAGCAGCTCTTTATATTGTATAAAAACTTGCATTTCATTGCAATTTGCATTCTGTTTAGAATTTCAAAGTATTAAGTATATTCAGGTTAATCTCTATTAGGAACCCCTATTTGTTTTCAAAACACAATGACAGTTATGTATACTGTATAAAAGCTTGTATGGCACTGTTGTTTACTTTCTGATACTTTTGTTCACAGAGTCTGAGAATTTATCACAAGAAGATGGTCTCGAAGTCAAAGAGCCACTCCTTTTAGCCACGGATCAGCCAAATCTGGAGGTCTGGGACATAGAGAATAGTTCACTGGAATCGTCTCTTGCAGATTCTTCTATAGTTTCAGGTACTTGGCGCTCACACATACTTTACATGCACTAATTAACAACTTCTGGAAAAATCAATTGTTGCATTGATAACATTAGGATCTGTTAAACAGAGGGAGGAAATTTGGGCTTTGGGGTTTTGTATTTGTATTCAGATAATATTTCTGGAGGAGATTAAATGAAAATTATTGCTCTTTGTGGCTAAAAATCTTTTAAAGCTAATGCAATATTAATATGTTATGAATATGAACACACTCAGTTCTGATTTTATTTTATAAACATGTCCATGGTTCTTGTCATATGATAAATATCATAAAGTGCATCCCATGATTTTCAAAGTACTTTCAAATACATGAATCAGTTTGATTCATCCAAAGTTCTGAGAATTAAATGAAGGTATTACCTCTTCCCTTTTTTACAGATTAGGGTGTCACAGAAAGGTTAGGCTGGATTGTAGAAACCAAAACCAAGGTTGAAGATGAATGGGTGCTAAACAAGAGTTTGCTTGAATTTCAGTAACTAATTGGTGTGGGTACTAGAAACCACCATATCTACCTCTTTTGATATGAAACAGGCTTGGAAGAATGAAACAAATTTAACCATATCCCCTCCCTAGTTTTCTCATAATAGGAGAAGCCTTCTCTCCTTCCGCTTTGCCCCCCCAAATGGCCATGTTCATTTTTCACTAGCAATAGTTGCTGCAAGTCTGTAGTATACTAGCAAATGCTTGCCAAGTGACCCTGTAGGAAAAAGAAAAAGCCTTGATGTTTAGGATAGCCATCTTCGTGGTGTAAATACTTGCACCGTGGCTCCTTTCAAGCGCCCACATAACGTCACTGAACACTAAGTTGGGAATAGATGTGCAGTACATTATTTGCCATTTATTACATGGAGACGATAGACTTAAATAGCCTCAGCATCCCTGATGATTGTAAAATCTACAAAAATGATTAGAAAATGATGAGCTTTAAGCATTCATTACCTTTGTTTTAATATAATTTAGTTAGTAAGTCCATATCATTTAATTTGTAAAGATGCTTGTGCTTAACATTAATAAAATTCCACAAAATTCCAGAAAATTTAACAGTTGTTCCTGTGGGCCCATATAAGCTGACTCTATCACACTACTGCAAAATACCCTGTTTTCAAATCAGAAAAGTAATATAGCTGCATTGTAGGAAATTTGGAAAACAGAAAACAAAGGAAAAAACCACTCCCCCTTTCCCAATAAAATACATTGCTCTTCATATTTGGGTATTTGATCTTCTCATTTGTTTACATACCTGGATATCTATATACAATGGCATTTTTCCTGTATTTATTAGATATTCTTCTACAGCATGATTTTTAACAATTGAATAACAATTCCATCTATTGGATGCTTTTTAGTTAATTAATCACCTTTTGAACATTGAAGATGTTTCCAAATTTCCATCATGAATAATGCTGCAATAACTCTTTGTATTTATATGAGTTTAATTCTTTTTAAATTTATGTTTTATTT
This sequence comes from Aepyceros melampus, assembly GCA_006408695.1. Taxonomy (NCBI): domain Eukaryota; kingdom Metazoa; phylum Chordata; class Mammalia; order Artiodactyla; family Bovidae; genus Aepyceros; species Aepyceros melampus. Next base: position 38,075 of record SJXQ01006954.1, on the reverse strand, counting down.
TTTAAAATTTACTTTATTGAAGTATAATTGATTTACAGTGTTGTCTCAATATCTGCTTACAGCAAAGTAATTCACTTATATATATATTCTTTTTCATATTCTTTTCCTTTATGCTTTGTTTATTACAGGGTATTGATTATAGTTCTTTGTTCTGTACAGTGGGGCCTTGTTGTTCATCCATTCTCTATGTAATAATTTGTGTCTGCTAACCCCAAGCTCTCAATTCATCTGTCTCCCCACCCAGTTTAATTCTTAAAGACATATTGCATAATTGAAATTCTGGATCAAATGATTCTACAGTTTTAAGGCATTTGATATTTAACGCCATATTTTACTCCAGGAAATTGTACCAAACAATATAGGGGAATACTTACTGTCCTGAAGTCTCTTATACACGAGTGGGCAATGCTGTTTTTTATTTTTTTATTTTTTTTTGTGTGTGTTTTTTAAACTTTACCAATTTGCTATGTTACTACCTGAATTTGAGTTTTTAATTTCCAATGAAAAATGTATTTACAAGTTCATTCTTTTTGTTGTTGTTGCTAATTGCCTATTTTTCTTTTAGGGCATTTATATTCTTCTTGCTGGTTTAGGTGAATTAGCTAAATTTTTAGGATAGCAATCCTTTGTCATAAATAGTACCAAGGTCTTTTATTGCTTGCCTACAATTTAGCCTTGTTTATTTAAGGTGTTGGGGTTTTTTAGTGGGATACTTCTGAAGCACTAATGTGCTTATGAGTCACCTGGAGGAGGGAGTCTTACTGAAATGCAGACTTTGATTCATAGGTTCTGTGTGGAGCCTGAGATTCTGTCCTATTCACTTGTTCCCAGGTGATGCTGCTACGGCTGGTCTTGGACCACAATTTAATGTACAGAATAGCAAACTTGAATTCTAGAGGATCTTTTCTTTTTTTATCCATTTCAGCAGCTGTGCTTTCTTTCAGAAATCATGGTTGTATAGGAATGCCAAAATTACTACCTGAATGTGGATTTTTCACATTTTAATAAACTTCCTTGTTAGGCTACCTGACATCTCTGTGGGTTACTGGCTATTTTCTAAATTCACACTAGAAAGAATTAAACCCAGGTCTAAGGCTGGTAGTCGATCTTCATCTCAAATGAAGGGTTTTCATCAAACTTGCCAACCTAATGCATCTTGTTAGCCTGAAGTATCTGTGGAACATTCAGAGTCTGAGCAAGGACAAAAATAAATGCAAAACTTTTTTTTTAATCTGTTTTCTGGGACTCCTCTGATGATCCAGTGATTAGGACCCCAAGAGTCCACCTCAGCGGGGTGTGAGTTCAATCCCTAGTCAGGGAACAAGGATTCCACAGCCATACATGGTGCAGCCTTTAAAAAAAACCAACTGTTTTCTTACTATTTAATATAAAATATAAATTTGCATCATGTAAAAAAATCTAGATTTTATAATGATGGTCTTGAGGGACAGGAAAGGGTTTGTTTTCCTTCTTGGGGTCCCCTCCCTCCCTTTCTTTCACTTCTTCCTTTTAACAAATCTTTATTAAACTCCTATTGTGTGCCAGGCATGCACTGTTCAGTTACCCTAGTCAGGGAACAAGGATTCCACAGCCATACATGGTGCAGCCTTTAAAAAAAAAACAACTGTTTTCTTACTATTTAATATAAAATATAAATTTGCATCATGTAAAAAAATCTAGATTTTATAATGATGGTCTTGAGGGACAGGAAAGGGTTTGTTTTCCTTCTTGGGGTCCCCTCCCTCCCTTTCTTTCACTTCTTCCTTTTAACAAATCTTTATTAAACTCCTATTGTGTGCCAGGCATGCACTGTTCAGTTCAGCACTGTAAATATTGTGATGGAACAAAATAGAAGTGGCTTCTGCCCCGGTGGAGCTTTCAATGATGGGCATGTCAGCCAAGCAGTAGTCACTCTGTAACTGCACAAAGTGCTGTGGAAGAAAAGTACAGGCTGTTAAGATGTGTACTAGTCTGAGGACATGTACAACGAACTGTACCATAATCTGAGGACTCCATCCAATTCAAGACTTCAACAGCTACTAGGCTGTGAGGTTCTTGTGCTGTCTGAACTTCTTGTGTGGACTTGGGAACAGGTTCATCCAGTCCATTCTGGCCCTTCCCAGAACAGTGAGAATGGGTAACTGAGCTACGAAAGTATAATGCCTTCTGCTTCAGGCCTGACACTGCTCCTGATAGATGCAGATCATCCCAGCTATTTGTTTCTTTTGTTGTTCTTCAGAACTAAGAATTACTGATGTAAATGGCTTTTAAAGAATCATTACCCGCAAAGAAGTTATTGGAATTCTTTTGACGGAAGTTTTTGTTGCAAAATTAACTGTAGAAGGATTTTGTCTACGTTGTTATTCTTTGGCAAGCTTAACAATCAGGATAAATATGAAAGTATTCAATATTGAAAATATTCAATAACACCAATTTACATAATTTTGTGCATTTACTGATATTGATAATGTATAATCTTTAGTTTGAATTTCAGTACATCAGGTTAGATTCCAAGTATAGTTACCAAGGTAGCATTGAAAGAAACTTATTACTTAAGCTACACACATTCTATAAATAAGAAATTTCATATGCAAAAAGAAAAAAATGTGGTTTGAATTATTTCTAATTTTAAATTAGACTTCTCTAAGTTTTATTTCCAAATCAATTTCTAAAGTATTTTTTTTTCAATGCCCAATAGTCTTTGTGGATACAAATGATAAATATTTATAGTTTTAAGGCAAAGATTCTTTATATATTGTTTTAAACCTTTTTTACTCCTTAACACTCCTGTCAGGTAAGACACACTAGCGTTAGTAACAGTAGCCCACCGTGAAACTAATTTTGATCACATCTTTCCTTCAACCTGGGGGTGATAGATCAGAATTCCCTAGTGGGTAGTCCTGGACAGTCATTTTTGTCATGCCTCTGCATCGGGGGTTGGCATTTCTTCTTCCTTTCTCCTTTCAACTGCTTCCCTTTAAAAAGTTGTTAATAATTAAGATAGACTCACACTAATGCAATAATCTTTTTTCCCACACAAATACAGTTTCTAAAGGATATTTGAATAGTTCTCAGACTATTCATAGAATTTTCATGCTGGATGTAATAGTTCTGCTTTCTGTAGTCACTGGTCATTTTCTAACAAGAAACTATTGGAAAACTTTGATGTTTCTCTGGACCACATGTCCCTAGAAAATATCAGAGGGACACAAAGCCCACATTCATTTTCTTCTATTAAAAATAATTAAACTATAGAATATATACAGTTATCTGGTATATGCTAATTTTATAGGCTTATGGTAAAATTGGTTATGCAGTCATTTTTAATTTCTACTGTTAACTTTGTTAAAAGAAAATAAGTAGTTATTTTATTTAAAAGTTGACCTTTTTAATACACTATTTTATAAATTAGTGCCCTATAATTATATAAAAACAAAGCAAATGAGATTTAAAACTAAATAATAAAATTTATTGTGTTTGGGATGAACTTACATTTATGCAGAGTTCCGCAGATAATCCCCCAAACTTTTTTACCATTCTTCGCTGGATTTCCGTTATGAAACTAGAAAATGCAAATTCCACAGATTGGACAGCAGAGGGCGCTTTGACATTTATAAAGAGAGTAGAATGTCGCTGTTCCCGGGTGGACGATTATAATGTAACAGGATGAGTGTGCCATGTGTGAATACATAGTGCGCATGACTGTGAGTGCATGTGTATATTTTGATTTATATATTCGTTCACGTGAAGATTTTAAAATTCCACCCCAGCTAATGAGCTTACCAACCTGCTTGTTTTCAGACTTTAATACCTTCTTTTTCATATTCCCCCATATGTTCCACTCCTTAGGTTTATCCGGTGACATTATGCTTTGGAATATATTGTGGATATATTTTGCATAGATCATGTTCTGTAGGAGGGGTTTAAAAATTGACCTTTATAAAACAGCCTCCTTCTTTCTGGCCCAATCTGTTAGAGCATTCTTTTTGTTGTTGTTTTGTTTTGCCTTTTTATAGACCAAAGTCCAATCTTAGACTTGGTCTATAGTAATCTTTGTAAAAATGCCACAAAATTTATCCTTGCACTTGCGGACCAGAATAATGTTCTTTAGTACTAACCTCTAGAAATTTAGAGATTTTTAGAATCTCTAGAAATACATACCACATAGCACTTGAGAGCTTAGTGGGAAAGATAATTGATACAGCAGTCTTCAATAATACTGCGAGAGATCACCCATACTATTATAGGATTGCTCTGAATTTAGATAGCTCTCCTTTACATCTCTATCTCTTCTAAATTTAGTTATATTAATTATTGGGAACTAGAAATACTAGTACAGAAATCTAAGAGGCAAATATTATTTTGACTTGAGAAGAGAGAGAGAGTTTGTTACAACTGCTGTTTTGTGTTTGTTAAAAGAAAATCTAGGATTGTATTTTGTTTGAAACCTACCGAGAGACATCTAGGTTAGTTATACGACCCCCAATTGCATAATAGTTCTAGGAGGATTACTGTTCATATCTCAGGAGTGAGAATATCAGTATTTTGATGAAAGAAACCTCCCTGCTGTGCAGCTAATACGTGTTGGATTTATTTTCATGATTTTTATATGGCTACAAGCTTAAAGTTTTTTCAGCAGAGTTTCAACAAATGTGGTGATTTTAATTTGATCATTAGACGTTATCTTCTCTATTTGAATAGGACTAGAAGCTGAGAATCAGAGAAGGCAATGGCACCCCACTCCAGTACTCTTGCCTGGAAAGTCCCATGGACGCGGGAGCCTGGTAGGCTGCAGTCCATGGGGTCGCAAAGAGTCGGACACGACTGAGCGACTTCACTTTCCCTTTTCACTTTCATGCACTGGAGAAGGACATGGCAACCCACTCCAGTGTTCTTGCCTGGAGAATCCCAGGGATAGGGGAGCCTGGTGGGCTGCCGTCTATGGGGTCGCACAGAGTCGGACACGACTGAAGCGACTTAGCAGCAGCAGAAGCTAAGAATATGTTCTGGCCGAGCACTAGGGGACTGTCCTCACCCGAGTTTATAATCCAGTTCAAGAAAACAAGTTTCGTGCCCCTAAACACAGACAGTAACCTGTCTCTAGGAAAAGGGAATATGTTAGAGGAGAAGCCTGGGAAGACTTACACAGAGGCGGAATGGAAGGCAGTTCATCTGCGCTTTGAAGGTCCTGTGTTGGCTTTGTAAACAGAAGCGGCAGCCAACACTTTCCGTGGTATGGATAGCATAAGCAGAAGTGCAGGTTTAAAGAAAGTTCAAAATGTGCTTTAGGGGGTATTCATAATGGAGGAGGTTATACATCATCTCTCTACCTTCTACTCAATTTTGCTAGAAACCCCAAACTGCTAAAAAATAAAGTTTATAAAAATTTATCCAGATGTAATTAACACATGGGCAGAGGCGTCCAGTGGGTTATACAGTCCATGGGGTCGCAGAGAGTCAGCCACTACCAAGTGTCTGAGCATGCTCCCACACATTAAACATATGAAAATCCAGTTGTATTAATAATAAACATAGCAAAATTCTGTGAAAAATGTGGGTAGGGAAACAGTTGATTCCAGGGGAGCATTTATGAAGGAGGGAGTGGGAGGTAAGATTTCTAGGATCAATGAAAATTAGCAGGTTTCTTTTACTATGATTTTTACAAAGACTTGTCCTGAGGCAAAAAAAAACAAACACCCTCTTAAATGTTTATCATTCGGACAATTATGGAATATTAGCCCAAAGCATGTGTGATGATTTCAGATGGTGTTTGTAGGAGAGTGTTTCATTACAGAGATTTATCCATCAGGGTGCTGGAACAGGTTCCTTCTGGCTTGCAGGAGCCCAGCGTGTATATCTCTTCCCAGCTCCACTGGGTGACATCTTGCTGGTAGCTTGAAATCAGGCATGGTGGGGAATATGAACACCATCAATGTTGGCAAGCACTTTTATTTTATTTTTGAGCTAGATCTTTGTCTTATTAAATTAGATCAAATAGAACTTACAAATCAAGTCGTCAAATCAATGTGGCAAACACTTTTAAATTGTCACTTTTTTTTTCCTCTCCAAAAGCTACTACTGAATATTTACCAGGATTTGCCTTTATTTATCGTTTTAAAGAATTTTTTTTAATGTGGACCATCTTTAAAGTCTTTGTTGAATTTTTTACAGTATTGCTGATGTTTTGTGTTTTTGGTTTTTTTTGGCCACGAGGCAGGTGGAATCTTAGCTCCCCAACCAGGGATCAAACCCTCACCCTCTGCATTAAAAGGCAACATCTTAACCTCTGGACTGCCAGGCAAGTCCCAACCAGGATACCTTTAAATGCACCTCTCTCCATACTTTCCTCAGATCCACATAACTTGAATAGCTTTTCTTGAAGGGTACCTCCCAACCAAAGAAGTTTTCACTTCCCATCTATCTTGCATGCATTCCTACACTCTGCATTGCCAAGACTTACTTCCCATGTGGTCATCATGCTTATCACTCATAACGGACTCTGCTCTCAGACTTTTTACTTTTCAGGTAAAAAGTGATGAATGGGTCACTCTAGTGGGTATGACATTGGAGAAGGAAATGGCAACCCACTCCAGTTTCTTGCCTGGAGAATCCAAGGGATGGGGGAGCCTGGTGGGATGCCGTCTATGGGGTCGCACAGAGTCGGACACGACCGAAATGACTTAGCAGCAGCAGCAGTAGTGGGTATGACTATCCCTACAATCCTGTACTTAAATCACTATCTTTCTCTTTAAGACTCAAGTCCAAAGGCTAAAGGGCATAGATGACACAGTTTAAGCCAACATCAATATACACAACTCTAATTTAATCTGGCTGAAACACTTCAGCAGAGTGAATTCTATAAACAGGAGCAGAGGCGCTCGGTGGATAGCCACGTGGGCCTGTGGCTCTAGGAGATTTTTTTTTTTTTCCTTTGGGGAACTCATTTCCTAGAAGCTTGGATCCAGGAGAGAATATGCAAGGTGGGTGGAGGTGGCTTCTCTCCATTCTGCGGGAACACATGTTCCCTGGCACAGAGAGCAGAATCTGACAGACCAAAATGTAAGCGTGTGTGTGTGTGCGCGCACACGCACGCACAAATCCATATACATAGAGCTGAAAATAAAAGTCATCTATCTCCTTTCAGAAAAGATAGTTATTTCAAAAGAAAAGGAGATTGGTATCATTAGTAGTATGACAGTAAGCACACTTGTGACGAGCCTGGGTCCTGCGTGAGCGAACATACATACACACATGTGTTTGAAGCTTGGGATGGTCTCTGCTGTTCCAGACTTTGGGGATTATGCAACTAGAGGGAAGGAGGGGATAGTTGAAGAAGTGAAGCTAACATGCATCGAGAGGTCAGAACTAGAATAGATACATCATTACCTGGCGAGTGAAATCAGACTATTTGCATACTTTATAAGCACTGCCTCGCAGGAGAACCATTGGTTTTGCTGGTGCCCTTCTTTCTCAGTAGCTCTGAGGCTCTGGCCCCCTTCCTAATGTGATGCAAAAACCACTTTCCAGCAAAGAGAAGGAAAGGCTGAGGCAAGGGGTAAGAAAGGAGGAATCTTCTATGAAGTTATAAACGCATCTTAAGCTGAAATTAAGAGGAAGCCACCTGGTAGGGATGGAAGTAAGCACCAATTGGTGTTTTACCTAATGAAGCTCAGTTCTTAGGTTGAATAAACAATATGAACTCATTGTTAATATAGCATTTTTCCAGCAGAGGGCAAACTTTACATTGAAATAGATCTAAAAAGGCCTTCAAGGAGGAGGTTTTTTTTCATTTGAAATTAAAAAAAAATTTTTTTTTTTGGCTTCTAAATGGTTTAAAAATATTTTAAAGTATTTAAAGTTCCATGGGCTATTAAATATATAATTTCTCAGATTCAGGTTAGTATTTCTGCCTTATTAGTAAACTATTCAAGATGTGATTGTAAAATGAGGCAGTCTTTTTTTTTCTCTCATGTTTTATAGACTGGTCTTAGACACTATTATTATAGGAAAAGCTGTTCTTTATCGTGTTGTTTACAAAATTATTATCGAAAATCCTGTCTTTTAACAGAATAAATATTGCTTTTCTTCATTCCAGCAGTTTCATAGGAATAACTGCTTTTCTTTAAACAGAAATTACCAGCATATTCTAATCCATTTCATAGCTACCTTTGATATTTTTCCTAAAGGAAATGACACTTATCTAAAAGTTAATTAAACTTGTTATATAATCTAACTCTAATATTCATAGCTCATGTAAACAGCTACTTCATGAGAATTTAAGATTTCTTTCTCTTAAAGATATATTTATTTGATCTAACAGAATCATTCTCACAATAAAGGAGAAAGTAGAAATTGCTATCTATATTTTAAAAAGTAAAAAGGGTAAGTCACTTGTTAGCAGTGGCTGAGCTCAGATCTGGAGACTAATTTGTTTGACTCCACAGCACATTTTCATGGAAACGCCCTGTCTCCAATTGACTATTTATCTGAGCTATTTTAAAATCATAGACACATGACTCTAGTCATTAGGACATAAATCCAGATTGATACTGTGAAAAGTACAAAGAATGACACATGATAATCCTATATAATCAAGTGCAGGACCTCTTGGTTTATAAATTCAGTAGGTTGGTTTAATTTTTCATCATATAACACTTTTTTGATCTGACTTTTTGGTGTGCGTGTGTGTGTGTTACATGATTTTTTTAGGTAAATGCGTGAAGAAACTCTCTGGAGAAAGCATTCTCAATGTTATCAAGAAACAAAACATTTTCTTTAATTATTAGGGTTATTGCCTTTAGTACTTTTGTTTCTACGAAAGAAAAAATATATCAAATGCATAAGAAATTGCTGCTGAGGAAACAAAATTATTTTTGTGTTGAGAAACTGGAGATTTATGTAACCTTAAAATGACAGAGACATAGACCTCTCTGTGTTCACTTTCATTTTAATAATGATGTCTAGCAGAATTACCACAAGTAATTTTATCCAAGAAGGATAGAAATGTTCCTCTTTTATTTGTGTGCAGAGAATATTTAGAACTTAGTGTAGATATTTAATCAACTGCACTCCTATATAAAATTTAAAGAAAAAAAGACAGTGTGGATGTTGTAAAGTAAATGAAAATTTGTGGATGAAATCAGAAATGGTAGTTAGCAAAATAAAATAATCTCTAACTTTTTCCCTGGCAAAATAAGCTACTTCAAGATTGTTAGAAAAACTGACATTATAATGCAAATGTTTGTATGCTTAAAAAAAAAATCATTCCAGTTAACTCTATGGATATAGTATTGTTCACTTGTTTACAAAGCTTATAACAGATCATCAGCATGCTTTAGCATTGAGCAAAAAACGCTGGAATATTAGACTCGGATTCAGAAAATGGGATTCCCAGCTCAGGTCCATTCTAGCTGTGTGATATGGATAAATGATTTACCCTCTCTGAGACTTGGCTTCTCACCTATGAAACTGAGGTGATAATAGGTATCTACCACAGAGGATGCTGAGAGCTTAAAATATCATTTACATCTGTGTAAGCACTGAGCTCAGTGTCCTCTGACACATTGTAGATTTGTTTACTAAATCAAAATAATCCAGATAATAAACTTAATTAATAATATCCTATTTTGGTAGTATTTTTCTTTAATAGTCATATATTATCATGCAAGTTGCATTAAGCAGCTCTCTCAAACCTTATATATGCTAGAAGAAAGCTTGGGGAAAATCCTGACTTTACATATACATGGAGTATGTTTAAGGTAATGGCTTAACTGCTAGTGATTAGAAAATGAAATGAAAATCAAGTATAATTTTCATCTGGATTATATTCAGTGAAAAACTTAAAGATATAGTGTTTCATTTTAGATAATCAGTCAGTTCAGTTATTTGTTAGTATTTGTCAGTGTTTTTGGCATTGTCTTCAGTTCTCTATACCACATTTAAAACAAGTAAAATGCATGTCAAAATTCACTTTTTTTGCCTTAAAAATCTTAATTTATCTTTCTAGATCTAGAATTATCCTTGCAGTGACATTTTCCCCACCTCATTTTACACCTTGCCTTTTCCTTACAACTCATATTCTCCTTCATCAGTACATCTGCCCAAAACGCTCTTCTACTTGACAGTTCTATCCCACACTCGCCTCTGAGCTCCTAACAAGGCTTACCTCTGGGAATTGCAAAGTGCCATATTTAAAATCTCTCAGTGAGATATACAGGTTTTCCCGTGTGATCATAAGGGATTCCTCAAATCTGAGTTTCAGAGCTAATCCATGACAACTGATAAGCACAGTATTTTCACATGAGTATATTTGTGTTGTGCTAATATACTTAAACAGTATGCAAGTCCATTGAGAATTTTTTTTTATAAATTTCTTATCTGCTTTCTTTTAACTTTTAAGAAAGCTATCTCATATATTTAATTTGTATTGGCTGTAATTCCATTACGTTTCCCAAGCTAAGTAGGCTTATCCAAGTTGGAAGGGAGATGTCACAGCCACACTTCACAGATGCTCAATGGAATAGTAGTCGGCAATAAAAAGGAACAAATTACTGATATAAATAACAACGTAAATGCATCTTGAAGGTCTTATTCTAAATTAATGAAGGCAAACATAAAGGCTACATATTGCCTCAATTAATCAATATGACATTCTGAAAAAGACAAAACTCTAGGGACAGAAACAAACAAGTGATTGCTAGGGGACAGCAGGAGGGAAGTGACAATGAAGGGATTTGAGGACAAATTTTGAGGTTAAACTCATCAAACTTATCCACCTAAAAAGAGTGGTTTTTACAGTATGGAAATTATACTTCCACACACCAGACTTAAAAAAATAAATAACCGGTTAAAGAAAAAGAAGACACTGTAGTTTTAAGGAGTTATATATTGTCCATGTTTAGACATGTTTTATTGATAACATACTGTGTCTCTTTATCACCTGTTTCTAATTCCAGTTTAAGTATGTGACATTCAGACTAGTTTTACTTGGCTTCATGGTGTGGTCATGCTCAGTGTTGTCTGACTCTTTGTGATGCTATGGACTGTAGCCCTCCAGGCTCCTCTGACCATGGGCAAGAATACTGGAGTGGGTTGCCATGCCTTCCACCAGGCGATCTTCCTGACCTGCGTGAGGGGATCAAACCCGTAGCTCTTGTGTCTCCTGCATTTGCAGGCAGGTTCTTTACCATAAGCACCACCTGGGAAGCCCTTACTTAGTGTAATCTTACTTTAATAAAATTTATTTAGTGCATGTGAGAACTCTAGCATAAAATAATAATCTCACAAGTATAAATATTATGAAATATTAATTTTAAAGATGGTTTATTGTTTATTTATTCATTTTAGACCACACTGCCTGGCTTGATAGTTCCCTGACTAGGGATTGAATCCCAGGCCCTGGCAGTGAAGGTGCTGAGTCCTACCCACTGGACCACCAGGGAATTCCCCAAATATTTTTAAATGACACTCTTGCCTTAGTAATCCACCAACTACTTGAATTTTATTTCATTTTTCAATCACCAACAAGTATGTGCAAAGAACTTGTTGTACCTAACATTACTACATGGTTGTCAAATACTGCGAAGTAAATTGTGCTGACTCCATTTTATTTTTTATTTTATTGAAGTATAGTTAATGTGCAATATTTATATAGGTTACATATGTGCATGTGTGCTAAGTCGCTTCAGTCGTGTCCGACTCTTTGAACCCTTGGTCTGTAGCCCACCAGGCTCCTCTGCTCATGGGGATTCTCCAAGCAAGCAAACTGGAGTGGGTTGTCATGCCCTCCTCCAGGGGATCTTCCTGACCCAAGGATCGAACCTGCATTTCCTGCATTGGTAGGCAGTTTCTTTACCACTACGGCCACCAACCTTATATAGGTTACAGGTGTGCACAATTTTTAAAGTTTATACTCCATTTATAGCTATTATAAAATATTGGCTATATTTCTTGTGTTCTACAATATATTCTTGTAGCTTATTTTATACATAATAACTTGTACCTCTACTAGCCCAATTTTAAACAAGAGGAAGGAAGTTAGGCTCATAGCATTGCCAACAGCAAATTTCACAAGTCTTTTAATTCCAAAACCAACATCTGTAACCATCTTTCATTTATTTTTACCAGTTTAGCTATAGTTCTGATCCTAGCGGATGGGATTGCATAAATCCTTGGAAATGAACTGTAAGGAGGGAAGCCTAAGGTTTTTCAAAAGGAATTGATGCTGAGTATTGAAAAGGACAAAAGAAAAAAATCAGGATTAATAAGTGAAGTGTGCCCTTGACACTTGTATTAATCATCATTCCTGATGGAAGCTTAGTTTAATTATAAGAAAGAAAAAAATAATTTCCAACCTCATGTAAGCTTTTAGTGCCCCTGCAATGTCAGGCTTGCCTGATAGTCTCAGTAAATTCTTTGTGAGATTTTAGTTATGTGTATCACTGAGTTGCTGTTTTCATAACTTATCAGTAGAACCATGTTCTTCATTAATTCATTAATTGTTCTATAACATTAATTCTCTACCATTTTACATGCAGATGACTCAATGGTTTCTACATAGTACTTATGTTTAAGTGATAATATCAGGCTCAGATTTTTTTTTGGACAAAATTTACAAAAAGGGTGACAACAAAAGTTGTAACTCCTTACAAATTTGCATGAGCCCTCATATTGGATGTACGGTACTTTAAGTAGGTAAATACATGCATTTGATTCAGTCCCCGACAGTGCTCATTCATAGTGGAGTTTTTAAACATTGCTTGCCAGAAACTCTTACCTTTTATTCGTGATTGTCTGGATGTACCTTCTCCACTTGCATTGAACTGTATGTACTGTGTGCTGTAGAGGTGTGCAGTTAAAATACGTTTATTCTCAGAAATATTTTTAAAATATTTTAAAATGTTTTCCTTTGCAGAATCAGACACAAGTTTGGCAGAAGGAAGTGTCAGCTGCTTAGATGAAAGTCTTGGACATAACAGCAACATGGGCAGTGATTCAGGCACCATGGGAAGTGATTCAGGTACTGCCTAACTGTTGTGTAAACCTTAAAAAGTGTGAAATAAGACACCATATAGTGGAACGCATGGGGGCTGTTCATACCCTCCCTAATGTATTTATGCAATTAAAGCAATTCTTTTCTACAGTTGAAATAGTTTTGGAACTTTGCCATTCACTTTCTTGAAAAGTACAACTTACAAGTCTTAGACTCAAGGTCTCTAATTTTGATCTGGTACATAGCTTTTTGGTCTGGCATATGCCACATTCCATAAAACCATGTAATCTATTTTATTTATGTGATCTGTTTCAGTTAATTTGACTGCTTTTAAATTATATACTCAATTTTATACACTTATTTCCAACCCCTGCATTTTAAAAAATTAAATTACATTATAAATAAAAGTAATATAAAGAGATGAGTATGACCATAGTTAATGGCTTTTAATGAGTCCCTCTTAAGCTTTATAGTATATACATATAGTTAAAAGAATTTCAATATTTATAAACATCCCTTTAATTGAGTTTGCAAAGTATTTTCATCACTAAATGAGAAATTGACTAGATATTTCCCAAATTGTTCTTTGTATCAGTTTAATATCCCACCCGCTTCCCAGGAAGTGTGGTGGTAAAGAGTCCACCTGCCAAGCAAGAGATGTAGGTCCAATCCCTGGGTCAGGAATGTCTCCTGGAGAAGGAAATGGCAACCCACTCCTGTATTCTTGCCTGGAAAATCCCATGGACAGAGGAGACTGAAGGCTTACAGTCCATAGAGTCACAAAGAGTTGGACACAATTTAGCAGCTGAGCATACACACACACAGTAAATAAGAGGGCCTCTTCCCAATCTCCACACTTTAGCAAGACTTCCTGTTATTAGACTCCCTAACTTTGGTCAGTCTGATCCATTTCTTATCTCTTCTTTCTGTCCTTTGAATGTGCATTTCCATTATTACTACTGAGGTGAAATATTAACATTAAGAATGGGTGATGGGCCCTTGCATGTCTTTCTAATATTTGTGTGTTTGAAATATTTTATAATTAAAATTTACAAATTAGTGCAAACAAAAATCAGTGGTTAGCAATATGGTCAGTAAAGAAGCAGCAGCAAAATGGCAAATTAAGAAACTATTCTTCATTCATTCTGTGACTGAGTATAGAAAGCACTTAGAAAATATTGTGTACTTCATATTACCCTGCATTGTCTGAAGGATTATAGAAATTTACATCTACTATAGGCCTAAAAGGGCAAAACAGTTTATATAAAGATGGCCATCTGCCCTAAAAGCTTTCCCAAAGGAAATGTACCACCTCTTTTATTTAAATGCTCTTGTCTCTTAATAACCCCCAAATAACTTAGAACAAGTTGATTTGAGGAAACTCAATTCACCGAATGTCAGTCATAACTTTAATGTTAATTAAAAAGGGTTAATTAATTTTCTGTTCAATTTAGTCAGTGTTAATATTAAGTTCTTGGCATGTGCATATTTCTGTGGCTTTTATTTGTTTTTTCTGTGCTTGTTATACAACTGTTAAATTTAATAATTAACATTTTTATTAAATGCTATTGATACTAGAACTCAAAATACACTCTAGCTAATATTTAACATCTTTATGATTGCTTTAAGCTTCTGGACCTTCTCCTAATTTTTGTTTGCCTGAGTAAGGGCTTTTCAACAATATTCATTCATTTAATTACTATCTAATAGATATCCTCTATGTGCAGGGCATTTTGTCTGTTTAGCACTGTTAGCAAATGCAACTATTTACTGATTTTCGTCTTCAATATGGCATGAAAGGAGTGATAAATCTGAATGCAACCTACTTTTAAAAAGCAAATACATTTCCAAAGGCAAATACATTTGAAGACAAACACATTTTTAAAGGGCAACTCATTGAAGTTCTGGATGGTTAGTGCTTAGGAATAAAGACTAGTGGGTATAAGATCGCATAGTGAATAGCAAAATTCTGAAATCATAAAATTGTGAAATTCCTTTCTTTCATGTGCATGCTATAAGTTGTACAAATCAGTTTAAGATAGATTTATGTAAACTGCAAATTGTTAAACACGCACTGACTCACTGAAAGCATTGCAGTGTTTGGGATTATGTTTTAATTTCTGAAGTTGACATCAAAGGGACCCTATTCCACACACCCTTTGTCCACGTTTAGAGGTTACATTATGAGGCATAAGAATCGTGGATGTAACATTATGTTCCTTCATAGTATAATTATGCCATAGTAAAGCATAATTAGTGGTACTTTTGACGTTTAAATATTTTAATTATACCGTGAGAGGCTTTTTTGTTTTTCTGTTCCTCAGTCTCAGAGGGATATACTGCTTCTTACAAAGTGGCAATGTTTTTGGCAATGCACATTGGCCTGATATGTAGAAAGTGTTTCCTTACTATTTTGAGGTAATATCTATTAATATTTGTCCAGCTGGAATGATATATTTTTCTGAGGTTACATACTATAGGTAAAGGAATACTTTGTCATTTTCAAACACATGCAGTGACAGACCTTTTCTCTCCAAGAATAACTCAGCTGTCAAAAATCCATGTGAGAATGAAATTTGCCACATGGTGTAGTTTCAATAGAATGTTATTATTTAAGCCTTATTTGATTTCATTTTTTGACCATTTGTATGGTATAGTATAATTTTAAGGTCTTTGATAAATACTTATTGTAGAGGATGGGCACAATATTATTCAAAGCCTGTGCATATTTTAAATACCATTTTCGTTATTGCATTTAATTAATTTTGCTTTTTTGAAGAGAGCCAAAAAGAAGCAAACAAAAACAAACAAAACCCAAACATTTTTTTTTATAAAGGAAATTGGCTTCTGGCTCCCTGACACTAGCCCAATTCTCTCCTTCTGGTGACAGAGAAGAGAAAATTCTCTTTTCATTGCGTATGTGGATATATTCTTTCATTCCTGTGTCAGAGGATGTGATAAGGCAAGAATCAGGCTGAATATTTAGCACTCACCCAGCTCTTTTTCTTTGGATGCTATCCTCACAATGAATCCAACTCTGATTTTTTCCGTATTCACTCTGTGCCTCTCTTTTAAACTTGAGGCTACCAATCAAGTTTCCTAGACTTGACTCAAAAAAATATGGATGGTATTGAGCTCTCTGGGCTTCCCAGGTGGCACTAGTGGTAGAGAAACTCCCTGCCAATGCAGAAGTCACAAGAGACATGGTTTAGATCCCTGGGTCAGGAAGATCACCTGGAGTAGGAAGTGACAACCCACTCCAGTATTTTTGCCTGGAAAATTCCACGGACAGAGGAGCCTGGCGGTCTACAGCCCATGGGGTCTCAGAGTCAGACACGACTAAGCATAGCACAATGATAATTCTGAAGTCCACTTGAATCTTATGTAAATATAAGAGAGGATGGGTTATTATAATTGCTATAGAGTTCAAAGACAAGCATGGAAAGAAAACTTGTCAATGTGTGTTTTTAAAAGCTGGTGATCTTGAATGAGTTCTTCTTGACAGTCCTAATAAATGAATCAGCAGATGAGCCAATGATAAGGTAAATGTGTTGCGTATATGTTTACTCATCCATACAGAAGGCAAATTTCCTGCCAGGTTAGTAGATGACTCTCACTAAGTGGTATTTGGTGTGAATTTTCCTACCTGTTCAGATAGTGCTATCACAGCAAGTTAAAGCCCGGTTAAACAGAATCATCCAGTTGCTGAAATGGAACAATCAGCAACTTTTTTTGAAGTTAATGGGATTCTGTTAGTTTAACTTTATTGCATTCATTGATAAGAGAGAGAATGCTTACTTCATGTGTAATGAAATACTGATAATGCTGTCATTTCATTTTTTTTCTTGTGATTACATAAAGCAAAAGATGGGCTTTTAAATTGATACAATATTTATTTTACTGCATTCCACATGATAAGTTATACATTTTTAGATCTTTCCTCCTGACTAATATAAACTCGTTCACTTCTAAAAAATGTATATTTAAACCAAGATATATTATAATGATTTTATTCTAATGTTTATAAAATTAATGTATGTTAGTATGTATTTTATCAGTATTGTAAATGTAGAGATCTACGCTAGCTGAAAACATTTTTAATGTATTGTGCTTTGAGTTTCAGGAAAACATGAATGTGTGGAGAAATACCTATAAGAAAGTGATAAAAATCACATTCAAAGCTAAATAGCAAAATTATTTACAATCCAGTTATGAACCAACAAAATTGTTTTTCCTCTTTCACTGCATACTTACAGATTGAAGGCTAGCATGGAAAAGGCTAGCACCTTTTCCCTAAATACAGCTTCTGTTTAATCTGGTTGCCTTAAATGGCAAAAATGGATTGGGGGAACCATTTTTAGTATTTAAGATAGGTGATCTACAGATAGAAGATAGATAGATATGCTTTTTGGTATTTGGTTTGTCAGGTAAAGTTTTTCACGTGAAGGAAAGTAGCATCAGTGTTAGTGTTTCTTCACAATAAAAAGTGAAGGAGAATATAGAACAAGGTGTCACACTTTCCCCGTCCCTCTTGATTTGTTGGTGAAAGAGAATTGGGTGGGGTAGAATGGTTCCACAAAGAAATGGCAAGTCTGAGGCATTAAGAATCATCAACTGCCAAGCCTGCACCACAGCATTTCCACTTGGCTTTGCCCACTCTCTGAAAGGACTTCTCTGTGTTGCCCCTTCCTAGTCCTCCATCCTATTAATCTCTTCCCTCTCCATTCCCATGCCTTAGGCCACTTCCAGAGTGCTTGGGCTGTGTCCTGCAAACACAGAGAGCTGAGACTCCTTTGGTACAGAAAACAGAAAATGGATTGGTTTGGACCCCATATGAAAGGAGGTTAAGCTGCAAGGGGCCCATGTTCCATTTCAGGCTTCCTAGCCTTAGTTATTTTGTTGTCTGTTTCCTTAATTTTCTTCCTTGTAACCTCCTTCAGATGATGAGAATGTGGCTCAAAGAGCATCCCCCGAGCCAGAGCTGAATCTCAGGCCTTACCAGCTGGAAGTGGCCCAGCCTGCCCTGGAGGGGAAGAACATCATTATATGCCTCCCTACGGGGAGTGGGAAAACCAGAGTGGCCGTTTACATCGCCAAGGATCACTTGGACAAGAAGAAAAAAGCATCTGAACCTGGAAAAGTTATGGTTCTCGTCAATAAGGTATTCAGACAGCACATAAATAGAACTTGCTTCATTTTCATATTTTTTTCTGAAGCATTTGTATAGTGATGTTTGTAACAATGGATCACACGGATTTAATTAGGAAAAATGTCAAAATGAGTAATTTATTTTAAATCTTTGTTTTTTCAGTTCTCTCTAATATCTAAATTATTAGCCATTAAAGTAGATTTTTTTCCTATTAAACCAGAACACTAAATCAAAGAGCTGTGACCAATGTATTGTTGTTCAATTGCTCAGTCATGTCTGATTCTTTGCGACCCCATGGGCTGCAGCACGCCAGGCTTCCCTGTCCATCACCAACTTCTGAAGCTGGCTCAAACTCAGGTCCATTGAGTTGGAGATGCCATCTCGTCCTATGCCGTCCCCTCCTCCTCCTGCTTTTTATCTTTCCCAGTATCAAGATATTTTCCAGTGAGGCAGCTCTTTGCATCAGGTGGCCAAAGTATTGGAGCTTCAGCTTCAGCATCAGTCCTTCCAATGAATATTCACTGTTGATTTCCTTTAGGATTGACTGGTTTGATCTCCTTGCTATCCAAGGGACTCTCAAGAGTCTTCCCTAACACCACAGTTCAAAAGTATCAGTTCTTTGGCATTCAGCCATTTTTTATTGTCCAGCTCTCACATCTGTACATGACTACTGGAAAAACCATAGCTTTGACTATACAGACCTTTGTAGGCAGAGTAAGTCTCTATTTTTAATAATGTCTCTAATTTATACTGATGTATAAAGAATATATTTACCCAGATTTTCTTTATGGTGAACTAGTACTGACTTATCATTGCATATGGACATAAATGACCTCAAAATATGACTAGAATCTAGGCTTAAACACTGTGTTCTAGAGTCTCTTTAACCACCGTGCATGAGTGTGTGCGTGCTAAGTCGCTTCAGTCACGTTGAACCTGTGTCTCTTGTGTCTTCTGCATTGGCAGGCAGGTTTTTACCACTAGCATCACCTGGGCTACCACCTGGGAAGCCCTTTGTAACCACTGACCCTCAGTCAAAAGTGGCAAGTGCTCTTTATTCAGAATATATATAATTTGGTTTGAAAATGAAGAGAAAATTAAGTGAATATTTGAATAATTTATATCAAGTTTAATAGAGAAATAATTTTCAAATAGTTTATATGTATGTAAAATATATATATACACATATATCATTCAGTGCAACTGAGGTTTTGCTTTAATATTCTTATCTTAGGATTTTTAAAGTCTATCTTCATAAACAGGTATATCTCCATTTTAAACAAAGTCTAGTTGAACTTTATTCAGATATATCAAAGTTTATTAATTTATAAGTTTGTAACTTGGGGACATTAATTTTTACCATTTTATGGAGTAAAATTGAGTACAGTTTCTATGACCAAAAACAATCTTTTTCCCCTTACGAATGGTGACTAGATTCTCATTTGCTCCTTTACAGAAAATATAATTATAGACTGTATGTGTAACTTTCCTCTGTTTTTTGGATTTCTATCATGCTGAAAGTTTTAGTTGTAGTCTGCTTTTCAGTATTATAGAAATGTACTCAGAATCCATGATCTTAATAATTTCTATCATGTAACAAAAGCATTTTGTATACATCCTAAGCCTAAACACTGTTCCTTCATAATTACATGTCCACTGTTAGAACAGTTTGTGTGTGTGGTGATGCTGATACATTAGAATTTTTTTCCCATGGCTTTTCATATATTTTCCTTATTAAGGTATTATCTTTCGGAATAAAACAAATCTAGGTGTAAATACTATTTCTACCTACCAGTAATTTGATATTGGGCAAATTATGAACGTCTCTCACTTTAATTTCCTCATCTGTAAGTGAGTAAAATAATACTGCCCTATATAGGGTTGGAAGTTTAAATGAGATAATCTATTTAAAGTCTAAGAGTGACTCGGTGAATATTAGTTCTTTCTCCCCTTCCTTCCTCCTCACCTTAACAACTAATAAATTGCAATTCCTTAACCAATGAATAAGGTCTTAAGTGCCAGGTCCAGAGAAAAGAACAAAATTAATATTGGATTTGAAACGACTTAAACTGATGCTCTTGATACAATCTAAACATTCTTCCATTTCCTCAAACTCGTTCCCTTTATTTACTCTCCCAAAGATTTCTCCTTCCCTTGTCTGTCTCTCTGTTGGTTATATTACCTCCTCCAAAGCATGTAACCTCAAAACCTAGAAGTTACTTTTGATTCATCAGCTTCCTTTACTTCCTTTATCCAGCATCATAGACTACTAGAGTTGAAAGAAGCCTGTAAGATCCGGTTTTCATTTATTGCCAAGTGGTTCTCTCAGTTCTGCTGAGTAACTTCTAATATCAAGAAGGTCCTCCTTCTAACAAGAGAGCTCAATCCATTCTTTGAACACCTGACACTATTAGAAAGACATACCTGTATTCATCAAAATCTGTTTCTTTGTAATCCACACTCATTGCTTAGCATTCTTTCTGCTGTAATATACAAAATAAGCTAAATCTTAATTTTTCTACCTTATGATAGCCCTTCACAAAGAAAAGACATCAAGCATCATATGACTCCAGAGGGATTTTTCTTTTAATTTCCTGTGATAAATACTCCAGTTCTCTTATATGTTCCTAATGCTGCTAAGTCGCTTCAGTCGTGTCCGACTCTGTGTGACCCCATAGACGGCAGCCCACCAGGCTCTCCCGTCCCTGGGATTCTCCAGGCAAGAACACTGGAGTGGGTTGCCATTTTCTTCTCCAACACATAAAGTGAAAAGTGAAAATAAAATTACTCAGTCATGTCCGATCCTCAGCGACCCCATGGACTGCAGCCTACCAGGCTCCTCCGTCCATGGGATTTTCCAGGCAAGAGTACTGGAGTGGGGTGCCATTGCCAGTAAGACCCTGTTAAAACACAGTGTTTAGGGTTGGACAAAATACTGTAGATACAGTCAGTACAGAATACAGGAAAGATGAGATGTGATCCATGACCAGGTTTGCCTTTTGTCACCAGCGCTGGCACCCAGAGACTCATCTGAAGTTTTCCATAACCTGAGAAGTCTCAGCTTATTTTCATTTGAAGATCTGTTAAAGTAGACCTCTCTTAAGTTATTTTTGGAGGTTAATTTTGAGCCTACATGCAAATACTTAGGCTTACACTTATGTTTTTCATGTTATTAATCTTGATTTATCTTTTCAAGTCTCATATTTTTGTGTATATCTCATGTACCTTCCTTTTTGTATAGCTCCTCATCCTCTCAGTGCTATATTCTGGCTGTGAGTCTTTCATCCTGTTGGATCAAGGTGATACTTATGAATTCACATTTGCACCCATGTTTAAATGTGAAATTATCCTCATTAATTATTCATATCCATTGCATTGCTCTGTAGACATTTAAGGCTGTGGGTCCAATTTCTGATCTGCTTCCCTCTTGTTTTTCCCTAGGAATTACTGGACATCTCTCCACTAGATCTTCCCTAATAATCGTTAATTTATTATCCCATTGCTTTGAATTCTGAAGTAATTTAATTCTTTTGATTGAATCAGATAATCTTTGACCCAGTAAGACAACATAACCTGCTTTCTGTATTTGGCCCAATGGCAAGGCATTAATATTATAACCCTTGGTCTAGAAAGGAGAAATCCTGTTTCCTAATACCATTTACTTTTGTCTCCCTTTCTCTATCCTTTCCAAAGTTATCGCCTTCAGATGCAGGGAGAAATGAAAACACCACCTGTGTTCCCAGACTTTCTATTTCCTATCTAGGACTTCAACATCATGAGAGAGAATCCCAGGTTCCTAGATGCTATAATACAGCCCCATATGATTCAGCAGAAGTGGGTAGCATTTGGGTTTGATTAGTCTTGGCAGGCACTCTGTCACATCTCAGGAAAAGGCTCCAAGAGGACCGCACACCTCCCAATTAGCCATGTCAGGCTTGCATCTGGCTCTCTTTGTGTCCTTCAGGAGGAAGTCAATGCCACCCAAAGTGAGTCTCAGGATTTCCAACACCTGCCACCTCCTGTGACAATGTCTTTTTATTCTGTAGACCAAAATATGCTGCTTCTTTGGAATATCTCAGCCCATCCTTTATGCACAGAACCTCAGGTTTCTATGCCACTCCAGACCATGGTGGTGGTGGTTTAGTCTCTAAGTCATGTCTGACTCTTGCAACCCCATGGACTGTAGCCTGTCAGGCTTTCTGTTCATGGGATTTCCCAGGCAAGAATACTGGAGTGGGCTGCCATTTCCTTCTCTACTCCATCGTATGGAGATTCTTAAATGATTCAGCAGCATGAGGGTATTTAAAGACAAATCAAATGCAGAGCGTGCCCTCAAAAAATCTATGGTCTAGGAAATGAAAGCTGTGTATTAATATAATAATGACTACTGTGTTGCACTTTACATCCTCTCATTGAAGTCACACAGCTCTTCTTTTTCAGTTCAGTTCAGTTCAGTCACTCAGTCGTGTCCGACTCTTTGCGACCCCGTGAATCGTAGCACGCCAGGCCTCCCTGTCCATCACCAACTCCCGGAGTTCACTCAGATTCACGTCCATCGAGTCAATGATGCCATCCAGCCATCTCATCCTCTGTCATCCCCTTCTCCTCCTGCCCCCAATCCCTCCCAGCATCAGAGTCTTTTCCAATGAGTCAACTCTTCGCATGAGGTGGCCAAAGTACTGAAGTTTCAGCTTTAGCATCATTCCTGCCGAAGAACAGCCAGGGCTGATCTCCTTCAGAATGGATTGGTTGGATCTCCTTGCAGTCCAAGGGACTCTCAAGAGTCTTCTCCAATACCACAGTTCAAAGC
Organism: Aepyceros melampus; assembly: GCA_006408695.1. Classification (NCBI taxonomy): domain Eukaryota; kingdom Metazoa; phylum Chordata; class Mammalia; order Artiodactyla; family Bovidae; genus Aepyceros; species Aepyceros melampus. The sequence continues at coordinate 15,125 of SJXQ01006954.1, read as the reverse complement.
ATCAATTCTTCTGCGCTCATCTTTCTTTATAGTCCAACTCTCACATCCATACATGATCACTGGAAATACCATAGCCTTGACTAGACGTACCTTAGTTGGCAATGTCTCTGCTTTTGAATATACTATCTAGGTTGGGCATAACTCTTTTTCCAAGGAGTAAGCATCTTTTAATTTCATGGCGGCAATCACCATATGCAGTGATTTTGGAGCCCAAAAAAATAAAGTCAGCCACTCTTTCTACTGTTTCCCCATCTATTTCCCATGAAGTGGTGGGACCGGACACCATGATTTTCATTTTCTGAACGTTGAGCTTTAAGCCAACTTTTTCACTCTCCACTTTCACTTTCATCAAGGCTTCTTTTTAGTAACCATAAATACCACCATTTTAACAATCAGGAAACTGTGGCTTTGGGCTTTAATTGGCCTGTCAGGAGTCATCTGCAGCAGAGCTGAGACTTGAACCCTTTTCTTCTGAAGGGAACTGGTCCTCACTTCTACCATTCTCTACTACTAGAATAAAAAGATGGTGAAATACCAGGGAAGTTTTCTGAGTACTGGCACTATGTCAGCCTCTATTTCATTTATTTTTCATAACACTTCCATCACAGGTTGATATTTTCCTGCCTTTTTAATTGGAGATAAGAGATGCTTAAGTGACTTATCCAAAGTCACACAATAAGCAAGTAGCTGGAGTATTTGTTTTCAGAGCTCACTTTTTCTCCTCTGGAGCATGCAATCTCCACTACATTTAGTCTTCTTTTACTTCTTCAGACTCTTTTTTGATGACTTTCTCCTTAGATTATTTCCTCTGTTTTGTATAAGTAGAATGAAAAGAATAGTCCTATAAAACTGAATCAGAAATGACTTTGTGGAAGAAAAAGAAGAGCTGTGGTTCTCTTTAAAAAAAATTTTTGAAAAAACTTAAATGTCATATTGGAAGCTTCATAAAGTGCAGGCTTCAAGACTCTTTCCTAAATATGGTCAGTCTCTAGATTCAGTAGTTCTTGAGTGGGGCTTGGAGTCTGTGTTCTCCAAATCTCTCAGTTGATTTTGTGACAGACAGACAAGAGATCTCACTTTGGAGGGAGAAAAACAACTAAGTGAAATTTTCTCTTTCAACCCTGTGTTATATTCTTTCACTTACCAAACTTTGTTATTTATTCACTTTGTTTCCTTGGAATTCATGGGCTCCTTTTAGCCCCCTCTCCCCTCCTACATTCACTCTTAGAAGCCCTCATCATTTCTACTAAATAATAATACAAAGAAGTGTTCTTCCTTGGTTCTGTCCAGCTAAGAGGGTCAGCCAGCCATTATTTTTCACATAAACAGAGTTCATCTCAAAATTTTAAAAATGAGTATTTTTTAAATTTTTAAATAAGATAAAAAATATTATTTAAAAATCTTATCTAATTTAATCTTATTTAAAAAATCTTATTTCTTAAATAAGATAACCACTGATCACATTATCAGATAATTGCATGAGGAGAAATGTAATGTTCATTCATTGATGTTTGCCCTTGAAACTCTTTCTGCCAACTTTATTTGCCATGCTGTACATTCCTGAGCTTCCACTACAGCTTCTCATAGGATATAACCTTCAGGATGGCCTGGTTCGGAAAGATCTCTTAGAGAAGGAATTGGCAATCCACTCCAGTATTCTTGCCTGGAAAACCCCATGGACAGAGGGGCCTGGAGGGCCACAGTCCATGAGTTTGCTAAGAGATGGATGCAACTTAGCAACTAAACAAAAGGGGCCCGGTTATTCCTTTCCCTAGTAATCGAGCTATTCTAAATGACTGGTGATGTGAGAGCCTTGAGGTGTCAACTCAGTCACCTTCAGAAACTCTTTCTGCCAACTTTATTTGCCATGCTGTACATTCCTGAGCTTCCACTACAGCTTCTCATAGGATATAACCTTCAGGATGGCCTGGTTCGGAAAGATCTCTTAGAGAAGGAATTGGCAATCCACTCCAGTATTCTTGCCTGGAAAACCCCATGGACAGAGGGGCCTGGAGGGCCACAGTCCATGAGTTTGCTAAGAGATGGATGCAACTTAGCAACTAAACAAAAGGGGCCCGGTTATTCCTTTCCCTAGTAATCGAGCTATTCTAAATGACTGGTGATGTGAGAGCCTTGAGGTGTCAACTCAGTCACCTTCAGTGGTCACTACAACATAGAAAGACTCAACTCCTTTGTTCTCTACTGAGCAACAAATCTTAACACTTTGACCAGGTTCAGCTGTTACCGAGGCTGGACATTTCTAAATGTAAAGTGAGGTAGAATGCAGAGTAATGACCTCACTGGGCATTGTGAATGCAGTACTGAAGAACTGACAGCACTCCTCCAATTCAGCACTAGGCTCAGGGGCAAAACAGTGCCAGACCTGCAGGTCTCACTTCTCAGACAAGGGATTGAACCTGGGCCAGGGCAGTGAAAGCCAGAATCCTAATCGTTAGGCCACCTGGGAACTCCCATAAGTTTGTTTTCTGTGTATGTGAGTCTGTTTCTACTTTGTAAGTAAGTTCATTTGTATTTTAGATTACATTAGATTACATTTAGTTCTTTTTTTTTTTTTTTAGTTTACACATATATTGTTGCTCAGTCACTAGGTCATGTCCAACCTCAATGCCATGCTCTTCTGTCCTCCACTATATTCTGGAGTTTGTTCAAAGTCATGTCCATTGAGTCAGTCTAATCATCCCATCCTCTGTTGCCCCCTTCTCCTCCTGCCCTCAGTCTATCCCAGCATCAAGGTCTTTTCCAATGAGTCTTTATATCAGATGGCAAAGTATTGGAGCTTCAGCTTCATCATCAGTCCTTCCAATGAATATCCAGGGTTGGTTTCCTTTAGGATTGACTGATTTGATCTCCTTGCAATCTAACAGACTCTCAAGAATCTTCTCCAGCATCACAATTTGAAAACATCAGTTCTTCAGCGCTCAACCTTATTTATGGTCCTACTCTCACATCTGTACATGACCACTGGAAAAAGCATAGCTTTGACTAAATGGACCTCTCTCAGGAAAGTGATGTCTCTGCTTTTTAATATGCTGTCAAGTTTTCTCATAATTTTTCTTCCAAGGACAGATTACATGTATAAGTTATATGATATTCTTATTTTTATTTTTGACTTAGTTCACTTAGTAAGATAATCTCTATGTCCATCCATGTTGTTTCATGTGGCATTATTGCATTCTTTTTGTGGCTGAGTAATATTCTATTATATGTGTATATATATTATATATATATAACATCTTTTTTATGCATTCATATGTTGATGGATATTTAGGTTGCTTCCGTGTCTTGTCTATTGTAAATTGTGCTGTTATGAATCCTGAGATTCATGTATCTTTTCAAATTAGGGTTTTCATCTTTTCTGGATATATGCCCAGGAGTAGGATTGTTGAATCATTAGTAACTCAGTTTTTATTTTTTCAAAGAACTTGCTATTTTGTTCTTTTTCAGCCAGCAAAGCTGGTCTAGCAGTCCATCCCTTCAACTCCACCTGTTCTCCTAGACAATATCTTACCTTCTTACCTTTGGTTTTCTGCATCCTCCAATTCCTTAGGCAGGTTGCCTCTGGCTTGATCCTCCAACAACTCTACAGCCCATAAGGGTCCTGTGAACTGTTATATTGAATTTAAAATACTCTTGGTATTCATAGCCCTTTATAGCTTGACTTTGTTTTAAAAATTCAAATTTTGTTTCTTATTCAGGCCTAATTTCAGTTTATCTCTTCACTAACCCACGGTTTACAAGATTAAAATTTTTTCTAAACCCTTCCAAAATGGAAGTTGCTTCTTCCATTTGCTGTCACTTTCTTTGTTTCCATGGAAGAATTATCACATTGTGTTGTGATCATTTGTTTTGTTTTCTTGAGTCTTGATCCATGTGCTCGGCTAGAAAGAGTTCCTGAGAGTTGTCAGCTATACCTTAAACATTTTTGTGTTCCAGACACAATGTCTACACCTAATGAAAAGACATTGAATAAATGCTTATTGACGTGTGGATAAATGAAATGATGGATAGGCTGTTACATCTAATTAACTTATAATGCAAACATTTCTGTTAATGCTTGGCACATAGTAGGCCTTTGATTAATACTATTTTTGTTTGACAGTACTTTCTCTTTCTTTTTAACTTTGGCATGTTTAAAGGTACCTTTAGTTGAACAGCTCTTCCGCAAAGAGTTTGAACCATTTTTGAAGAAATGGTATCATGTTACTAGATTAAGTGGTGATACCCAATTGAAAATAACATTTCCAGAAGTTGTCAAGTCTCATGATGTTATTATCAGTACAGCTCAAATCCTTGAAAACTCCCTTTTAAACTCAGAAGAAGGTGAAGATGATGGTATAGAGTTGTCAGGTTGGTTGAAATGTTTATTTTTATAAAATAGTATTAATATTGATAGTAGTAACAGGGACTGTTTTAGTTAAATAAGTTTTTAGAGGTTGATTAAATATTTAAATGTTTATTATTTTTATGTTTTATCAATTTTTAATTGAAGTGTAGTTGATTTACAATGTTGTATTGATTTCTCCTGTATCGCAAAATGATTCATTTATACATATATACATTATTTTTTAATATTCATTTCCATTATTGTTTACCATAATATATTGAATATAACTCTCTTCCAGAACCTTGTTGTTTATCCATTCTACATATAAAAGCTTACATCTGCTAACCCCAATTTCCCACTCCATAATTTTGATTTAGATTGTCTTCCATTGCTTAAGTTTTCATTGAAAAACCTTCCTTGGGGAAGCAAACAAAAAGTAGGATAAGTTTTTAATTAGATCACTTTATTCTGCATCAGTATATCATTATGATATCAAACAGTTACTGGACTTCCAATTTGCTCAGTATTTCTAAGCACCAACAAGTTCTTTTTAAGTTTTAGTGGATTCTGTTAGATATGCCCTCTTCTCTGTAGAATAAATACAGTCCTTTCTATTTTGTGGGGGATGGGAAGAAAAGGTAGGAGCAAAGTAGGGAAGGAAGTATATGAAATCATAATAATTAAATGCAATGTTAAAATAACATTCTACATATAAAAGCTTACATCTGCTAACCCCAATTTCCCACTCCATAATTTTGATTTAGATTGTCTTCCATTGCTTAAGTTTTCATTGAAAAACCTTCCTTGGGGAAGCAAACAAAAAGTAGGATAAGTTTTTAATTAGATCACTTTATTCTGCATCAGTATATCATTATGATATCAAACAGTTACTGGACTTCCAATTTGCTCAGTATTTCTAAGCACCAACAAGTTCTTTTTAAGTTTTAGTGGATTCTGTTAGATATGCCCTCTTCTCTGTAGAATAAATACAGTCCTTTCTATTTTGTGGGGGATGGGAAGAAAAGGTAGGAGCAAAGTAGGGAAGGAAGTATATGAAATCATAATAATTAAATGCAATGTTAAAATAAGGTAAAATTATTCCTTTTTAAATAATGTTTTTCATTTGATAGAATGAAGATAAAATTCACCAACTTTAAATATTTTATTAAAGAACAAAAATGTAATTCTGAGAGTTTTGGGGAGTGGGTCAGGATTTGATCCATCTCATAACACTTTTTAGATCTATAAATTTTCTGAATCTCACCTATTAATGGGGATAATAACAGGGATAGTTTCATGATTAATATGCACAAACATCTGTATATACAGGTGGCTAGGATACTTACATTTCCCTTTAAAAAATGAGAGATACTTGGCTGCTAAGTTTACTAACTTAAAGGTACTTTTTCACTATATTTTGCCAATATGGACAAATAAACCATTTTCATTTCCTTCTAAGACTTTTCTCTCATCATCATTGATGAATGCCATCACACCAACAAAGAGGCAGTTTATAACAACATCATGAGGCGTTATTTGAAACAGAAGTTGAAAAACAATAAACTTAAGAAAGAAAACAAACCAGTGATTCCCTTACCTCAGATAGTGGGACTAACAGCCTCACCAGGTGTTGGAGGAGCCAAAAAGCAAGCCAAAGCAGAAGAACACATTTTAAAAGTAAGTCATTAACTTTATGCATGAGTCAAAAAACCAAAGTTAGAGCAAATGCCAATGCTTCTCGGTTAAGATTAAGTCCAAGTGCTGTGGAATGCATGAAGGATGCTATTCCATGCTCATGAGTCAAAAGAAATCTATATGCTTTGAAGTGAATAGACTCAGTCTTGTACAAAGCAGTAAGTGCCTTAGTAAATTACTGTGACAAAGAACAATATCAAAAACGTTATGGAGAGCAAACTTAGTGAAAAAGTGGGACAAATTAAATACCTGTCTTTAAATTTATCTATCCCTAATTGTCAAACGTAGTGATCTATTCATAGAAGTATGCATAAACTCTGAAAGTTTATAATTTTCATACATATTCTATGCATTTCAAAATTGCATATTTTCTTCTGTGCCTTTTTGTTGTTGTTGTTCTGTGTGATACTCAGGTTCCAGGTAATTCAAATTAAATGGGAAATGGAGATATGGGAATCTTTAATTAAAAACATATTTCTCGTCCGCTGCCCCAAAATGGTAACAACACATATAGTACTACTGTTGATCTCAAGCACTGAAAGAATTCAGAGTAATTCACATAAGATGTTGACACGAAGGCATTGTATTTGCATTTTAATCCCTTATTTTTAAGTTGAAGTTAGTAAAAAGCATAGAGAGTAGACAAAAGCACAATTATTTTTTCCAACATATTATTTATTACTAGAATTAAGGACCAGCTCCAATCCAAATCCAGGTACATGGGCTTTGTCTGCTCCTGTCTTTGCACTGTCCTCTTTTATGTGTTGAAAAAAGTGGTAATATGATCCATGGATGTCAAGATGACCCATAAATGCCTTGTGTAATATGGTTAACTTATAAACATTCTCTTCACATCTCTGCAATTTTCTGTGCTCTCTCCATGTTATTTTTTCCATCTGGAAAAAATGGAATTTAAGAAATGAAAAGAAATACTTTTTCTGGAATTTTATACTCACTTAATTTAGAAGTTCTGTTTTCACTCTATCAGGATGAATGTTACTGGTTGGACCCACAGTGAAGCAATACTAAAATACTGCGTTTAGCAAATCATGCTACATATTTCTCACACAAGAAGAAATTCTACATTGAATCAATTGAAAAGGAATAGTATTTGAATATTGAAGTGTCTCTTTTTCAGATATGTGCCAATCTTGATGCAGTTACCATTAAAACCGTGAAACAAAATATTAATCTACTTAAAGAGCAAATAAAGGAGCCAATCAAAAAGTTTGTAATTGCAGATGACACCAAAAAAGTATGTGCTTAAATTTTTATATTTATTTGATTGATGATACTATATTCAACTGAAAGATGCAAAGGTTATCTTACATTGACACTCTGAATAATATTATTTTAAACTTTTGCAGAAAAATTTGTTTTATTCTTTTTTATTGATATTAGGCAGTAAAACACTGCTGTGAATTCTTAATCTTTTAGTTTTCTAGTTTGTACAAAGAGTAACTTAGTGCTTTGTTCACTAAGTATCAGTTGTGGTGGGAGAGAAAGGGTAAGGGTGGGGAAGGTTGTAAAGCTAAACTAGAGAGATCACCATAGTTTCTTTTATTCGTTTTACTTTTCTGAATTGATTTTCCCAACATTGAACAGGGCCATTTTTGACTACCAGATTTCAGTTGGCAATAATAACAGGTACCCCACCTAATTGACATATTTAGTTTCTTAGGAAAATATGTACAGTAAAGAAGTGAAATATTTACTTTAACAGTGCTTTTGTGATGAATATCTTATTATAAAAATCAACCTGAGTCAGTTCGAACATTGTGACTAGAACATTATGTCAGTACTTTCTTTTGTAAACTATAAAAAGCACCATAAATTTTAGCTGTGTGTCCTTGATAGTAAGTGTAATCTTTGCAAATCTACCTCATAAGGATGTTGAGTTATGAAATATGCATAATAGATAATACTGTGTTTGAAATATAGGCACCAAACTAATGTTAGCAACCAATCTCCATAGGTCATTCTTTTCTGGAAATTTTGAAAAATAGAACTGTCTGTTCCAGCTGAACTAGCACATTTGACTGTACTTGATTTTTCTTCACTTTTTTCATTCAGTTTTACTTAATAAGTTTAAGTGCATGTTTCTAATCATAATCATTAAAATTAATCCTCAGCATCCTCAAAGAATTTGCTACCTTATCTTTTAACTTAATTAACTTTTTCTGTGCTTAGTCGTTCAGTTGTGTCTGACTCTTTGCGACCCCATGGACTGTAGCCTACCAGGCTCCTCTGTCCATGGAATTCTCCAGGCAAGAATACTGGAGTGGGTTGCCATGCCCTTCTCCAGATTCCTCCAACTTAATTAACTTTGGGTATACTTTTTATTGGGTTTCCCTGGTAGCTCAGCTGGTAAATAATCTACCTGCAGTGCCAGAGACCTGGGTTCACTCTCTGGGTTGGGAAGATTCTCTGGGTTGGGAAGATTCCCTGGAGAAGGGAACAGCTATCCANTCTCCAGATTCCTCCAACTTAATTAACTTTGGGTATACTTTTTATTGGGTTTCCCTGGTAGCTCAGCTGGTAAATAATCTACCTGCAGTGCCAGAGACCTGGGTTCACTCTCTGGGTTGGGAAGATTCTCTGGGTTGGGAAGATTCCCTGGAGAAGGGAACAGCTATCCACCCCAGTGTTCTGACCTGGAGAATTCCATGGACTGTATGGTCCATGGGGTCAAAAAGAGACGGACATGACTGAGTGACTTTCATTTCACATACTTTTTTATTGAAGTATTAATATGACACACATACAGAAAGGTTCAAGTTCCTAAGTGTGCAGATTGCTGAATCTTCATAAACTGAAAACACTTGTATAACCAAAATCCAGATCAGGGGACTTCCCTTGCAGTCCAGTGGTTAAGACTCCATCCTTCCAGTGCAGGAAGCGTGGGTTTGATCCCTGGTCGGGGAACTGAGATCCTACATGCTAAACAGTGTGGCCAAAAGTAAAAAATGAAATCCCCATAGTATGTATTCTTCTATGTCTGGCTTTTCTCAAAACTCTACCTTTTAAAATTTTATCTTGGTACAAATAATACTGAAACCAGTTCTTCACCAAGGAATTTTTTTTTTTAATTAAGTTCAAATATAGATTATTAAAGATAGTGCTATTAACTCAAAAATATAAACATGTAAGAATAAGTGTATCGTTTATTTTTAGGATCCATTTAAAGATAAGCTGCTAGAAATAATGACAAAGATTCAAATTTTTTGCCAAATTAGTCCAATGTCAGATTTTGGAACTCAACCCTATGAACAATGGCTCATTCAAATGGAAAAAAAAGGTAATTTGGGTTTTAACATAACATTTGCTTTGTCCCATGTTTATACCAAGATTCCAGGTCACATGTTCCCAAGCCAATTGAAAGCAAATATAATAGCAAATGGAATTTCTGTGTTCTAAGTAGGACAAGGATAAAATGTCCTGACTCCTTATCTAAGAGGCACAAATTCATCCATTTTCTCTTAATCTCCAGAGTCTTTCACTTATTATATATTTAAAGTATTAAGATAAATATTAGCATCTCTGTTTCCACATGCAAACTTAACTAATGTGTTTTTCATGCTATTCCTCAGAGTCAGCATGAATCAAGTGTGTTTTTTTTGTTTTTTTTTGCTGATGCAGAATAGAAGTAGCAAGTCTAGGAGTCAGAAACTTGCCCTCTTTTTGTGCTCATGGCACATTTTGAGCCTTAATTTGCTCATGTCAAAACCAAAGTGAAGCCTATTTTCAAGTCAGTATCATAAACACATTAACATATTCAAGTCCACAGCACACCTGGGGGAGTATTCTATCATTATTTCATTGTACATAACATATTTTTCATAGCTGCAAAAGAAGGAAATCGCAAAGATCGTGTTTGTAGTTTTTTTTGTTTTTTTTTGCTGATGCAGAATAGAAGTAGCAAGTCTAGGAGTCAGAAACTTGCCCTCTTTTTGTGCTCATGGCACATTTTGAGCCTAATTTGCTCATGTCAAAACCAAAGTGAAGCCTATTTTCAAGTCAGTATCATAAACACATTAACATATTCAAGTCCACAGCACACCTGGGGGAGTATTCTATCATTATTTCATTGTACATAACATATTTTTCATAGCTGCAAAAGAAGGAAATCGCAAAGATCGTGTTTGTGCAGAACATCTGAGGAAGTACAATGAGGCCCTACAAATTAATGATACAATCCGCATGATTGATGCGTATAATCACCTTGAAACTTTCTACAATGACGAGAAAGAGAAGAAGTTTGCAGTCCTCCTAGGAGATGACAGTGATGAGAGTGATAACGATGGTGATGATGAAGATGTGGGTGATGGAAAAACACCTTTGAAGTTGCATGAGACAGATGACTTTCTCATATCTCTATTTTTGGGTAAGAATCAGTGTAACATTTTTGCATGGACTCATGTGTTTATCTCTTTGACATGAACCCACTGCTTCTTAACTCTCCAAAAAGTTCTCTTAAAATCTCTCACTTTGAAAGAAGAAACCCCATTCATATTGGAGCTATTTCTAATTGATGGGATTAACTAGCGATGAGCTGTATTATCTTAATATATCATTTGTTCATCTGGTTTTATTATTAAGTTGACCACAATAAATTTATTTTAAAAACTAGCCTGATTATTGGATATGGCACAAGATTAACTATAGTTGAACTTCTTAGTACTTCATTATATGAAGTCTTCCAGTTAGTTATTCACATATTTTATGAATTTAAGCTAATTATTTCTTGCAAATCAAAACTGTAATAAGATGTCACCTCACACAGTCAGAATGGCCATCTACAAATAGCAAGTGCTAGAGAGAGTGTGGAGAAAAATGAGCTGTCCTGCACTGCTGATGGAAATGTAAATTTGTGGAGCCACTGTTGAGAACAGTATGGAGGCTCCCTAAAAAACTAAAAACAGAGTTACTATATGACCCAGCAATCCTCTTCCTGGGCATATATCCAGAGAGCACTCTAATGTGGAACGATGCATGCACCAAATAGTGCTCATAGCAGCACTATTCACAATAGCCAAGACATGGATGCAACCTAAACGTACATCAATAGAGGAATGGTTAATAAAGATGCTATACATCTATATCTATATTTATATCATCTATATCTGTGGGTATACATGTACACAGACAATGAAAGATACTACTCAGCTATAAAAGAAGAATGAAATAATGCCATTTGTAGCTACATGGGTGAACCTGGAAATTATCATACTAAATGAAGTAAGCCATTCAGAGAAAGACAAATAATTATCTGATATCACTTATATGTGGAAAGTCAAATATGATGCAAACTTATTTATAAAACAGAAACAGATTCACAGACATAGATAGGAAACTTAAGGGGAAATGCAGAGGGAGAGGGATAAATTAAGAGTTTCAGATTAGCATATACAAACTACAATCAATATATATAAAACAGATAAACAGCAAGGTCCTACTGTATAGCCCAGGGAACTGTATTCAATATTTTGGAATAAGCCATAATGGAAAATAATATTTTAAAATGTATATATATTTCTGGTATACTTTTCTGTATATCTGAAACTGACAGAACATTGTAAATCGAGTATGCTTGAGTTAAAAAAGGAAATAAATGAATTATTTCTTAAAGGAAATAAGAAAAAGCTGAAAAAACTAGCCCAAAACCCAGAACATGAAAATGAAAAGCTCATCAAGTTGAGAAACACCATAATGGAACAATATTCAAGGACTGAAGGGTCAGCACGAGGAATAATTTTCACAAAAACACGACAGAGTGCATATGCCCTTTCCCAGTGGATTACTGAAAATGAAAAATTTTCAGAAGTAGGAGTCAAAGCCCACCATCTTATTGGCGCTGGACACAGCAGTGAGTTCAAGCCCATGACACAGGTGAAAACATCCTTTTGGATTTTTTTTTTTCTTATGCTGTCATTTCTCTTCACTTGTAGTCTTTTTTCATCAATCTTCTCACCAACCCACAAATACGTTAATAAAATGAAACAATTGTTCTTGAAAGAAATGTGATTTTAATAGCCATCAATCTGTGGCATTTGATAGGCTAAACTTTTTCTGGGAATCACTTTCTCCATGTTCTTGGAGGAACTTTCTATATTAGGTTTCTTTTGCAAAAATGCTTAACACTTAAACTTAGTAACAAAATGGGGAAAACAGTCACAATATAATATCAAATGGAAAAATCAAATTTCCACAAAAATGTGTGCATTATAATTGGAACTATGTAAAATATGTTTGCATAGGATGAGATCTTTAAGGGAACTTGGAAAAATTAAGACATTTGATGTGATAGAGATTTGGGACCATGAGAGATTTTCTTTTCGAGTTTTGTTTTGTTTTGCTTTTAATTTATTATACTACTTACGTGAACAATAAAAAACACTTAGAAGAAGGAAAAATAGACACTTATAGAGATTATAAATATGGGTGAAACAGAAATGGCTTGTTAGTGTAAAATGTCTTCTGAAGTCCTATTGGTCCTGAGTTTTTCTGGACAAAGGGACACTTTACTTCCATTATGGTCATCATCATTTGGTTCATTGGAACAAACTGAATTTGTTTTAACATTTATTGAAAAGAAGTTGTTCTTCAAATTGTGCACCAAAACTCTTGGTATACTCTCTCTACTTATATTGGAGTTGCCTCTAAAGTTTATGCCAAAGAAAGCACTGTTTTCTTTAGGTAAGGAGTTTACATCCTTTATGATGAGAGCTGCTTTTCTTGATATGTTATCCTCTTTGCCCTAGCTGCCAGGAAACTTACAGCAAAACTGAAGTTCATTCTCTCAGCTTCTAATTCCTACAAGTCATATACCTATACTTTTTCACTTTTGGTCCCATTTTTTAGTTTTTATTCTATTAACTTTAGTGTTCAGACTTTGATTTTATTTGGCCTTGGCTCCTCTTTGGAAAGAGGTGGGTTACAAATGGCAAGTATGCATTCAAGCTACTCTTTGCTTATCCAGTTTTGACTAGGTGGCTGAATGCCAAAATATAGAACACACCCCCTTCCTCACTCCCCACATCCCACCTGTAGACTGCCTTGGACTTACTCATTGGAAGAGGGGTTAGGCATTTATGTAACATGATGTGAGGGTCTGACACTGAGTCTGAAATTCTCACTATTAAAGTTACTCCTCTGAATGAAGGAACAAACATCTAAAATTCAAGGATCTGTCAAGTTTGTATCAACAGGGGGCATGAGTGCAAGAAGGAAAAATTATCAGAGAAGACTGGAGAGGGATATTTCTGCAGGATTCTCCAGCAGTTAGAAGTCAAAAAGAAAGATATATGTCATCCTGCCCCTGAAAAGAATTGGATGGGAATAGGAGGACATACAGTCTGTCTGACAGGTGTATTTTTGTTTAATGTATGGAGGCAAAAGATAGGGTAAATATACACCAAAGGCCACTGGATCAACCACTTTGATAAGAATAGTTATGAAAATAAGACTCCACTGGCTACATCAAGCTAGGATTATGCTCACCAGTTCCTCCCATGTAAGAGCAAAGTGAATATTTTATTCCTTTACCTATGTTAACTTTCAAAATTCAGATTTTTAAAATTTAAATATAACTTTTAATTACATTTTTAATAACCTATTCTTTCATTTTTATTGACATCATCCTTTTGAACAGACAATATATTTACCTCTTTAAAAATTAATAAGGTACAGGGCACACTGGTGTCCTTCAGTCTCCCAGCTCCTCTCCCTGGAGGCAGCCAACGCTTTCAGTTTCTGCCAGGAATACTTCATGTTTCTTTGCTTGAATGACTCTTAAAGTGACCAGATGCAAAATACAGTGTATATTTTCTCTCTGACTCAAAATTTGACTGTCTTTAAAAGTGTCATTGCATCTTATTCTCTGACTGTTAAAGATTCTGAAGTTAATGTAGTAAAAAGCAGAGCCTATTTTAGTTTCTCATTGCTGTATCCTCTTCTCAGCTGAAAGCATCTCCTCCTTTCTTCCTCCTAAGTCACCCATCAGTTTGTTTCCTTGGCACAAATGATGGCCTTCCCACCTCCAGACTGGAGGATGGAAATATTTTGTTATTGTGCGGTAATCCCAGATTGGAAATCAAATGTTGCCTCACCATCATGTCTTTGTTCAATGCCAAAAACAGATGGCAGCAAATCCGTGTATGATCTAATCCTTTCATTTACACTGACCAGTTGCAATTTAGTATTTCTTTTCCTAATTAGAAGATTTTAATGTGTTTAGCATTACAACATTTAATTTACTAAAATGTTTCTACAGAATGAACAAAAAGAAGTCATTAGTAAATTTCGCACGGGAAAAATAAATCTGCTTATCGCTACCACAGTGGCAGAAGAAGGTCTGGATATTAAAGAATGTAATATCGTTATCCGTTATGGTCTCGTCACTAATGAAATAGCCATGGTCCAGGTACATTCAGATACCTCAAATATGTTAATTTCTTATTTTGTGTTCTTGTTTTGTTTTCTTTCAGTAAAACAGCACGCATGAAATGGAAAGTGAAAGTTGCTTACTTGTGTCCGACTCTTTGCGACCCCATGGACTATACAGTCCATGGAGTTATCCAGGCCAGAATACTGGAGTGGGTAGTCTTTCCCTTCTCCAAGGATCTTCCAATTTAGGGGTCGAACCCATGTCTCCCACATTGCAGGCGGATTCTTTACCAGCTGAGCCACAAGGGAAGCCCTTTTTTTGTGTATTTTGATTTCTTTTAATAGAACAGCAAACATAGTTTAAAAAATATATCTGTTTTCCTACAAAAAGAGAAACCAACCAGATGATCAGAAAGCCACCAAATTAAGAAATACTTGAATTTCAGGAGTTGATGTGTTAAATGCTTCACTACTCAGAATGAATTTTTCATGAGGATGATAGCATTGATGGTGAAGTTCCTGGCCAAGGCCATAACATTTTTGTTACTCAGTTCAGTTCAGTTCAGTTCAGTCGCTCAGTTTTGTCCAATTGCGACCCCATGAATCACAGCACGCCAGGCCTCCCTGTCCATCACCAACTCCCGGAGTTCACTCAGACTCATGGCCATTGAGTCCGTGATGCCATCCAGCCATCTCATCC
>SJXQ01006953.1:0-28983 GCA_006408695.1 Aepyceros melampus | reverse complement strand
AGGAGAAGGGGACGACAGAGGATGAGATGGCTGGATGGCATCACGGACTCGATGCATGTGAGTCGAGTGAACTCCAGGAGCTGGTGATGGACAGGGATGCCTGGTGTGCTGCGATTCATGGGGTCGCAAAGAGTTGGACATGACTAAGAGACTGAACTGAACTGAAACTTAAACAGATATTTCCTACTAAAATAAAAGATTTAATAATACCTATAGACTCCTAACATAACATGTAAAATGCCCAAAACACAACTCAAAATGACTCATTATACCAAGATCAGAAAAACACAACTTGAATGAGAAAAGACTCAGATGATGCCAATATTGAGATGAATCAGATGTAACTATCTCACATAAACTTTAACACAGTCATCATAAAATAGTTTCAATAAGTTAGTAGAAATTCCCAATATAAGTGAAAAAATGCAAAATATGAGCATTATTATTTGTTAATATATATTATATAATTTATTTAAAATAATATTTATCTAAAATATGAATTTGAGATCTTAAAAATACACTAACCAAAATAGAAAACTCACTGGATAGACTCAATAGTAAAGTAGAGTTGAAAGAAGATAGAAATAGAAAACTTAAAGGCAGAACAATGAAATTTACTCAATCTGAACAACAAAAAAGAATAGGCAATCCCCCCTTTCTCCACCTCCCTCTTCTCAAAGAAAGAGAGAGAACAGAGCCTTAGGAAACTGAGGTTCAATAACAAAAGACCTAAGATTAATATTATTTGAGTCCCAGAAACAGAAAAGAAAGAACCTGGGGCTGAAAAGTTATTTAAATCAATAGTGGCTAAAAATTAACCATATTTGGTGGAATATATAAAACTATAGATTCAACAGCTGAGCAAATCTAAATAAGATAAACTTAAAGGAGTCCATTCAAACATCTGAAATCATGTAAATAATTCATTGTAAAGGATATAAAATTTTTACAAGCAATCAAGGAAATGCCAAATCAGGTGACAGCTGATTTCTCATCTTAAACTATGGAGGCAGAAGGAATTTGCATAATACTTTTATGTGCAAGAAAAAAAGAATTGTCAGATGTGAATTCTATACCTAGAAACCTTGTCTATCAAGAAGTAATGGAAAATAAAGGCTCTAAACGGTAAATGAAGACTTTCTCGGCGGGGGTGGAAAATTAACCATATTTGGTGGAATATATAAAACTATAGATTCAACAGCTGAGCAAATCTAAATAAGATAAACTTAAAGGAGTCCATTCAAACATCTGAAATCATGTAAATAATTCATTGTAAAGGATATAAAATTTTTACAAGCAATCAAGGAAATGCCAAATCAGGTGACAGCTGATTTCTCATCTTAAACTATGGAGGCAGAAGGAATTTGCATAATACTTTTATGTGCAAGAAAAAAAGAATTGTCAGATGTGAATTCTATACCTAGAAACCTTGTCTATCAAGAAGTAATGGAAAATAAAGGCTCTAAACGGTAAATGAAGACTTTCTCGGCGGGGGTGGGTGGGGCACGGGGACCAACAAAGAAAATTTGTTGCAAACAAACCTAATTTAAAGAATGTCTGTAGGAATCTCCTTGGCATAAAAGAAATGGTAACAGAAAGTATAAACTTCAGAAAGAAAATAATAACGCAATGATAATAATAAAATAATAATACAATAGAATAATGAAATAATAATAGAAGCCATGTAATAGACTTACCCTGATAAGTCTCTTAATTCATATATATTGGTGGAAATAAGAAAAGTAACATCTGTTGTGTTAGTGTATGGAGAGGAAATACTTGGAACAAGTATATAGATATATATTTTTTTTAATTGGGAGTGCAAAGTACCTAAATGGAAGCAAGTTTTTAATATCCCACTTGAAGTAAAGGGTAATGATACCAATAGACTGTGATAATTTACATTTGCATATTGTAATACCTAGAGCAACCACAAAAATCATTCAAACAATAGACTCAAAAATGCTATTAAATAAAGATGAAACCCTAAATATATGTTCAAATAACATATGCAAAGAAATCAGAAATAGTAGTAAAGAAAGATAGAAGAAACAAGCTGAAAACAAATTAGAGTTGTCAGTGATGCAAATATAATCAAAAATAATCTGGAATGCAATATATTATGGGACAGAACATGAATGTGTCCTACTACCCTGGGAACCATGGACCGGATATCCGAATTTGCTTGTACTGTGCTTAAAAATGGCTCTATGTTTTAAATGCTGTTCTGTGACTATACAAAGTTTTATTCATTCTGGAAAGAACATTTCTTCATTTAGCCATGGGTGACAGAATCTTGATAGAAATTTCCATTAAAAAACTTAGAACTGTTACAAATATATGAAAACAGTCCATATCTTTGAGATTTCAGAGTATTATATATATATACATATATATATGACTTGTATGTTAATATACATACTTTATTGATTCCTACCCTAGTGATGAGGAATTTTAGGTTCAATCTTACAAAAAAAGTGTAAGATATATAAGAAAATGTAATGAAATAGTGAATAGAGAGTAAAACAATATAATTTCAGTTTTCACCCAATGAATTGGTATGCATTTAAAAGGTTGATAAGCGCTTCCCTGGTTTCTCAGTCAGTAGTCTACCTGCAGTTCAGGAGAGCAGGGTTTGATCCCTTGGTTGAGAAGATCCCCTGGAGAAGGAAATGGCAATCCACTCCAATATTTTTGCCTGGGAATTTCATGGACAGAGAAGCCAGGTGGGCTCCAGTCCTTGGGGTCACAAACAGTCGAACAAGACTGAGTGAATAACACTAAAAGATTAATAATATCAATGTTATGAGAGTTTGAGGATATAGATACTCTCTTCCACTGCTAATGAAAATGTCACTTAGTATAGTCACTCTGTAGGGAAATTTAACACTATCTATTAAAATGTTAGACAAGCAAGTTCCATGACCCAACATAGCTACTTCTCATCTATCCTAGAGTGAGTAACAAACTATTATAATGCTCAGTGATATATGTTATAAAACTATTTACAAAAACAAACATTTTAAAACATTCTTAATGTTCATGAGTAAGGTGATGACTAAATAAATAATGATATATCTATAGTAAAGGATATCATATATTTCAAAAGTGACAAATTCCTATACACACTCACATGGAAAAGTACTGGAGTGAATATAGCCAAGTAAAGGACAAAATATATAACTGGATACTTTTATATTTTTAAACACATCAAAAAGATCATATTTCTTTATAGATCTATGTAGATAATTGCAGGGAAAAACGTCTGGAATGCTACACCTTAAACTTTTGGCTATTTTAAATATGGTCAAAAGAATCAATATTAAAAATGACAGGAAATGAAAGATTTTTGTCTTAACTGTAATATTTTAATTTATTACAGGAGAATGTATTAATGTATAACAAATATTTTAATGTGTTAAAATTCAGCACAAATAGTTTCTAAATGTGTTCAGATACTGTAAATGTTTTAAAGAGCTGCTGCTGCTGCTAAGACACTTCAGTCATGCCCGTCTCTGTGCGACCCCAAAGACGGCAGCCCACTAGGCTCCTCTGTCTCTGGGATTCAGAGCTACAACCCATTATTACGGGCTAAAATATAAGCTTCAAATATTTTAAATTTCTCCTAAAATCTCCTTTCTTTGTCAAGACACAATGTCTTGGCAGCAGACTGCCAGGAGACTGCAAGCAGAGACTAGGTCATTTTCAGGAAGACCATGCAATGCTGTAGAGTTTTCTAGGGCTCAATTTACAAGGCCAACTCAGAAAAGTATTCTCATGAACTGTAAGTCTTTGCATGAAGAATCTGTTTGGAAGAAGAAAAGACAGAAAATAAGGCATCAAGTCAAAGGTCAAAAGGGAAGATTAAATGAGGCTTAAGTGACAAGTTGCCAGAAAGATGGAACCAACTATTGTATGAAGACACAGAGTCCTTCAGAGTTTACAAATATCCCACCCAGGACAACAACTTATGTGGAATCCTCACAGAAACAGATTATATAAATTAATTGTGGTCATCCAGAGAATTTATTTTCTCTGGAAACTATTAGGAATTTTATTCCAGCCTTAATGCTCTCAAATTTCTGATATATGCAAACATATTTGGAATCAACTGGCTTGGACTTTTTTTTTACTTTGTTTTGTTTTCTGTTTGATTTGCTTTGTTTTGATTTTGTAAACCCTGGCCAACACTGAGTGTGCCAGTTTTATCTCATATATATACATATATATATATATATATTTTACTTGGAGAAGAATTTCTGTTTTTATTCCTTTAGTTATTACCTACTTTCTAGTATATATTATTCTTTTAAAGCTCCATTTAGGTGTTTTTTTTTACCTTCTGGACCTACTTTCCAAGTCTCTTCGCTTTTTAATCATTTGTCTCTCCCTTTATTTTCCAGCTTTCTCAGTCACCCTACAGCCATGCCCATTTTACACTTTAGCCTATCTCAACAATTTTTTTTTTTTGTATGACTCTAGTTGGTTCTGGAGAAGGGAATGGCAACCCACTCCAGTACTCTTGCCTGGAAAATCCCATGGACGGAGGAGCCCGGTGGGCTGCAGTCCGTGAGGTCGCTAAGAGTCAGACACGACTGAGCGACTTCACTCAATTTTCACTTTCCTGCATTGAAGAAGGAAATGGCAGCCCACTCCAGTATTTTTGCCTGGAAAATCCCAGGGACAGAGGAGCCTAGCAGGCTGCCATCTATGGGGTCCCACAGAGTTGGACATGACTGAAGCGACTAACATTAGCAGCAGCAGTTGGTTCTTCCTTATATCCAACTCGTCTTACTACTGAATAAAATACAGAATCATTCTTAAAACATAACATTTAAATTTTAAAAATCTTATTCTCTTGACTTTGTTTCCATATGTGTAAGTCTATGCCAATGTTGTTTGCTCTTCCTCTTTAATGATGTTAGCTTTTTGCAAGTGCTGAGAAGGAATGCTGTATTCATCTTAGTAGGTGAGAATTCTTATTAGACTGTTTTGTTCTTTGCACAACTCACCAGCTCCAACCATGGCCTTAACTTCTACCATTTATCAGTGAGAATGGGTGTGAGGAACTAGACACTGACCAAACAGCTGGTTATTTTGTAATACTCCTTATTCCTCTCAGCCATTCATTACCAGATAACCATTCATTACCAGATAACTCAGGTACCAGCCTGAGTCTCTGATATAAACTTACTTATTCACTGCTCTTTCCTGGAAACATATACACAGAAATTGGCTGCCTGTTCAAAGAAGCATTTAACCAAAGTTGATCAGTTTGCTCCAATGATCCAGAAATTGCTCCTGGAACTTCTATTTATCCATACAATGGCAACATCCCTTTTAAATAAGTTTATCCCTTTATCTTTGGAGCTACAATTTTCCTTTTCTGTCTACCAATGATTGTTCAAATTTCCATTGTTCCAGTTATCTTTTTAGGGGAGTGACTTTTAAGAATGGGATGCTGTGGACTTGTCACATGTGCGTCCTTTGCCACCTTGAAATGAAAATCTACCATCTAACCTTTATTGATGTCTGGAGATCAAAATCTAGGGCATAGGGGTCTTAGCTTCTAACAGTGATGTCCTTTATAGGAGCTTTGTTAAAAGTACTCAAAATGATGCATTTGTATGTATTAACATTTCAAATAAACATAACCCTTGACTCTGGACATAGCGGAAGAAGAAGGTAGGAAAAATTGAGAGAGTAGCATTGACATGTATACACTACCATGTATAAAATTGATAGCTAGTGGGAAGCTACTGTGTAACCAGAGAGCTCAGCTCAGTGATCGGTGATGATCCAGAGGCATGGAGTGGTGGGGGACAGTGGTAGGAGTGACTTCAAAAGGCAGGAGATATGTGTATACTTAAACTGATCCATGTTGTTGTACAGCAGAAACTAACATTATAAAGCAATTATCCTCCAAATTAAAAAAAAATCCTATGATAAACTATAATGGAAAAAAAAATTTAAAAAGAATATATGTATAAACAAATCACTTTGTTATATAACAGGAGTTATCATAACTACAATGTAAAGCAACTATACTTCAATAAAAATAAATAAGAAAAAATAATAAACAATAGAATAAATGAAGTCTGGGAATTTGATCAATATTGTTAATGATACCATTAAGTCAAGATGCTTAACTAAGGATGTTTATTGTAACATTTTTTTAAAAACATAAAACACTGAAAGCTATCCGGATGTCCTTCAAAACAGTAACTAACATTTTTGTCTACTTATTCTATGGTATATTGTGCAGCTATTATAAACAAGAAAACATACATGGACTTATTTCAGGTTTGGAAATGATTCTCCTTTAAATGAAAATATCAAGTTATTGAGTAGCCTAGGATAGACTGAATAAGCAAACAGACAATGATCAGCACAGATAGAGAGATAGATACTTTAATCTGATCCACAACAACTAATCCAGGAAATTAACTCATTACTAGCTACATACCCAATCTATTTATAAGTCAGACTTACAGTTAGTCAGACTGACATCTCTAGTCACTTATCTAGGAAGCCAAGCATAATCCTTATAATAATTGGCTCCACATGGCCAGGATTTGATTAATAAGTGACAACTTCCTTAATTTTTGTTCCATTCCAACTTAAGACAAAGCAGGGAACCCCAAATAAACACTCCTAAGCAATCAAATAGGATATCCCGCTTCTTAGTTAACTTACCTACCTGCAGGCTTCCCCATGCCAGCCACCTCCAATCAGGGCATACCTGAAGCATCTCATTTTTTTTTTTTTCATTAGAAAGCTTTTCCACTCTCTGCCTACATTTGAGTCAGCCAGAACAAGTAATGATGGTTGACTCCCTTGCTATAGCAAGTTCTGAGTAAATATTTCTTACTTGTTCTCATGTATTCCTACATATATAAAGTGCAATATTGTTTGTAACCATAAAATATACATAAACAAGTTTACATGTTTGAATCAACAACACAAAGAAAAGGCAATGTGTGATTTTGTTTAAATTGGAAGATTAGGATTGACATGTACACACTAGTATATACAGAATACATAACCCGTAGCAACCTATTGTATAGCATAGGAAAGTCTACTCAATACTCATTAATGGCCTACATAGGAAAATCTTCAAAAGAGTGGCTATATGTATATATATAGCTGATTCACTTTGCTGCACACCTGAAACTAACACAACATTGTAAATCAACTATCCTCCAATAAAAATTTCCAAAAAAAAAAAAAAAAGATAGGAAATAGCATGTTAGTTTTCTAATTCAGGCCATTAAAAACAAAGACAAAATTCATTAACTCACTTATTTATGCTTATTTCATATAAAAATAACTATGATAGTCATATTGAGCATGATTTTTAATATCTTTATAAACATATTTCTTATATTGGTTACTCCTTGTGGCTATTTTAGGAGACACCTGACTGTCTTCTGTGTGAACACAAGTTCAGAAGTAGAGAGTCCTTAAAATCACTTGAAAATTATTTTTGAACCGCAAATATTTAGTTTAGTGTGAGAAAATGTTTAACGCTTTCCTGCTATTCTTTTCAACATTCATTCCATGTTTTATTCTCAAGTTAGACTTGAACATTCTAAAATGTACTTGAGTTTTATCTTAAGTACTGCTATATCCAAAGGAACAAAAAATATTCCTTATCAGCCCCTTCCTGCTGGACTTCCTAATACATTTGATTCCCAGCTATTAACCCAGGAGACCTGTGTTCACAATCACTTTGAGCTTCTTAAGACTCTACAGGTTTACTTCTGTAAGACATTCTTGTAAAGATTAATACTTTTTTCGGTACTAAACAATTTTGCCAATATCCCCTTGGCTTATGGCTAAAAAATGAATAGAAGATCAATCAGTCAAACCACTGGAGATCTCAACTTTTCTCTGGAAACACTATTTGCTTAGGGAAGAACCACCCTGGGAAAGTGAACTGCTAACAGTATCATGTAGCCTTTTGTTAGGAAAGTAGAAGAAGACCCATCAATTAACCCATCAAGACTTAAATTGCTTCAAAATATTTTCAGTAACTCTTGACAATTGAAAATATGTAATTATAACAAAATAACTGCCATCAATTAAAATAGATTTCAGTTCTTGGTGAAATATTTAAGGAAATCCATAAGTTAACCAAATTTCCCAAACCTTTCACCACCTACGTGAGTAATAGACCCACGTATTGACAGAATTAAAAAGAGGAAGTTATTTTGTTTATACTCAAAGCTGTAAGATTTTTCTTCCCTCTTACGGGACTTCTAAATTATAAATTGCAAGTTTTAGAAATGAAAGAAAGCCAGTTTGTAGATCTTTTCAAGCTGTTTTATTTCAAATGTTTTACTTAAGTTTTTCTAATCATTTTAGGTAGAAAAATTATTATTATTTATGAATATAAATAACTTTCAGTGTGTACTATTTTTTAAAATACAAGCTTCCATCTCCTAAAAGGACCAGGGGGACTCATTTGCAAGTGAATTTTTTAATGGCTAATCAGGCAACAAAAGCCAAATGGACAAGGAAATATGCTAAGTCTTTGAGTTATAAATACAACAGAGTTTTTCATAATAAGCAAACATTCTTGAAAAATATGCATTGCCTATTGCAAGATATACTAAGATAAAATTGTGAGTGAAGGCAAAAGTAGTAACTACATGCCAAATGAACTATATATAGATAGATAGATATAGATTATAAATATACCCCATTATGGAGAAAACAACATTTCTAATCATATTAATTATTTAACCATTTGAATTTAACTCAGTGTGCATGCGTGTGTGCTAAGTTGCTTCAGTCCTGTCCGACTCTTTGTGACTCTATGGACTGTAGCCACCAGGCTCCTCTGTCCATGGGAATCCTCCAGGCAAGAATTCTGGAGTGGATCTCCATGCCCACCTCCAGGGGATCTTCCTGACCCAGGGATCGAACCACTGTCTCTCTCCCAAATTGACAGGCAGGTTCTTTACCACTAGCACTACTTCAGTTCAGTTCAGTTCAGTCGCTCAGTAGTATCTGACTCTTGGCGACCCCATGAAGTGCAGCACGCCAGGCCTCCCTGTCCGTCACCATATCCCGGAGTTCAGTCAGACTCATGTCCATCAAGTCAGTGATGCCATCCAGCCATCTCATCCTCGGTCGTCCCCTTCTCCTCCTGCCCCCAGTCCCTCCTAGCATCAGAGTCTTTTCCAATGAGTCAACACTTCACATGAGGTGGTTAAAGTACTGAGTTTCAGCTTTAGTATCATTCCTTCCAAAGAACACCCAGGGCTGATCTCCTTCAGAATGGACTGGTTGGATCTCCTTGCAGTCCTACTTAAGAAGCCCTTTTGCCAGAAAGGACAAAGGATTAGTTTTTTGTGGCCTTGGAATTCTGATAACTACTCATCCATTTGTCAAAAAAAAAAAAATCCATGATTAAAAATACATCAAATGTCACTGTAACTTTTTGCAGTGACTATGTTGGATTCAAATCACCAGAAATGCATATTTTAGGAGCATAACTTTTTTAGGACAGATTCTTTGGATTGACTACCATTTATGAAGATGGTGGAGAGAGAAAAAGTACTTGTTTTAAATGAAAGTGTTGCAAGGATTCTGAATTTATCTAGTATTTGATTCCATTCCAATTTAATCTATGCATTCTTATGTCATTTATTTCCATGGTAACGGGCTACTCATTTTAAAAAATCACATCAAACTGTGAGAGGGAAAAGATGCAAAATTTTAAGTGGATGTAAACTCAACATGATGTGAAACATTTTAATGATAAATGAATATTTAAGCAAAATCCGTAACTGGTATAATAAAACTAATAGATTTAAATCAGCGATTGCTAATTTATCCCCATTTTCACGAATATACACATTGCTCTAGCATTTTTTCATGTAACATTAATTATTTTATTCTGATTTTTGAAAGTAATATATGCCACTTACAGAAACAGCTTACCCAGGGAAAGGCACATGAGGATGAGGTGTTTTTATGGGTTTCAGTCACAACTTAAAGAGAATTTTTTGCAATGTCCAGAGTACCTTATGTCCTGAAAACTAAGCAAGAGTATGTCTTCAAATTATCATTAAATTCCTTGCAGCAAGAACCCACTTAAGTAGCACCAGCCTTGACTTCTAAATGGTACAGACAGTACATCTATGGGAAATAAAATGATGACATTTACATCATAAATCTAAAGAAAACCTGGGGAAGTTTTTGCTGGCAGCTTTCACCCTTATTTCCACTGGAAACTTGGCTAATAGTGTCATATGCCTGCGTGCTCAGTCATGTCCAACTTTTTGTGACCCATGGACTGTAGCCCCCCGGGCTCCTCTGTCCGTGGGATTTTCCTGGCAAGAATACTGAGCAGTTTGCCACTTCCTGCTCCAGGGGATCTCCCCAACTCAGGGATCAAACCCACATCTCTTGTGTCTCCTGAACTGGCAGGCGGATTCTTTACCACTGAGCCACCTGAAAAGCCCGTCAGTATCATATCCTCCAGGAATTCTCCCAGTAAACTATGCTGAAGCTTTCTGATGGACCTGGAGCTACTGCTGTTGCTGGGTGCTCCACTCTGGGAAACTTCACTAATCAGATCCAGGCAGCCTCTGAGAGTTACAACTTCCAGTGCTTGCGGGTTCCAGGGATGACCACTGGCCTCTCCTAGAAGTGTCTTGGTTAACCTGCCACCATCACTCTGTGAAACACATACTATCACCTCACTATGCAGATACCACCATCCAGTGCAACAACAAGGGAACTCACTCAGCAGGTCTAATGTAGCGGATGCTGTCCCGGAAATTCTGCACATGTGTGGCACCAGGTCCTGTGAACACTCGTGGCAAGTCATGCCCAATTTCTATTTATATAGAAATTCTAATGAAATGAGAAGAAAGAACATGTTTCCACTGAAAAATGACACAACCAAGGAGGAATTTCAGGGTGAAAGCATTGTTCTAGGTTCTGAGATTATTGTTACTCAACCCATAGTTGCAGACTGGTCTGAAACTGGGCAGGTTCCTCAATGCCAGTCCAGCAATTCCTTGCCAAAGACTAACCCACTGGAGACATCTTCAGCTCCCACTGCTCAAGCCATTGAGTGTCTTAAGCTGTACTTCCACAGGCTCTTAAACAGAAAATGGAAATAAGGTCTATGGAAAATAATTTTACTTAGGGGAAAAAAAAAACAGTTTGGAGCATACGGAATACATAAGGAAAGAAAAGTAACCATACTTCCCATATGCAAGGATATCTTTTGACATTTTGAGGTTATTTAATTTAGGCTTTAATAAGTAGATTGTTATTCTTTGTATTTGCTTCTTATTTGTGAAGAGCCTTCTGAAGGAATGATGAAATATGATGAAAGTATGGTTGAGTAAAAAGAATAAAGTAAAAGAAGATCTGTATTTATTTCAGTGGAAAAAGACTCTAACAGGGTTGATCAGGAGAACATTGATTACAGCTAACAATATGCTACTGGAGATGGCTGGATGGCATCACTGAATCGATGGATGTGAGTCTGAGTGAACTCCGGGAGTTGGTGATGGACAGGGAGGCCTGACGTCCTGTGATTCATGGGGTTACAAAGAGTCGGACATGACTGAGCGACTGAACTGAACTGAAACCCAACTAACAGTGGTTTTTATATTATGAATTAATATTTGCCATATCAAGGACACTCAGAGTCAAAATTCATTCAACTATACAGTCATATTATGTCAAGTTCATTTGTGTATTATCATTCCAATAACCTTGGTGTGCCTGCTTCTCACCTCATGATACCAAAGTCCTTGACTGTTTGTTTGTTTAGTTCAAGGTAAGATTAGAAAAGGCTAGTGACATGTGTTCTTTTTATCAAGATAGCTAACGTTTTCAATAAAGCTCTCCCAAAAGGCTTTCCATTTAATTTGCTAAACAAGTATTTTGCAAATATACGTATAAATTTATATTTATAACTTTTTAGTAGAACTTAGACATTATCGATCAACGAAAGAGGCCTAGAATAGATCCTTCCTTTGCTCACAGCCTATCAGAAGGAAACAAACACTGGATAAATCAGTTTTGACTTCTGGCCTTTAGAATTGTGAGACAATGAATTTCTGTTTGAGCCGCTCAGTTTTCGGTATGTTAATATGGCAGCACTAGCAAACTAATATAATTCCAAACTGTTGTCTCCTTGGTCCACTTTCCCCAGAGAGTCAGGGTTGAAACTGTAGGTGTAAATATTCATTTTCTTAGTCTCCATTATGGTAGAGGAAACAACATTGGTCTCTTTACCTACTCTCAGGGCATACATGGTGATGGACAGTTTGGGACAAAGGACTGAGGTGGCCACAGCCCACAATTCAAAGTTGAATCTGACCTGTAGGTTTCTACCTCAGAATGACATCCAATCTCAGTATGTACTAGTTCCTGCAGGTCTTCCTGGGATATCTTGGTACAGCTGATAGGATTGCTTCTTTAATGATCCAAAGAATATGTAATTAGAAGAATTAAACAATTAATTATAAATGCCTCATTTGAATACTTACTGATCAAGAAAATCATGTTGAATAGCTTATGTACCTATTAAGAATGTTCAATATTGTTCAAAAGGGAATACTGTGGTTACTGGAAGTTGAGATAAGAAGTTAAATTGGTGAATCTCTCTGTAGGACTGTAAATCACCTCTCAGCCTAAAAGAGGAAAGAACATTCTCACTCTCTAAAGACATGTACAGAATGAAGCACGGCAAAGGCTAGTAGAGTTCTGCCAAGACAACACACTGGTCATAATAAATATGGACATCACCAGATGGTCAACACCAAAATCAGACTGATTATGTTCTTTGCAGCCAAAGATGGAGAAGCTCTATACAATCAGCAAAAACAAGACCGGGAGCTGACTGTGGCTCAGATCATGAAATTCTTATTGCAAAATTCAGACTGATTTGAAGAAAGTGGAGACAACCACTAGACCATTCAGGTATGGCCTAAATCAAATCCCTTATGACTATACAGTAGAAGTGAGAAATAGATTTAAGGGACTAGATTTGATAGACAGAGTACCTGATGAATTATGGACAAGGTTCATGACATTGTACAGGAGACAGAAATCAAGACCATCCCCAAGAAAAAGAAATGCAAAAAAGCAAAATGGCTGTCTAAGGAGGCCTTACAAATAGCTGTGAAAAGAAGAGAAGTAAAAAGAAAAAGGAAAGATATACCCATTTGAATGCAGAGTTCCAAAGAATAGCAAGGAGAGATAAGAAAGCCTTCCTCAGTGATCAATGCAAAGAAATAGAGGAAAATAATAGAATGGGAAAGACTAGAAATCTCTTCAGGAAAATTAGAGATACCAAGGTAACATTTCATGGAAAGATGGGCTCAATAAAGGACAGAAATTGTAGAGACTTAACAGAAGCAGAAGATATTAAGACGAGGTGGCAAGAATACACAGAAGAAATATACAAAGAAAGATCTTCATGACCCAGATATGCATGATGGTGTGATCACCAATGAGAGCCAGACATCCTGGAATGTGAAGTCAAGTGAGCCTCAGGAAGCATCATTACGAACAAAGCTAGCAGAGGTGATGGAATTCCAGTTGAGCTGTTTCAAATCCTGGAAGATGATGCTGTGAAAGTGTTGCACTCAACATGCCAGCAAATTTGGAAAACTCAGCAGTGGCCACAGGACTGGAAAAGGTCAGTTTTTCATCCCAATCCCAAAGAAAGGCAATGCCAAAGAATGCTCAAACTACCACACAATGGCACTCATCTTACACGCTAGTAAAGTAATGTTCAAAATTCTCCAAGCCTAAAGTAATGCTCAAAATTCTCCAAGCCAGGCTTCAGCAATACGTAAACCATGAACTTCCAGATGTTCAAGCTGGTTTTAGAAAAGGCAGAGGAACCAGAGATCAAATTGTCAACATCTGCTGGATCATGGAAAAAGCAAGAGAGTTCCAGAAAACATCTATTTCTGCTTTATTGACTATGCCAAAGCCTTTGACTATGTGGATTATAATAAACCGTGGGAAATTCTGAAGTAGATGGGAATACCAGAGCAACTGACCTGCCTTCTGAGAAATCTGTATGCAGGTCAGGAAGCAACAGTTTGAACTGGACATGAAACAGCAGACTGGTTCAAAATAGGAAAAGGAGTACTTCGAGGCTGTATATTGTCACCCTGCTTATTTAACTTATATGCAGAGTACATCATGAGAAATGCTGGGCTGGATGAAGCACAAGCTGGAATCAAGATGGCCGGGAGAAATATCAATAACCTCAGATATGCAGATGACACCAACTTTATGGCAAAAAGTGAGGAAGAACTAAAGAGCCTCTTGATGAAAGTTAAAGCGGAGAGTGAAAAAGTTGGCTTAAAGCTCAACATTCAGAAAATGAAGATCATGGCATCTGGTCCCATCACTTCATGGGAAATAGATGGGGAAACAATGGAAATAGTGTCAGACTTTATCATTTTGGGCTCCAAAATCACTGCAGATAGTGACTGCAGCCATGAAATTAAAAGACACTTTCTCCTTGGAAGGAAAGTTATGACCAACCTAGACAGCATATTAGAAAGCAGAGACATTACTTTGTCAACAAAGTTTCCAGTGGTCATGTATGGATGTGAGAGTTGGACTGTGAAGAAGGCTGATTGCCAAAGAATTGATGCTTTTGAATGGTGGTGTTGGAGAATACTCTTGAGAGTCCCTTGGACTGCCAGGAGATCCAACCAGTCCATCCTAAAGAAGATCAGTCCTGGATGTTCATTAGAAGGACTGATGTTGAAGCAGAAACCCAGTACTTTGGCCACCTCATGCGAAGAGTTGACTCATTTGAAAAGACCCTGATGCTGGGAAAGATTGAGGGTAGGAGAAGAAGGGGACGACAGAGGATGAGATGGTTGGATGGCATCACCGACACAATGGACATGGGTTTGGGTAAGCTCCAGGAGTTGGTGATGGACAGGGAGGCCTGGCATGCTTAGTTCACGCGATCGCAAAGAGTCGCACACAACTGAGTGACAGAACTGAACTGAAAGACATGTAGACGAGCTGGCACTAAGTGGTGGTATATGGTTTAAGCACTATACACTTTTTTATATAATCAATATATACAATAAACTTAATATACTATATTTCACTTATTTTAAGAGACTTATTCAATGCCTTTATCAAGAAAATTAAATATTGCTAACAAGACAAATCAGCATCATTCATTTTGAAAAAAATGTTGAGATGAATTTTTCCTAAGATAAAATTAACAATTTTAGTCAACAATTCATTAGCATTTAGTATATTCACAATATTGTGCAACTAACACATTTATGTAACTCAAAAACATTAATCACCTCAAAGTAAAACCTTCATATATTAAGAAATTTTTCCTAACCTCTTCTTCCTCCAGCTCCTGGCAACCACCAACTGTGTCTCTTAATTTATGTATTCTGAATGTTTCATACAAATAGGATCATATGATATGTGACCTTTGGTATCTGATTTCTTTTACTTAGCATAATATGTTTGAGGTTCATTTATTATTGATACTTGGGCTGTTTCCACCTTCTAATAATTGCAAATAGTGCTGTTAAAATGTGCATGTATGTATACTTGTTTGAGTATCTTTTTTCTTTTTTTTTTTTTGTATACATACCTAAGAACAGAATCATGAGGTCATATGATAATTCTATTTATAACTTTTTGAGGAATTGCCAAACTATTTTCTATAGTGGCTAAACCAAATTACAGTGTAACCAGCAGTGTATGAGTGTTTTAATTTGTTGACTTGTTTCTCAACACTTATTATCCATTTTAATATTTTTAAATTTTATTTTTAATATTTCCATACTAGTGGATATGGAGTAGTACAACATTGTCATTTTGATTGGATTTCCCTGAGGATCAATAGTATTGAGAATCTTCTCATGTTCTCATTAGCTATTTTTCATCCTCTTTGTCTAATTCAAGTACTTTGCCAATTTTTTTTAATTGGGCTGTCTTTTTATTGTGGGTTTTAAGATACCTTTATATTTCTTAAAGACTAGACCTGTAGTCAAATATATAATTTGCAAACAGCTTATTCCATTCCACAAGCTATATTTTCATTTTTAAAATAATGCACAAAACTTTAAATTTGGATGAAGTCTG
The DNA here is from genome assembly GCA_006408695.1 of Aepyceros melampus. Lineage (NCBI taxonomy): Eukaryota > Metazoa > Chordata > Mammalia > Artiodactyla > Bovidae > Aepyceros > Aepyceros melampus. The sequence continues at coordinate 12,855 of SJXQ01006953.1, read as the reverse complement.
ATTTATCTATTTTTTCCTTTTGTTACTTGTGCCTTTGATACATAATACTTTTTTAATTTTAAATAAAGCAAATACAAGCAAACATACACAAATAGTTTTCATATTTCGATTGTGTCATACTCATGTAAGTAATTCAAGAGTATTAGGATATATACTCATGAAGGTATTAGTAGTTTTTATCTTGCTTGAATGGATATGATCTTCATTAATTAGATAAAATATATACTATTGTTACTTTGGAAACACACTTTTCATCAAAATGAAATAAAGATAAAAAGATATAACTCCTTTTCTGAGGTGCAGAATAATATGAAATACAAGCTTGTTTGATTATTCACTAATCAAACATGTTTTTGGTTCCTCTAATATGCTATTTTAGACATTGGAGATAAACTAATAAAAAGATAGACAACTTCTTGCCTTCATAGAGCCTCCATTCTAGTGTATAAATGTAAATAAGTAAATAAACTCAAATAGTAACAAATACTATTTAAAAAAAACAGACTAATGAATTAACAGCGACACTATTTTAATTAAAGCAATCAGGGAGAGCTATTGAAGATCTGACAATTGAACTGACACCTGGATTAAAATTAAGGTGTCATGCTAGGAAGAATGCATTTCAAGCTAAGGAAATCACAAATGCAAGACTCTGAAGTGTAAATAAGCATTGAGTTTTCCAGGGATTGAACACAGGCTACCATGGGTCATGGAGAACATGAGGTTTACCTTGCAGTGAGGCCATGCTAGGCATGATATGTATTAATAGAAAGCAAATTGTTGAAAGCCTATTATTGGTCACTTTATTCAATAACCACACATTGGACTTGAGGCTGATCATTAGACACTATGATACTTATCCAAGCATAAGGAGAAAAATTGGAGATGGGGGTATGGATCAGAGAAGGAAAGTGTAAAAATAAAAAAGATACAACCTTTATGCCCATGAAATTATAGTCTAGCAACTAAACCACCACTACCACAGGAGAATTATAAAAACACAGCTAAACATAGTACAAGGCAAAAGAGAGTTCAACTAATTACAAAGGGTTGAGTCAAGGAAGCTTAATCTTGTATTTGAAGCATACGTAGTGTTTCTACAGTTGTTAGGAAAATTTTAAGTTGAGGGGGTAAAGTTAGAGGCATGAATGAGTAAAAGAATGTTTAGGGTATAGAACACTGTATTATAGATCAGAAAGTATGCTAAGAAATAGGAAGATACAGAGAAAAAGCCATCAAATCTGAAACCTACATGCATCTGGCTCTTTTACACTAGAACCAAGTATTTCAAGAAGGATGGAGGAAAGTTCATCACCCTTCTAATTTCATTCAGAACCTTAGCAGAAACCACATGTGCTTTGTAAATGTAAGGAGGAGATTGATGCAAATAACTTTGTTACAACCATTTCATTTGAAATTTCTTGTAAAATATTCTTAAGCAACAATCAGAAAATAAATACACATGCTAAGTATTAAGGGGCCGAATTGATTTCTCTCTCAAATTCCTGGGTTAAAATCATGACCCTTTAGTTCAGTTCAATTGCTCAGTCATGTCAGACTCTTTGAGACCCCATGGACTGCAGCACGCCAGGCTTCCCTGTCCATCACTAACTCCCAGAGCTCACTCAAACTCATGTCCAGCCAGTCAGTGATGCCATCCAACCATCTCATCTTCTGTCATCCCCTTCTCTATGGTGACCCCAAGGACGAAAAAGCAGATAAAACCAAGGAGGGTCTTAGAATGCAGGAACAGAAAAACCAGACCCTTATCGTCTTTCCCTCCCCCATGTTGTAACTATTAATGGAACAGTATAACCTGTCTCCCCTCCTTCTCCATAGGGAGAAGATATTGGCCCTACTCTTCCCCCACCCAGTATACATGCCTCATCCAATCAGCAAATGATGGCAAGGCCCCATCCCACTCCTTGGGTGTAAAAGTGGATTAAGGACCCCAGTTCGTCAGTTCTCCCTTGAGCTGGCCCACTGTTGTAACAGTGTCTCCCACTCTAATAAACTTTATTTTCTCTCTCATTCTGTCTCATGTCTGGAAATTCTTTACCAACCCATGCCCAGACCGTGATATTCTCCTCCTGTCTTCAATCTTTCATAGCATCAGGGTGTTTTCTATGAGTAAGCTCTTCACTTCAGCTTCAGCATGAGTCCTTCCAATGAATACTCAGGGCTAATTTCCTTAGGATTGACTGGTTGGATCTCTTTGCAGTCCAAGAGACTCTCAAGAGTCTTTGGCAACACCACAGTTCAAAAGCATCAATTCTTTGGCACTCAGACTTCTCTGGCCCAACTCTCACATCCATATGTGACTACTGAAAAAAAATCATAGCTTTAACTAGATGGACCCTCGTCAGCAAAGTTTTGTCTCTGCTTTTTAATATACTGCCTAGGTTGGTCATATCTTTACTTCCAAGGAGCAAGCATCTTTTAGTTTCATGGCTGCAGTCACCATCTGCAGTAATTTGGAGCTCCCCCCAAAAAATAAAATCTGTCACTGTTTCCATTGTTTCCCCAACTATTTGCCATGAAGCGATGGGACCAGATGCCATGATCTTTTTTTCTGAATGATGAGCTTCAAGTCAACTTTTTCACTCTCCTCTTTCACTTTCAAGAAGCTCTTTAGTTCTTCACTTTCTGCCATAATGGTGGTGGCATCTGCATATCTGAGGCTATTGATACTTCTCCCAGCAATCTTGATTCCAGCCTGTGCTTCATCTAGCCCAGCATTTCTCATGATGTACTCTGCATAGAAGTTAAATAAGCAGGGTGACAATATGCAGCCTTGATGTACTCCTTTTCCTATTTGGAACCAGTCCATTTTTCCATGTCCAGTTCTAACTGTTGCTTCCTGACCTGCATACAGATTTCTCAGGAGGCAGGTCAGGTGGTCTGGTATTCCCATCTCTTTAACAATTTCCACAGTTTGTAGTGATCCACATGGTCAAAGGCTTTAGTATAGTCAATAAATCAGAAGTAGATTTTTTTTTTTGGAATTTTCTTGAAAACAAAGTCTTTACAGAGGTAATTAAGCACAGTGAAGCTATGTGGGTAGGACATAACCCATCTTAATGATGTCTGTAAACGAAGACATTAGGCCATTGGTATGCACAATGGAGAAGACTCTGGAGAGGTCCTTGGACTGTAAAGAGGTCAATCCTAAAGGAAATCAACCCTGAATATTCTTCAGAAGGACAGATTCTGAAGCTGACGGTCCAACAATTTGGCCACTGATGCAAAGAACTGATTCATTGCAAAAGAACCTGATGCTGGAAAGATTGAAGGCAAAAGGAGAAGAGAGCAGCAGAGGATGAGATGATTAGATGGCATCCCTGACTCAATGGGCATGAATTTGAGCAAACTCAAGAAGACAGCAGAGGACCGGGAACCTGGCGTGCTGCAGTCCATGGGGTCACAAAGAGTCAGACATGACTCAGTGACCAAACAACAACACACACACAGAGAAAAGAACGTGTGGAGACCCAAGGAGAAGATAGCCATGTAGATGCTAAACAGAGAGGCCTCCGAAGACGCCAATTCTGCCTAACATTGATGTCAAGCTTCTGGCCTCCAGAATTGTGAGAAAATTAATTTCTGTCACTTAAGCTACCCATCTGTGGCAGTTTGTAATGGCAGTTTAAAAAAAAAATACACTGGAAAGCATGTTTAACTGACGATATTATCTCTCATTCCTATTTGATGTGAGGAATTCAAAGTCTCAGAAAATTAAGTAAATCGGTCTTTGCAACATGTATCTTGCCATGAAGAACACTCACTTTTTAACTAGAGCATGCATATGATCTATTATCTTAACTGGGACATTTTGGAGAGTGCATTTGGTACTATGAATAATTATAGTGAGACAATAGGTGAAAACCAGGTCACACATCTGAAAAATAGTATCTTAAGCTCCCCGGAAAAGCAAGCAGTTCTCTTTTCATAGATTTTCTTGATCTATTCTAGCTGAAATTGAAGATGTTTAATAAGTTATTAACAGGATGTTACCAAGTCATACATTGCCTCTTTTATAAGTATTCACATAAGAAATTTCTAATTTTACTACCAGGAATAATTGTGTTTCATCTGAGCTTAATTGGCTTGGTTTATCTTTTGGAGACTATGAACTACATGACTGACTGTGTCTCCCTCCTCCAGTTAGACTGCTAGAAAGCTTAGGCCAAATTTGAATGCTGATTCAAGTGTAAAGGTGAACATACCATGCTATTTTCTTGGTCTCATTTCATTTTTCTGTAGTCATCTACGTTTTATTATTACCCTTCCACCTTTGCCTTTTTAAATATCTTGTTATACTTTATGTATCCTTGTGAGCTACATTGAATCTTCTCTGGGAATGTGGTTATATAAATCAATCTGCCACTCAAAAGATGGACTCCTTCTTTGCCACTGTTCCAGACTTTCTTTTGCTATTCAGTGCCAGTTGAAAAATTTGCATCCAGATTTACTCTTACTAGATCATCCTGTTTGTACTCTAGATGTTTATAACTTGTGGGATTCCAAGCCTGTGTGTAGTCATGTGGCGATTCCAAGGTTGGATAAAAATGTGAAAACATAGGGACCATCTGGAAGAAATTCACATCAGGCTGTGATACCTGCACATGTTATTTAGTTGTGGTAGAGGAAAAGTAATTTTCCTTCTCTACCATAAAAACTGCACTATTATATGATTTTTAAAAAGGAAACATTTTCTAAACTTTAGCAACACTACAGGTTGTCTATAATTATAATGTGACATTTTACTCAAATTACCCTAGAACAAAAGAATACTTCTAAGTTTATTACGTTGTACTCTGTGTACCATTACTAAGTATAGAATTTCACATTGGTCTACTCTAAATATGCAATTATTGAAACATGGGAAAAAGAAGAGCATTTCACTGGCATGGATTCAGCAGAATTCTTGCTGTGTTATTCTTTCCGGGTATATTTTTTTCCCAGTCATTAACTGTAACACACCTGCCTTATTTCTCAAAGATACATAGAAATAATGTGGCCTAGTATGCTTTGCTCTGAGTGAGGTTAAATGAGCAGCTGAATCTCCAATGGAAGACAAAGGAAGAGAAATAAAACTTGGTATACACTTTGCCTCCATTCAGCAACACCTAAGTTTTGAGATACTCTTACAGTCAGTGTGAGGGAGGAAATATGTGATGCTTATATACTTGAATATAGAGTACACGTTGAACAAGATGAATAGCAAAGAGGGTGTTTACGACTGAACAAAGAATGTGTTTAGGAACTGAATTGTGCCCCTCCTGCTTTCGCTTCTATGCAGAGTACATCATAAGAAATGCTGGACTGGCAGAAACACAAGCTGGAATCAAGATTGCCGGGAGAAACATCAATAACCTCAGATATGCAGATGACACAACCCTTATGGCAGAAAGTGAAGAGGAGCTGAAAAGCCTCTTGATGAAAGTGAAAGAGGAGAGTGAAAAAGTTGGCTTAAAGCTCAACATTCAGAAAACGAAGATCATGGCATCTGGTCCCATCACTTCATGGGAAATAGATGGAGAAACAGTGGAAAGAGTGTCAGACTTTATTTTGGGGGGCTCCAAAATCACTGCAGATGGTGAGTGCAGCCATGAAATTAAAAGACGCTTACTCCTTGGAAGAAAAGTTATGAGCAACCTAGATAGTATATTCAAAAGCAGAGACATTACTTTGCCAACAAAGGTCCATCTAGTTAAGGCTATGGTTTTTCCTGTGGTCATGTGTGGATGTGAGAGTTGGACTGTGAAGAAGGCTGAGTGCCGAAGAATTGATGCTTTTGCACTGTGGTGTTGGAGAAGACTCTTGAGAGCCCCTTGGAGTGCAGGGAGATCCAACCAGTCCATTCTGAAGGAGATCAACCCTGGGATTTCTTTGGAAGGAATGATGCTAGAGCTGAAACTCCAGTACTTTGGCCACCTCATGCAAAGAGTTGACTCATTGGAAAAGACCCTGATGCTGGGACAGATTGGGGGCAGGAGGAGAAGGGGACGACAGAGGATGAGATGGCTGGATGGCATCACGGACTCGATGGACGTGAGTCTGAGTGAACTCTAGGAGTTGGTGATGGACAGGGAGGCCTGGTGTGCTGCCATTCATGGGGTCGCAAAGAGTCAGACACAACTGAGCAACTGAACTGAACGGCAACCTCCAAACCATGTGCTGAATCCCTAACCCCTCAATGTGGCTATTTTGGAAATGGGCCTTGAAAAAGACAATTAATGGTAGAGATCATAAGGGCGATGTGAAGAAGGCTGAGTGCCGAAGAATTGATGCTTTTGCACTGTGGTGTTGGAGAAGACTCTTGAGAGCCCCTTGGAGTGCAGGGAGATCCAACCAGTCCATTCTGAAGGAGATCAACCCTGGGATTTCTTTGGAAGGAATGATGCTAGAGCTGAAACTCCAGTACTTTGGCCACCTCATGCAAAGAGTTGACTCATTGGAAAAGACCCTGATGCTGGGACAGATTGGGGGCAGGAGGAGAAGGGGACGACAGAGGATGAGATGGCTGGATGGCATCACGGACTCGATGGACGTGAGTCTGAGTGAACTCTAGGAGTTGGTGATGGACAGGGAGGCCTGGTGTGCTGCCATTCATGGGGTCGCAAAGAGTCAGACACAACTGAGCAACTGAACTGAACGGCAACCTCCAAACCATGTGCTGAATCCCTAACCCCTCAATGTGGCTATTTTGGAAATGGGCCTTGAAAAAGACAATTAATGGTAGAGATCATAAGGGCGAAGCCCTAATCCAGTATACTGATGTCCTTATCAGGAAAGATCACGTGAGAGTGCAGACAGAAATCCAACATCTGCAAGCCAAAGAGGGAAGCCTCAGAAGGAGCCAACCTGCTGACATTTTGACCTTGGACTTCCAATCTCCACAACTAAGAAATAAATTCCTCTTGTTTGAGCCACCTCCTTTGTGATGTTTTATTATGGCAGCCCAACAGAGGGGATTGAGAACTAATGAAATATATATATATATATATATATATATAATGCTTTTGTCTAATCCTATGCAAGTTATATTATATTTCAACTGTACTACAGACCAAAGAGTTGGGCTTCCCAGGTGGTTCAATGGTAAAGAATCTGCCTGCATTACAGGAGATTCAGGTTTGATCCCTGGGTCGGAAAGATGCCCTGGAGAAGGAAATGGCAACCTGCTCCAGTGTTCTTGCCTGGAGAACTCCACAGACAGAGGAGCTTGGTGGGCTACAGTCCAGGGGATCACAAAGAGTCGTACACAACTGAAGCGACTGAGGACACACAGGCAAAAGGGTAGTCGGGCTATATGTTCTTTTTTTTTTTTTAATTGGCTGTGCTGGTGCTTAGTCCTGGAATGCAGGATCTTTGATCATCATTGCAGCAAGCAGTCTTCAGTTGCAGCATATAAACTCTCAGCTGTGGCATGTGAGATCTAGTTCCCAGAGCAAGGACCTAACCCAGGCCTCCTATACTGGGAACATGGATTCTCAGCCACAGAACTAGCAAGGAAGTCCCCGGGCTATATGTTCTGATATCCATTCTGTAGATAAGAACATAAGAAAAGGGTTTAACCTCATACAAGTTAGTTATTGACTGGGAGCTATAATTGTAAGAGAAAAAAAAGGAAATCATCTTTGTATATATTTTCATCTTCTAACACTTTTCTTTCCTACTCATTTTGAACATACCTTCAGCAAATACATATGCTTTACATACAGAGAATATGATAGCTTTTATTGGGGCCCTTTGTAGTTTTCCAGATTGCTTTCCTATCCAGATGCAACATAAAGAATTGGCACTGAAAAGATGTATTAGCTCCTGTGCTGCTCTGATAAAGCAGATTCAAAGTAATGCCAACTACCTGGAGTATCCCAATTGTATAACAGGGCCTCACTTGAAAGACTTCAGAGTATTCTAACAGAATTATAAAGCATTTTTTTTAAAAAATTCCCATAGATAGATTATAAGTAAAATATAAATTTTCACAATGGAATTAAGACAGGAGAGTAAAAAAAAAAAAAATTGAAAACAGTGTAACAGTAAAAATATCATAAGATATATATGAACGTACCATATAAATGGTTGCTAATTTACTTCCAGCATTGCAGATAAAATTTTTGCAATTTAAATGCTATTTTGGATGACCAGCCACTTGCAAAAGATTCAGTAAGCTTTAACAATTTCCAGTATTTAAAAGATGCTTGTGGAGCAGTTTTTAATTGTACTGTAAAAAGATAATTTGGCTCAGATAGCAATAGAATTGCCACTTTCTGAGTAGACAGAATTTTCCTGCTCAGTTTTTATATCTTATTTATTTCTGACAGTAGCTTGTCAACAGAGACAGCCTGTTTATACAAGAGTCAGTGTTAGAGGTAACCACGTATACATTGTCAGACACATCTGTGTTCACTGATGTGAAGAAGTATGATTTTTTTTCCTTTTAAACCAGGAAAACTATTTTTCTTTGATAATTCGGGGGGTGAGGGGGGAAATATATGTATTTGAAAAACATCTGTGTTTTCTGTTTAAGTTTTATAAACAAACTGGAAAGATTGGATCAATTTGAATATAATCCCAATAAGAAATGAGTTTATAAGCTGGATCTTAATGGTAGAATAGGGAGATGTTAACAGTAGATTGATCTTGAAACTGAATTTTTATTCTCTTTGACAACAGGTATTTTTAGAATCAAGTGAAAAACCTGGACTTCTTAAGGCATATTACATCAATTATCTGTGTTTCCAGGAAAGGGAGATTTAAAAACTAGAAAACAGGAAGCCACGTGTGACACCTCCTGACCTCCCAGCCCACTCTAACCCATCAATAAATCTAGCTGGTTTACATTTTCTTTGCCAAGATGCCATTATTTTTTTGTTTTTTTTTTTTTTTTTTTTTTTTTTTTTAACCTCTACTACCGTAATAGACATATTGGTCCCCTTATTTCTTCTCCTGTTTTTACCTCAACCTACTACTGGACTGAATCCAGATTAAAATGGAAATCTGTCCATCCCCTAGTAAACCTTTCCAGGGATCCCCAATGTCTTAGGACAAACACTAAAATCCTTAACATAACTACCTGACCTTGGACAATCTCTCACTTTCCCAAACACAAAACTTCTTCCCCATCTCTGTGGTCCAGCCACAAGCAACTATTTTAGTTCTTGCAATTAAGCTTGCCCCCTTCTGGTGAAAACTTACCATATTCAATTCCTGCTCTTAAAGCACCATTTACCAGCCTCTTTCTGCTAATTCACTTGACATCTTCACATCTCCATTCAGTTATTTCCTCAGGGAAGACTTCTACAGTCTAACAAGGTCAATTTCTTCCTCTCATGTGCTTTCAAAGAACCTTGCTCTTCTTTGTCATACCACTTTCCAGTGCAGGAGTTTTACTTTTGTATGTATGACTACGTCATGTCTGTTCATCCACTCCATTATAAAATTCCATAGTGGCCTGGAAAATGTCTGTGCTTACACACTTTCCTTTATCAAGATCTTAGCTTAGTAACTAAAACATAGTTTGTTCTTGGTCATGCCATTAAAAGCTAATAGATTTTATCTTTGTTAAAATTTTTATCTTTGTTCCTTCTTCAGTTCAGTTCAGTTCAGTCGCTCAGTCGTGTCCAACTCTATGCGACCCCATGAATCCCAGCACGCCAGGCTCCCTGTCCATCACCATCTTCCGGAGTTCACTCAAACTCACGTCCATCGAGTGGGTGATGCCATCCAGCCATCTCATCCTCGGTCATCCCTTTTTTCCTCCTGCCCCCAATCCCTCCCAGCATCAGAGTCTTTTCCAAAGGGTCAACTCTTCACATGAGGTGGCCAAAGTCTTGGAGTTTCAGCTTTAGCATCATTCCTTCCAAAGAACACCCAGGGTTGATCTCCTTCAGAATGGACTGGTTGGATCTCCTTGCAGTCCAAGGGACTCTCAAGAGTCTTCTCCAACACCACAGTTCAAAAGTATCAATACTTTGGCACTCAGCTTTCTTCACAGTCCAACTCTCACATCCATACATGATCACTGGAAAAACCATAGCCTTGACTAGACAGAACATTGTTGGCAAAGTAATGTCTCTGCTTTTGAATATGCTATCTAGGTTGGTCATAACTTTTCTTCCAAGGAGTAAGCATTTTCTAATTTCATGGCTGTAATCACCATCTGCAGTGATTTTGGAGCCCAAAAATATAAAGTCTGACACTGTTTCTACTGTTCCCCCATCTATTTCCCATGAAGTGATGGGACCAGATGCCATGATCTTCATTTTCTGAATGTTGAGCTTTAAGCCAACTTTTTCACTCTCTTCTTTCACTCTCATCAAGAGGGTTTTTAGTTCCTCTTCACTTTCTGGCTTAAACCTCTCATGTGCTTTCAAAGAACCTTGCTCTTCTTTGTCATACCACTTTCCAGTGCAGGAGTTTTACTTTTGTATGTATGACTACGTCATGTCTGTTCATCCACTCCATTATAAAATTCCATAGTGGCCTGGAAAATGTCTGTGCTTACACACTTTCCTTTATCAAGATCTTAGCTTAGTAACTAAAACATAGTTGTTCTTGGTCATGCCATTAAAAGCTAATAGATTTTATCTTTGTTAAAATTTTTATCTTTGTTCCTTCTTCAGTTCAGTTCAGTTCAGTCGCTCAGTCGTGTCCAACTCTATGCGACCCCATGAATCCCAGCACGCCAGGCTCCCTGTCCATCACCATCTTCCGGAGTTCACTCAAACTCAGGTCCATCGAGTGGGTGATGCCATCCAGCCATCTCATCCTCGGTCATCCCTTTTTTCCTCCTGCCCCCAATCCCTCCCAGCATCAGAGTCTTTTCCAAAGGGTCAACTCTTCACATGAGGTGGCCAAAGTCTTGGAGTTTCAGCTTTAGCATCATTCCTTCCAAAGAACACCCAGGGTTGATCTCCTTCAGAATGGACTGGTTGGATCTCCTTGCAGTCCAAGGGACTCTCAAGAGTCTTCTCCAACACCACAGTTCAAAAGTATCAATACTTTGGCACTCAGCTTTCTTCACAGTCCAACTCTCACATCCATACATGATCACTGGAAAAACCATAGCCTTGACTAGACAGAACATTGTTGGCAAAGTAATGTCTCTGCTTTTGAATATGCTATCTAGGTTGGTCATAACTTTTCTTCCAAGGAGTAAGCATTTTCTAATTTCATGGCTGTAATCACCATCTGCAGTGATTTTGGAGCCCAAAAATATAAAGTCTGACACTGTTTCTACTGTTCCCCCATCTATTTCCCATGAAGTGATGGGACCAGATGCCATGATCTTCATTTTCTGAATGTTGAGCTTTAAGCCAACTTTTTCACTCTCTTCTTTCACTCTCATCAAGAGGGTTTTTAGTTCCTCTTCACTTTCTGGCTTAAGGGTGGTGTCATCTGCATATCTGAGGTTATTGATATTTTTCCCGGCAGTCTTGATTCCAGTTTGTGCTTCTTCCAGCCCAGCGTTTCTCATGATGTACTCTGCATAGAAGTTAAATAAGCAAGGTGACAATATACAGCCTTGATGTACTCCTTTTCCTATTGTCACTCAAATTTTTACATAGAGTAGCAGCCATTATTATTTTTAATTTTGATGTACCAAACTATGTCTGGAAAGCATCAGTGGTATGATGTAGTGTGGTACTTAGAAATATCATATGGTATTTAGAAATATGTGTATTTAGGTATTATTTGTCTTTCTTATTGATTCTCCACTTTAAAGTTTAAATATTCATATAGCAATATTAATTAAAAGATTATTTTGTCAAGAAAAAGATCAAAGTTTAAATTTTGTCAGCAATATATTATATGTTAATTATTCATGAAACCCCAATGACCAATTAGCCTAATTTTAATGTTAGCAAATATTACATAGAGATGAGTTGTTTGTTTTTTTAATGATAGCCTTACCCATCTGGAAATATATACTCTTATAGATGAAAGACCAAAAAATACACTTAATAATATAGAGAATTCTTAAAAGTAAATGAGTTTGAGTTTGCAATTTATATTTTACTTGAGTTATATTTATTTGAACATGATCGAGCCACTTAGATTAGATCACAGTATAATCACTTCTATTGGTTAAAAATGAACAGCACAAAGGAGGTGTTGAACAGATTTAGGTTTGCAGAAAGTAAATACAGAGGATGAGATGGTTGGATGGCATCAGCGACAGATGTCCATCATCACGTCCATCATTAATGGACATGAGTTTGAGTAAACTCTGGGAATTGGTGATGGACAGGGAGGCCTGGAGTCCTGCAGTCCATGGGGTCACAAAGAGTCAGACAAAACTGAGTGACTGAACTGACCTGAACTGAAATCACATGGACCAATTCTATGTTTCAAAATTCATTTTGTATAAGCTAGGTGACTTTTGGGGTTGTTTTTTTTTTTTTTTTTTTTTAATTAATTTTTATTTTTTAGTTTGTTTTGCTTTACAATACTGTATTCGTTTTGTTACACATTGACATGAATTAGCCATGAGTGTACATGAACTCCCAATCCCGACCCCCTCCTCCACCCTCCCGCCCCACACCCTCTCTCTGGATTATCCCCGTGCATCAGTCCCTAGCATCCTGCATCCTGCATCAAACCTGGACTGGCAATTCATTTCGCTTATGATATCACACATGTTACATTGCCACTCTGCCAACCCATCCCACCCTCTCCCTCTCCCACAGAGTCCAAAAGGCCATTCTATACAACTGTGTCTCTTTTGCTGTCTTGCGTACAGGTTTATCATTACCATCATTCTAAATTCCATATATATGTGTAAGTATACTGTATTGATGTTTTTCTTTCTGGCTTACTTCACTCTGTATAATCGGCTCCAGC
>SJXQ01006950.1:250806-392030 GCA_006408695.1 Aepyceros melampus | reverse complement strand
ACTAAATTGCATTGAACTGAATCCTTGAAATATTTGCCAAACTATTAAGTCACACATGTTTGCTTGAATAGCTAGATGAGGAAGGGGAGAAGATAGCTGTGTAGGGTGCAGAGTTGCAATGAAATAGTAAGCCTCTATTTAGGTTACATAATTTTGGTTTGTTCTCCTGAGGATTTCAGATTATAGTTTATAATACATGTGCAGTATATAAAACCTCAAGCGAAGAAATTACCTGTAATACATAGGTGATTTATTTCTATACATTTTTTGCAGGGTTTCCATATATGTAAATTCAACTACATAAGCTCTCAGTTCCATTAAAATAAAAATTGAAGATATGGAATTAAATGAATAAACATAAACAGAGAACATTTTGCCCATGTTGTATTTGCAATCCTAATTACTGTAATCATGCCACACAATAGCTATTATGATTAAAAATGAATGAATGACTATGGAGTTTTCAGAAAATATGTTTATCCACTCAAAGAAATCTATAGAAAACTAAAATTTATAAGTCCACTTAGCTAGGTTGCTAGCTCAAAGGCCACTATTAAAAATCAATTATTTATTATGCCACAACAATAAAAAAATTTAAACTGCCATTAAAAAGATGTTTACAGAAGAGTATATATAGGTTACCTTAGACAAACATCAGAAAAAATTATGCAAGAATGTTATGGAAGAAATTATAAAACTTCCTAAAAGACATTAAAAATCTGTAAAAGAATAAAGAACTATAACATTTCAAAGAGACCAAAATAATATGCTAAACATATCACTTTTCAATCCTAAAGGAAATCAGCCCTGAATATTCACTGGGAGAACTGATGCTGAAACTCTAATATCTTGGCCACCTTATGCAAAGAGCCAGCTCTTTGGAAAAGACCCTCATGCTAGGAAAGAACTTCATGCTGGGAAAGACTGAGGACAAGAGGAAAAGGGGGCAACAGAGGATGAACTGGTTGGATGGAATCAGTGGTCATGAGTTTGAGCAAACTCAGGGAAATAGTGAACGATAGGATAGCTATAGCTCATGAGGTCACAAAGAATTGGAGGATATGGCTTACCAACTGAACAACATCACTTTTCACCAAGTTAGTAAATTAATTCATTAATTTCCAAATAAACTCCTAGTTGGTTTTGTGAATGTGTGAAAACACTTACTGATTCTAAAATTTTTGTGGTTATAAAAACTTAAGAATAGACAGATTGATGAAGAAGAAAAATTATAAAGAATAGCTAGAGCTAACAAGATTGTTCATAAAGGTATAATTATTAAGATAATGCAATATTGCTCGGGTGATTTAAAAAAAAAAAACTCTATTGAATTCAAAGAAAAACCAAACAGAGCAACAAACAAAGAAGGAATTTGGGATGACATTGCAGAGAAGAAGATCGATAGAGTAAAAATACTAATGAAATGAAGCTAAAAAAGTTGCCTATTACCTAAAAATGAACACCTGTCTCTATCACATGAAAAAATGTATTCTGGTTCTTATATAACTGGAATTGGAAAGAAATTGAATTCAAAGAAAAACCAAACAGAGCAACAAACAAAGAAGGAATTTGGGATGACATTGCAGAGAAGAAGATCGATAGAGTAAAAATACTAATGAAATGAAGCTAAAAAAGTTGCCTATTACCTAAAAATGAACACCTGTCTCTATCACATGAAAAAATGTATTCTGGTTCTTATATAACTGGAATTGGAAAGAAAATACTTAAAACTTTTGAAAAATGCAAAGGAATATTTTTAGAATACTAGGGTAGGTAGCTCCTCCCGGCCGCCGCCCCTGGCGTCAGGCAGGGGGTAGCCCCTCCCTGCCGCTCCTGCACCGTCACAGCCTGGCAATCTCAGCTGCCGCCCATGACCTCGGACGTGGGACAGCTCCTTTTGGCCGTCCCCCTGACCTTGGACGTGGGGTAGCTCCTCTTGGCCACGTGTATGTGAGTCCCTCGCAGCCGACCCCAAGTCCAAGGAGCGGTGGCTGCATAGGCGCAGGAGGGCTGAGAGGAGCTACTCCACGTTCAAGGTCAGGAGGTGAGGAGATACCCCTCATCCAAGGTAAGGAGCAGCGGCTGTGCTTTGGTGGAGCAGCTGTGAAGAGATACTCCACATCCAAGGTAAGAGAAACCCAAGTAGGACGGTGCGTGTTGTGAGAGGGCATCAGAGGGCAGATATGCTGAAACCACATTCACAGAAAACTAGTCAATCTAATCACATGGACCACAGCCATGTCTACTCAATGAAACTAAACCATGCCGCTTGGGACCACCCAAGATGGTTGGGTCATTATGAATAGGTCTGACAGAATGTGTTCCCAGGGAGAAGGGAATGGCAAACCACTTCAGTATTCTTGCCTGAGAACCCCATGAACAGTATGAAAAGGCAAAATGATAGGATACTGAAAGAGGAACTCCCCAGGTCAGTAGGTGCCCAATATGCTACTGGAGATCCGTGGAGAAATAACTCCAGAAAGAATGAAGGGATGGAGCCAAAGCAAAAACAATACCCAGCTGTGGATGTGCCTGGTGATAGAAGCAAGGTCTAATGCTGGAAAGAGCAATAGTGCATAGGAACCTGGAATGTCAGGTCCATGGCAAATTGGAAGTGCTCAAACAGGAGATGGCAAGAGTGAACATCAACATTCTAGGAATCAGGGAACTAAAATGGACTGGAATGGGTGAATTTAACTCAGATGACTATTATATCTACTACTGCGGGCAGGAATCCTTTAGAAGAAATGGAGTAGCCATCATGGTCAACAAAAGAGTCCAAAATGCAGTACTTAGATGCAATCTCAAAAATGACAGAATCATCTCTGTTCGTTTCCAAGGCAAACCATTCAATATCACAGTAATCCAAGTCTATGCCCCAACCAGTAACACTGAAAAAGCTGAAGTTGAATGGTTCTATGAAGACTTACAAGACCTTTTAGAACTAATACCCAAAAAAGATGTCCTTTTCATTATAGGGGACTGGAATGCAAAAGTAGGAAGTCAAGAAACACCTGGAGTAACAGGCAAATCTACCCCAGGAATATGGAATGAAGCAGGGCAAATAATAGAGTTTTACCAAGAGAATGCACTGGTCATAGCAAACACCCTCTTCCAACAACACAACAGAAGACTCTACACATGGACATCACCAGATACTCAACACTGAAATCTGATTATATTCTTTGCAGCCAAAGATGGAGAAGCTCTATACAATCAGCAAAAACAAGACCGGGAGCTGACTGTGGTTCAGATCATGAGCTCCTTATTGCCAAATTCAGACTTAAATTGAAGAAAGAAGGGAAAACCACTAGACCATTTAGGTATGACCTAAATCAAATCCCTTATGATTATACAGTGGAAGTGAGAAATAGATTTAAGGGACTAGATCTGATAGATAGAGTGCCTGATGAACTATGGACTGAGGTTCATGATATTGTACAGGAGACAGGGATCAAGGCCATCCCCATGGAAAAGAAATGCAAAAGAGCAAAATGGCTGTCTGAGGAAGCCTTACAAATAGCTGTGGAAAAAAGAGAAGCGAAAAGCTAAGGAGAAAATGAAAGATATAAGCATCTGAATGCAGAGTTCCAAAGAACAGCAAGAGATAAGAAAGCCTACCTCAGCAATCAATGAAAAAAAATAGAGGAAAACAACAGAATGGGAAAGACTATATGCAGATGACACCACCCTTATGGCAGAAAGTGAAGAGGAACTAAAAAGCCTCTTGATGAAAGTAAAAGAGGAGAATGAAAAAGTTGGCTTAAAGCTCAACATTCAGAAAACGAAGATCATGGCATCTGGTCCCATCATTTCATGGAAAATAGATGGGGAAACAGTGGAAACAGTGTCAGATTTTATTTTGGGGGGGCTCCAAATCACGGCAGATGATGATTGCAGCCATAAAATTAAGACACTTACTTCCTGGAAGGAAAGTTATGACCAACCTAGATAGCATATTGAAAAGCAGAGACATTACTTTGCCAACAAAGGTCCGTCTAGTCAAGGCTACTTTTTTTCGAGTAGTAATGTATGGATGTGAGAGTTGAACCGTGAAGAAAGCTGAGTGCCAAAGAACTGATGTTTTTGAACTGTGGTGTTGGAGAAGACTCTTGAGAGTCCCTTGGACTGCTAGGATATCTAACCAGCCCATTCTAAAGGAGATCAGTCTTGGGTGTTCTTTGCAAGGAATGATGCTATAGCTGAAACTCCAGTACTTTTGCCACCTCCTGTGAAGAGCTGACTCATTGGAAAAGACTCTGATGCTCAATCCCTTGGGGACAGGAGGAGAAGGGGCGACAGTGGATGAAATGGCTGATGGCATCACCGACTTGATGGACCTGAGTTCGAGTGAACTCCAGAAGTTGGTGATGGACAGGGAGGCCTCGTGCTGCAGTTCATGGGGTTGCAGAGTCAGACATGACTGAGCAACTCCACTGAACTGAGGGTAGGTAAATATGACTTTGTTGTTATTTAGTAAATCAGTAGTGTAGGATTCTGCGACTCATGGAGTGTAGCACCTCAGGCTTCCCTGTCCTTTACCATCTCCAGGAGTTTGCTCAAACGCATATCCATTGAGTCGGAAATGCCATCTAACCATCTTATCCTCTGTCATCCACTTCTCCTGCCTCAATCTTTCCCAGAATCAGGGTCTTTTCTAATGAGTCAGGTCTTCGCATCAGTTGGCCAAAGTACTGGAGCTTCAGTTTCAGCATCAGTCCTTCCAATGATTATTCAGGACTATTTCCTTTAGGACTCACTGGTTGGATCTCCTTGCAGTCCAAGAGACTCTCCAAAGTCTTCTCCAACACCATGTTCAAAAGCATCAATTTCTTGGCACTCAGCCTTCTTTATGGTCCAACTCTCATATTCATAAGTGACTACTGGAAAAACCATAGCCTAGACTAGATGGACCTTGGTTGGCAAAGTAATGTCTCTGCTTTTGAATATGCTATCTAGGTTGGTCATAACTTTTCTTCCAGGAGGCAAGCATCTCTTAACTCCATGGCTGTAATCACCATCTGCAGTGATTTTGGAGCCCCCAAAATAAAGTCTGACACTGTTTCCACTGTGTCTCCATTTATTTGCCATGAAGTGATGGGACAAGATGCCATGATCTTAGTTTTCTCAATGTTGAGTTTTAAGCCAACTTTTGCATTCTCCTCTTTTACCTTCATCAACAGGCTCTTTAGTTCCTCTTCACTTTCTGCCACAAGTGTGGTGTCATCTGTATATCTGAGGTTATTGATATTTTTCCCGTCACTCTTGATTCCAGCTTGTGGTTTACCCAGCCCAGCATTTTGCATGGTGTACTCTGCATGTAAGTTAAATAGGCTGGGTGACAATATACAGCCTTGATGTACTCTTTTCCCAATTTGGAGCCAGTCCAATGTTCAATGTTTAGTTCTACCTGTTGCTTCCCTATCTGCATACTGCTTTCTCAGGAGGCAGGTAAAATGGTCTGGTATTCCCATCTCTTGAATTTTTCAGTTTGTTGTGATCCACACAGTCAAAGGCTTTGGCATAGCAATAAAGCAGAAGTCGGTATTTTTCTGGAATGCTTTCCTTTTTCAATGATCAATAGGTGTTGTCAGTTTGACCTTTGGTTTCTTTGCCTTTTCTAAATCCAGCTTGTACATCTAGAAGTTCGCAGTTCATGTACTATTGAAGCCTGGCTTGGAGAATTTTGATCGTTATTTTGCCAGCGTGTGAGATGGTTGCAATTGTGCAGTAGTTTGAACATCCTTTGGCATTGCCTTTCTTTGGGATTGGAATGAAACTGACACTTTCCAGTCCTATGGCCACTGCTGAGTTTTCCAAGTTTGCTGGCATATTGAGTGCAGCACTTTCACATTATCATCTTTTAGGATTTGAAATAGCTCAGCTGAAATTCCATCACCTTCAGTAGCTTTGTTCCTAGTGACGCTTCCTAAGTCCCACTTGACTTCAGACTGCACGATGTCTGGCTCTAGTGATCACACTATCGTGGTTATCTGGATCATTAAGATCTTTTCTGTATAGTTCTTCTGGGTATTCCTGCCACATGTTCTTAATATCTTCTGCTTTTATTAGGTCCATACAATTATTGTCCTCTATTGTGCCCATCTTTGTATGAAATGTTCCCTTGGTATCTCTAATTTTCTTGAAAAAATCTCTAGTTTTTTCCATTCTATTGAATTCCTCTATTTCTTTGCACTGATCACTTAGGAAGGCTCTCTTATCTTTCCTTGCTATTCTTTGGAACTCTGCATTCTGATGGATATATCGTTCTTTTTCTCCTTTGCCTTTTCTCTTCTTTCCTCAGCTATCTGTAAGGCTTCCTCAGACAACCATTTTGCCTTTTTTCATTTTGCTTCTTTTTCTTGGGTATGGTTTTGATCACTGCCTCCTGTACAATGGTATGAACCTCTATTCATAGTTCTTCTGTGTCTATCAGATCTAAATATGTCTTAAGGTAAAGAACACAATAAGATGCTGATAAATTTAGATTTGGTTGACTTTTAAAGTCCTTTGTTCAAAAACTTTGTGATAAAATAGGAAAAATGAAAGCTGCAAAAAATGTACTAATAAATTTATAAAAGGATTAATTTTCAAAACCTATAGCCCAATAAAAAGTGAATAAAATATATGAGCCAAAAAGAAAGAGAAATATCTTGGTGTAATAAATATATTAATATAAATAATATATTCAAACTTAGAAGCAATTGTTAATTAGAAATTGTCAATTAAATCCACAATTAGATACCTAAAATAGACAAAAAGTAAAGTGGTTGATATGTAGAAGAGTTGGTTAGGATATGGAGCAAATAAAAATCTCATACACTGCTGTTGATAGTTGAACTTTGAAGGTGTCAAAGAAAAATGCTTTCTTTCCTTAAGTATCTGAAGTATTAAAATTAAAGGAGTTATTAATTAGCGAACTAAATATCAGCATAAGGTTAATAGAGACCATATTGAAACAAATCATTCGTGCATGAGTCAAGAATGAATTAGGTAAATAAAAAGAGTTAGCATGAATTCTTTCATATTGACTTACTCTGTGACCATAATTAGACAAGTGAATATGTTCTAAAGGACTTGTAGGTAACTTTATCACCAAAAAAAATAAGAAAAAAATGAGGTAGAGAGTGGCAAAAAAAAATGAAATGAAATTTTCTTAAATTGGTATGAACATTTTGAGGAGAGTTTTTGTAACTAGTAGAGAGGCAAATGATGAGGAATCTGTTAGAAATATAAATTTTATATATATTTATAAATTGTAAAGTATCATTTACAGGAACATTGTTTTTAATATTAAAAAAACAGATCTGAATTACATGAACTTTGACTTGAAAATAATAAATATACATGACACATCAACACAAAAGAATTCTAGCTCTCTGTGAAAATCTGTGAAGGAACACATCATCTATCCATTCAGATGGATGGCTCTGATAAATGTTATACAGTGATAAGAATAAGTTGCAGAGTAATGTAATTTATGTTATGTCATTGACATCATATATAAAACATGAAAACAGTAATATGTATATATTGCTCAAATATAAATGTAATGTGAGAAATACATAGAATTTTAAAGCCCAAATTCAGAATAGTGGTTACTTCTGATGCAAATAAAGAGCTGAACTCATAGAGAGGTACAGAGGCTTTAACTGTATTGGGAGGTGAGCACATCTATGCTTACTGCGCATAGGATATATTTTAAATTATACTAATGAAATCTAAAAAATTAAACAATTTAGCAATTTATCAAAATTTAAGGAAGGAGAATAATGTTTACAGATGTATTAAAAATATAAATTGAAGTCTATACTTATTCTACATGATGGTGATGTCTCATTTATTTATTCACTTATTTATGGCAGAGCATTTCTTTGGGATAGGTGTTCCATAGGTCCCATTTTGGAAAATACTAAACAAGTGACAAGTCTTACTTCTAAAAAAAATTAGACCAGAATTAGTCTCATAATTCTATAATGATAGAAACCATTTAGTATAGGGGCAAAAGGTCTTGGAAGCCATAACAGTTCCTAAGGGTGTCACTGTACAAAAAACATGGCAGCAAATTTGACATAAAACTGACCAGCAAAAGATTATGCTGTAAATTATTCTAGTATATCTTTCTAAGGGGACATCATGAGAGAGGTATTGGGAAGCAAGTAATGGCTAGGTTCTTGAATCATAGATCTTGAGTGTGAATCAAGGGTCAACCACTTGTTTGCTTCATGATTTTGAGCTATTTAATTATACTATTAAAACTTATAATTCTTATCTATAAAATGGAATCAATAAAAGTCCCATGGTTAAATGGGTCTCAATGAGATAAGGCATAAAAACTTGAAGTACATCTGAATGTACATGGCAAGTTGCTTTATGTATGTGTATATATATATATATATATATATATATGTATATATAAAATGTACATGTAGACTTGATTTTTAAGTTCATTATCTATTTCTTATCTTTCCTGTTTTTAAATAAATATAAGCTGTAAAAAATAGTTTACTAAAAATATGGTCTTTACAAAAAATAATGTAATATCTAACCAATGTGCCACTCAATAACCTCCACAAATTCATTCATATTCTGTATATAGTAGGTTTTTACTAGTTAAATGTCAAACTTCTGGCTTACTAACTAGTCAGGAATCAAGAGCAGGAGTCTAGGAAATACTGTCTGTGTTACATAGAATTGATAACATGTAACCAAGAACAATCGCCCTAACAGTTATGCCCTAAAACTCCACAGTACTTAAGCAAGAAGCAATTCAAGCCATGTGTAAATGATGATGATGATAATAGATAGATATAGACAAATAGATAATTTACATTTTCATTTTTAGCACTCAGTATAAATCACATGAAATACATTAAGTATAAATAATTATGCATAAGTATAAGGTTGCAGAGCCTTAATTGATATCATATTCGATTTTTAGAAATAAAAATTGTTTAATATTATCATACTATTAAAGTAATATGACAGTTTGCATGGGGGTTGTAGTTTAGTTGCTAAGTCAGGTCCAAATCTTGGAAACCCACAGACTCTAGCCCAGCAGGCTCATCTGTTCATGGGATTTTTCAGGCAAGAATACTGGAATGTGTTGCCATTTCCTCTTCCAGGGGATCTTCCCAACCCAGGGATGGAACTGACATCTCCTGCATCTCCAGTATTGGCAGGAGGATTCTTTACCACTGAGCCACCAGGGAGGCCCACAACATGGGGGGGGGGGATTATCAAAATTTCTATAGCATTTCAAGAGATAGTAGTTATTTACAAGGAGCTATATCCATTTCTTTCAAGTTACAAACAGAAAATAAATGACCATTTTGAAGTAAACCTGAATAAAGGAAGCATTACACTCAAATTATGGTTCATTCCTTTAGCCCCAATTTTCATCCTTCAGTAATATATTTCTAATTTTCTGAGTGAGTAAGGTTTTCATTTCAAAATCTAGAACATAATTTGTCTTCGATATGAATCTCAAATATACATCTCAGTACTACACTTTGGGTAGATATTTCCAGAATGTTAACATCATCAACTTTGCCATAAGCTTCAGATCAGTTCAGTTCAGCTCAGTCGCTCAGGCATGTCTGACTCTTTGCGACCCATGAATCGCAGCACGCCAGGCCACCCTGTCCATCACCAACTCCCAGAGTTCACTCAGACTCACATCCATTGAGTCCATGATGCCATCCAGCCATCTCATCCTCGGTCGTCCCCTTCTCCTCCTGCCCCCAATCCCTCCCAGCATCAGGGTCTTTTCCAATGAGTCAACTCTTCGCATGAGGTGGCCAAAGTACTGGAGCTTCAGCTTCAGCATCATTCCTTCCAAAGAAATCCCAGGGTTGATCTCCTTCAGAATGGACTGGTTGGATCTCCTTGCAGTCCAAGGGACTCTCAAGAGTCTTCTCCAACACCACAGTTCAAACGCATCAATTCTTCGGTGCTCACCCTTCTTCACAGTCCAACTCTCACATCCCTACATGACTACTGGAAAAATCATAGCCTTGACTAGACGGACCTTAGTCGGCAAAGTAATGTCTTTGCTTTTGAATATGCTATCTAGGTTGGTCATAACTTTTCTTCCAAGGACTAAGCGTCTTTTAATTTCATGGCTGCAGTCACTTAGATAAAAAGACAAATGAAAGTGCTTCTAAAGATCTTGAGTATCATCACTTCTGTTTTTTTTAGCAAGAAAATTCTTGACTTATTAAAAAACTAGGGAAGCAGTGCAAACTCTGCTACATAATATGGTGAGATAGGTGACTCTGAAAATCACAGTCAAAATTCGATTACAAAAGAGTTTCTGGATCCATAAATTGGTTCAGTTCAGTTGCGCAGTCATGTCCGACTCATTGCGACCCCATGAATTGCAGCACGCCAGGCCTCCCTGTCCATCACCAACTCCCGGAGTTCACTCAGACTCACGTCCATTGAGTCCATGATGCCATCCAGCCATCTCATCCTCGGTCGTCCCCTTCTCCTCCTGCCCCCAATCCCTCCCAGCATCAGGGTCTTTTCCAATGAGTCAACTCTTCGCATGAGGTGGCCAAAATACTGGAGCTTCAGCTTCAGCATCATTCCTTCCAAAGAAATCCCAGGGTTGATCTCCCTCAGAATGGACTGGTGGATCTCCTCGCAGTCCAAGGGACTTTCAAGAGTCTTCTCCAACACCACAGTTCAAAAGCATCAATTCTTCTGCTCTCAGCCTTCTTCACAGTCCAACTCTCACATCTATACATGACCACAGGAAAAACCATAGCCTTGACTAGACGGACCTTAGTCGGCAAAGTAATGTCTTTGCTTTTGAATATACTATCTAGGTTGGTCATAACTTTTCTTCCAAGGAGTAAGCGCCTTTTAATTTCATGGCTGCAGTCACCATCTGCAGTGATTTTGGAGCCCAAAAATTGGTAGAAATTATCAAACGATAATCTTGAGGAATTTCTGAATCTGAGTGTAGATGAGCAGGAGAATGCAATATAATTGGAGATTCCAATCTTAGAGGCATAGATACCTATCTAGGATTTCACTCAAGGAGTTCCTGGAAGTTCTCACAGTGAGAATCCAAAAATGTCCCTTGGGGCTCTGATCACTGTAAGACACAACTGGACCTTCTCCATAACAATGACCTACTCTTCAGAGAAAACCTAAATCACTTTGTCTGAGTGCAATTCTAAAACCTATTCCACCTGGGGGAAGAAAACTACTCCCCAGTCCATTCTCCTCAATTTTTGGTAACACGAGGGTGAAAGTTGTACCAATATGGAATTGGACCTCAAGGTAATAGATTTGGAATTATAGCCAGAACGCAGGGATAAAACAAATAGCTATGCATCTGGAAAAGGGATAAAAACACAGTCCCAGGAAGCAGATCCACAAAACTTGAGATTTAATCATAAGGTTAACAAACTGCACTTTCTGGAGATCAGATTATGCCAAGAAAGATAAATACCAAGTAAACTGCAGAACCAAAAGCAAAGAGGTTCCCAAAAGTAGCTGGGAAAGGGGATGCACCATACCTACAAGTAACCAAGAATAAGAATTCAGCTGACTTCTCATTAAAAAAAAAAAAAAAAAAGAATGAAATATTTAAAATATTAATGGAAAAAAAAACACTAAAAAATAATTTTTACCAATGCTGAGACAATGTAATGAAATACTGCTTTTAAAAATTCATGACACCGTGATAGAAATTAAGAGTTTATACAAACAAAAAAGCTTCAGTATTGCCAGCAAATATATAAAATAAATGTAACATGACTGACAGGACAGCAAGAAGGCTTTTATACATTTATATTTGACATCTGACCATATTTTCAGTCACCATAATATCTTCTCTCCAGGTTTAAAAAAATAGTATGCTGATTTCTATAACAAAGCTTTTTTTTTCGTACAAAAATCAAATAATGGCCAACAAGTCACAATAGTGCAATAGCTGTCTCAGCGTTGGTAAACTAATTTTTGCCAGGACCACTATGGATCAAGCAAATAAATTCAACAGCCATTTGAGGGAGAAAAAAATAAAATAAAATACAACATAAAAAATAATTTTATATCTAGTTGTTAGGTAGTCAGAATAGGAAAAAGGAGTCCAAAATGGCGGTGGCTAAATGACAAAGAAAGGAAAAAGCCCAAGAAAATGGAAAAAAGGAAATCCGTGGACTGGAGTGAGAACATCAAGTGAAACAAACACTCTCCCTCCTTGGTTAGCCCAATTTGTGTAGGGCAGCCTCAGGGATATCGGGATGGGGGAGTTGAACAAAAAAGTAGGAAGTAAAAACAGATTGAGCCCTCTCCATTGGGGTTGGCCTGCCCTCATGCCTCAGGGGTGTACTTTACTGAGCTGTAACCAAGCTGTAACACTTTAGTCTGCCATTTCAAATCTTTGTTGCCACAAGACAGAACCAAGGAAATTACACACTCCCAGGATGTATCTGATGCCACTTCCCAGGTTTAACCTGGCTGAAAGAACCCCAGCTTGGCCCCTATGAGGTAGAGGCCAAGCACAGCAGAAGCCCAACTCGGCAAAAGTTCATTCAGTGGAAGCTCAACGTGAAGAAAACCCAGCAAAGTGGAAGTGACAAGAAGCCTAGCACGCTGGAAACTACGACAGCAAAAACAAACTTGGCAGAAAGCTCACGTGGTTCAGACTCAGCTTCCAGAAGGCCTCAGTTAAGGTAGGAGATCCTCTCCCTTATGGCTGGAAGGACATATGGTTAACAAAATCTTAATTCCTTTACAATATCTTGTTTCTTGTTTCCTCAAACCCCCTGCGAACAAGCCAGCAGCAGTGGGTGCAACTGAGGGACTCTGGCAGTGGCTACTCCCCAGTGTGTCTTGAAGGCTCAACTGTCTGCTGCACCTTAGTAACAGTTGCCAGTGTGTGAGGATTCTTCTGTCCTTAACTTCCTTTATGCCAAGGATCAGGCCAATGAAAACTTGTGGGCACAGGTCAGGTGTTTAGCAGATTTTTCCACAAGTTGTGAAAGGGATTCATCAGCACATTTTTTTCCACTGCTTTTTCCTCCTGTCCTTCAGTTCCTCTCTCTATGGCACTGTTTACAAAGTATTGAGCAGGTCATGATCTTTCCATTTCTAAAAGTTGTGTTTGAAACCATTTATCTAAGATCAGGACTCAAACCCATGTGGCAGGGACTGGCAGAGACTCTGTGCTATGCTTAGTCACTCAGTCATGAGCCCAGCCTAAAACCATGGTGCCTGGATTCAGGGCCTAACGAAGCTCAGGTTCAAGATGTCTCATTGCAAAAAAACTCATTGTGAGACACAGTGATAGGTAAGAAGTGGATTTGTTTGGATTTAGAATGAAATATACTCCACAGGGTGTGGGCCAGGGTAGAGGGCTATTGTGGTGGCATGGAACATGGTGTGGTTAGTTTTCTCAAGCTATGTGATTTCATATGCTAATGAGTGGGAGGATCATTCCAACAATTGGGGAGCAACCCAAGCCTTGATCTTTTGATATTGACTTGGAACTGTCCTGGTATCTCTGGGTGTGTCATTTAGCTTGCAGATTGAGAATCAAGGTTTAGTGGAAATTGACCTGTCAGTACTGAATATTCATTGGAAGGACTGATACTGAAGCTGAAACTCCAATACTTTGGCCACCTGATGCAAAGAACTGACTCATTTGAAAAGACCCTGATGCTGGGAAAGATTGAAGGGGGTAAGACAGGGGACGACAGAGGATAAGATGGTTGGATGGCATCACCAACTCAATGGACATGAGTCTGAGTAAACGCTGGGAGTTGGTGATGGACAGGGAGGCCTGGCATGCTGCAGTCCATGGAGTCACAGAGTCGGGCACAACTGAGCCACTGAACTGAACTGACCTGTCAGATTGGTCCCATTTGATTTTAATTGGTTTATGTTATGCCCTTGGGCTATGTCATGCTCTCAAAAGTTGTGCCCTGCCCCCTTACTTCCTGTTTCATGCTCTTTTCTTGAGCCTGTTCCAGGCCCACAGTGTAGCCTCTACAGTCTTCTGGAGGGACAACCAGAAAATAATTGGCCTTTGGGAGGCAAATACTGTATAATATCCAATCCCTCTAGATATTCAGGCATTCATCTTCCACGTTTCCTACAACATGTGCAACCACAGCATTTCTCAGTGAAACCGCTAGGGTGGGTGACAGGCACACAATTCCTACTAGAAGTCCATCTATCGGTGGCATCCCTTCAAGGGCAACTGGCCTTGTAGGGACAATGTTTGCCACTTTGGGAATTAGCCCTGCAGGCTGTTTGGGCCCAAACTTTTACCACCCTTCTAAAGCTACAAACATAAACCCTATATCAAATCTCCACTCCACTTTTCTGGAACATCTGGTCTGTTGCCTCTTATCATTTTGTCCTTAAGCCATTTATTAACTCATACAACCAGGACCGTGTTCTCTCTGTAGGCAACATTGCTCCACCCAGCTTATTATTAAAATACTCTTAATGTCCCTAACAAGACCACGTAACCCACTCCTTTGTCATTACTTCTGTTATTACCTAAAGTGGGTCTATGACAATGAAAGGTTTACCATTGGAAACACTCTAAAATGCTCTTATGGAGGACTAGGGGAGGAAATCAGTGACTTGCATTCCCGCAGAGCAATAAGAGGATAAGGCTTATGGCTGTTTCCTCAGGTTCCCAGTCTCAGGGCACAGGCATGGATTGCTTTACATCATGGTATCTATTCCCATCTGTAGTGAAAAACTGGCAATGAGTTAAGATTACATCCCCTTAATCCTACCTGGCACCAGTCACACTGGAGACCTTGGGGACATGCAACTCCAGCCTGGGGGTCCCAGGAGGTCAACCTGCTTTGAACTGCTAGGTAGATGGTCCCCAGGAAGTTGTCATGCCTCAACTTGCTAGGGAATCCACCAGTCCGAGATCCAAGGAGGTTGACCTGACTTGACCTGCCAAGGGATCTGGTCCCTGGGAGGTTGTCATGACTCAACTTGCTCAGGGATCTGCCAGTCCAAGGGTTCCAGAAGGATGACAAGCCTCGACCTGCCCGGGGATTCCATCTCCAGGAGGTTGTCATGCCTCAGCCTGCCTAGGGATCTGCACCCTGACCTGGGGATGCCTGGCTCTCAGACTGCAAGAGGACTGGATAGGATAAGCTTCAGACAGACTCATCCATAAGGAAGTCCACCCATGGAAATAGAAGAAACCCTATTAGTTGTGGGACTGTGCCCAATCTCAGCAATAATTCAGGAGCCCAACAAGAACCCCCATTGCCTTTCTGGAAAATCTAAAAGAGGCACTCCAAAAGTTTACCAATATGTACTTAGACTCTTATGAGGGACAGGGATTTTAAAGGACAAATTCCTAAGAACTAAATAGACATTTCTCCAAAGAAGACATACAGATGGCTAACAAACACATGAAAAGATCCTCAACATCACTCGTTATAAGAGAAATGCAAATCAAAACCACAATGAGGTACCATTTCATGCCAGTCAGAATGGCTGCCATCCAAAAGTCTGCAAGCAATAAATGCTGGAGAGGGTGTGGAGAAAATGGAACCCTCTTACACTGCTGGTGAGAATGCAAACTAGTACAGCCACTATGGAGAAGAGTGTGGAGATTCCTTAAAAAATTGCAAATAGAACTGCCATATGACCCAGCAATCCCACTGCTGGGCATACACACCAAGGAAACCAGAATTGAAAGAGACACGTGTACCCCAATGTTCATTGCAGCACTGTTTATAATAGCCAGGAATGGAAACAACCTAGATGTCCATCAGCAGATGAATGGATAAGAAAGCAGTGGTACATATACACAATGGAGTATTACTCAGCCATTAAAAAGAATACGTTTTAATCAGTTCTAATGAGGTGGATGAAACTGGAGCCTATTATACAGAATGAAGTAAGCCAGAAAGAAAAACACCAATACAGTATACTAACGCATATATATGGAATTTAGAAAGATGGTAATGATAACCCTGTATGTGAGACAGCAAAAAATCAGACATCCAGATAAAGTTACAACATCTACAGCAGCAAGACCCTGCTGCCTCTTTAGATGAGATGGTCCAGACAGCCACCAATACCTTTTATAACAGAGAACAGGAGAGGGAGGCCAAGGCCAAGGAAAGGGAGAAAAGGAAAGAGATAAAGCATGCCCAGATGCTGGCCGCCCTCCAAGGAAGCGCTATGGCAAACTCCGAGTCCTTGAAGGACAAGGCATGAGGCAAATGCCTAATCTGTGGACAGGCATGACAATGGGCCAAAGAGTATCCAAACCATGACAAGTCTGTGAAAACAGCTTGGTACAAATGCCATCATTTAAGACATTGGGCAGCACTCTGCCCTGGGAACCCAAGAGCCTCAAGGTCAAGCGCCAGGCTTTCCCTCACAATGGTCAATAGGACTGAAGTGGCTCCCTCCAGCCAGCCAGCCTGTCACAGATAACCATCGTGGGACTAGAGCCAAGATTGCAATAGGATGTGGCAGGTAGGTCTGAGCAATTCTTGGTTGACACAGGGGCTACTTACTCTGTCCTGACCCTCTACACCGGAGCCTTCTCCCAAAACTGTACCCTTTTGGGTACAACAGGAAAAACAATTGCAAAAAGATTCACCCAAAAACTTATTTTTTGTGGGGATGGAAAAATATTTTCCCAAAAGTTTCTGGTGGTCCCTCAGTGTCCTACTCCCTTATTGGGAAGAGATCTTTCCTTGCCTTCAAAATCTTGCCACTATTGCAGTCCTGATAGAAGATACTTTAAAACTCTCTCTGGGGCAACCTATTTTACCAGTTCCCAAGTGAAACAACTCCTGAATGGGTGAGGCCATTTATAGATGTCTGATGAAAGGATACTCAGATATCAAGTAGTGCTGATGGAAAATCCAGGCCTGACTATATCCCCTTGTGAGGTTCTTAACCCTGCTACCCTCCTGCCTACACCTGAGGGCTCGCTCCCCTTTCACTCTTGCATAGAAACCTTGGACCATGGACAAAACCCTGAGAGGGACTGTCAGCAGATCCTCTGACCAATCTTGAGGAAATCTGGTACACTGATGGAAGCAGCTTTGTCTAGGATGATGAATGTGCCGTAGTCTCCAATTTTGAGACCACAGAGGCTAAACCTTTGCCACCAGTTATTCAGCCCAATTGGCTGAGCTCATAACCTTAACTTGAGCTTTACAGCTGAGAAAAGGAAAGTATACCTTTCTGGTGTTACATGCACATGCTGCTATTTGGAAAGAAAGAGGCCACTTGACTGCCAAAGGGTTCTCAATCAAATATGCTGATCAAATCCTTAGACTCTTGGAGGTAGTCTTTCTGCCCACTAAGGTTTCAGTCTCCCACTGTAAAGGACACCAAAAAGGAAGCACAGAAGTGTCACGAGGGAACCAAGCAGCTGATCAGGCAGCTAAGAGAGCAGCATTACAGAACCATGAGCTAATAGGGGTTGCCACCTTAGTTCCACTAACTAATTTGTCAGAAACTCCTTCATATACTGAAGGAGAGATTCTAAAAGCTAAGAGTGAAGACTTTTAAGAAGATCATATGGAGTGGTTCCAAAAGAAGGGACTGCTTTTTCTGTCTGGGAACCTCCAATGGAAGTTGGTTAACTCCTTATATGCCATTGCTCATTTAGGTGAGAAAAGCCTCCAAAGATTACTAGAAAGGTTACTTCAGAGGAACAGGCCTCCAAACGACTATAAAGGAAATGGTTTCCTCTTGTCCCACTTGCTAATTAAACAACCCCCAAGGTGCTTGAAGACCCCACCTGGCCCAGCTGGTTCAGTGATGTGGACCTACCCAGGAGAGGACTGAAAGATGGACTTAACCCAGATGCCAGTTTCTCAAGGGTATAAATACTTATTTGTCATGATAGATACATTCACAGGATCGACTGAAGGCTTTCCCATCTGGATTGAGAAGGTGCTAAAAAAATTGCTCCCTGAAATCATTCTGAGATTTGGTCCACTCAGGTCATTACAAAGTGACAATGGGGCATCATTTACTTCTAAGGTCATCCAAGGGGTCTTTAAAACATTGGGCATTGCTTATTACCTCCATTGTGCCTGGAGGCCTCAGTCTTCAGGAAAAGTAGTAAGAGCCAACCAATTCTTAAAGTCAGTGATAAAAAAAAGATCCCAGGAGACCAACGTGGGATGGAAAGAGGCTTTGCCAATAGTTCTCCATACCTGTACTGCTCCTAAGGAATAGGTTGGTCTTAGTCCTTATGAGATGCTGTATGGGAGACCTTTTGTTCATGTCAATGACCTCTTCCTTGATCCAGAGGCTCAGACTCTCCAATCTTATCCTATGGCCAGTGGGCAATTCACCAAGATAATCACTTGTGAGGTGTCAATCAGGACCCCAAAGATTCTAAAGAGCCACAACTGTATGCACCATGGACTCTAGTCCTAATCAAAGTCTGGAAAAATGGGTCCTCAAAGGCTCAAAGCTGGACTGGAAGAAGCACAAGGTGGAATCAAGATTGCCAGGAGAAATATCAATAATCTCAGATATGCAGATGACACCATCCTTATGGCAGAAAGTGAAGAGGAACTAAAAAACCTCTTGATGAAAGTGAAAGAGGAGAGTGAAAAAGTTGGCTTAAAGCTCAACATTCAGTAAACAAAGATCATGGCATCTGGCTCCATCACTTCATGGGAAATAGATGGGGAAACAGTGGAAACAGTGTCAGACTTTATTTTTTTGGGCTCCAAAGTCACTGCAGAGGGTGACTGCAGCCATGAAATTAAAAGACACTTACTCCTTGGAAGAAAAGTTATGACCAACCTAGATAGCATATTCAAAAGCAGAACATTACTTTGCCAACAAAGGTCCATCTAGTCAAGGCTGTGGTTTTTCCAGTAGTCATGTGTGGATGTGAGAGTTGGACTGTAAAGAAAGCTGAGCACCGAAGAATTGATGCTTTTTACCTGTGGTGTTGAAGAAGACTCTTGAGAGTCCCTTGGACTGCAAGGAGATCCAACCAGTCCATCCTAAAGGAGATCAGTCCTGGGTGTTCATTGGAAGTACTGATGCTAAAGCTAAAACTCCAGTACTTTAGCCACCTCATGTGAAGAGTTGACTCATTGAAAAGTCCCTGATGCTGGGAGAGATTGGGGGCAGGAGAAGGGGATGACAGAAGTTCACATGGGTGGATGGCATCATCGACTCAATGGACATGAGTTTGGGTGAAGTCTGGGAGTTGGTGATGGACAGGGAGGCCTGGTGTGCTGTGATTCATGGGTTTGCAAAAAGTCAGACACAACTGAGTGCCTGAACTGAACTGAACTGAACCCGTTTTGTATCTGCCCAGGTCAACAGGCTACAACATGCAGTGCCAGTTCAACAATGATATAAAACTACAGCTGACCATCAAAAATATCACTCACCCTTAGATGGCTATTAGGACTCTGAGTCTTGAGACTAGCAAGCAAGGGAGGCCTAATGCCCTTCACCATCCCAGTTCAGCAAGAAGTAGCCAAAGAGACCTTGATGCCCCTATTCCCAAAGAATTAGGCCTCCCATCTCTTGAGGGGGGGATGTCAGATAGTTAGAATAGCAAAAAGGAGTCCAAAATGGTGGTGGCTCTTAGACAAAGAAAAGGGAAAAGGCCGCAAAAATGGAACAAAAGGAAATCTGCGGACCAGAATGAGAACTCCTGGTGAAACTAACACTCCCCCTTCTTGGTTAGCCTTAATTACATAGAGCAGCCTTGGGGTTGGGGGGATGAGACAAATGTATAAAAGGTGGAAGGCAAGAAGGGTTGGGGCTTCTCCTTTGGGGCTAGCCCCCACCCTCATGCATCAAGGGTGTACTTTTCTTCACTTGTTGAAAAGACTGAACTGTAACCAAGCTGTAACACTTTTGTCTGCTGTTTCAAATCTTTGTTGTGGTGAAACAGAACTGAGGAAATTACACACTCTCCCAACATAGAGAAATTTCACATTTAAAGTAAAAGAGAAGTCTTTTTCAAACAAACAGAAAATGATATAAAACAATTAATAACCAGCAGATCTGACTTATAAGAAATGTTAAAGGAAATTATTTATGTGGAATAAAGTAATATTAATCAAAAACTTGAATCACTATTATGAAAGGAAGCACACCAAAAAATAAAATGAAAGTTGAAATATTTTGTTTTTAAAAAATGATGTCTAATTGACATATAACTTTTACTTTCAGATGTACAGTATAATTATTTGATATTTATATATATAGTTAAAAGTCACCACAATGAGTCTACTTATTCTCTGTTACCTTACAAGTTTACAAAATAGGCAATAAAATATTATTAACTATAGTTATTATTATGTTGTTGTTCAGTTGCTAAGGTGTGTCTGACTCTGCAACCCCTTGGACTGTAGCATGCCAGTCTGCTGCAGTCCAACTCTCCTCCACTATCTCCTGAAGTTTATTTAGGTTTATTTCCATTGTGTTATCATTTTGTGATTCCCTACTTTGACTACCTGACTCTCACTCCAACTTCTGGAGGAATTTTGGAACTCCTTCTCAATATTACCAAGTATATTACAGATAGAATCACTAAACCAAGGTGTAGTATCTCAGTCAGAATAATGACCGAGAGATGATGTCCACATCCTAATAACTGACAAAGGAAGATTAAGTCTACATATGGAATTAAACAGCTAATAAACTGATCTAAAACTAGAATATTCTGTATTATTTGGAGAGCCTAACATAATCACAATTGTCCTTACATGTGGAAAAACGATGAAGAATAATTAGTGGTGGAAGTGTGAGAATGGCTCAGCCCAATTTTGCTGGATTTGAGGGTGGAGGAATGGGCCATGAGCCAAAAAAATATGGACTTTCTTTAGAAGCTGGGAGAGAAGGAAAAGATTCTTCCCTAGAGCCTCTAGAAAAGAACACATCTTGATCTTGGCTCAATGAGACCCATTTTCAGATTTCTAACATTCAGAACTATAAAATCATGGTGGTTTGGTTGTTAAGACATGTTTGACTCTTGCAACCCCATGGACTGTAGCCTGCCAAGCTTCTCCATCCATGGAATTTTCCAGGCAGGAAAACTAGAGTGGTTGTCATTTCGTCCTCCAAGGGATCTTCCCAACCCAATGATCTAACCCAGGTCTCATGAGGTGGCAGGCAGATTCTTTACTGCTGAATCACCAGGGAAGCCCAATAAGATTATAGATTTTGTTATTTTAACCACTGTTTGGTTAATTGTTGCAACAATATAAACTAATGCCCAGGTCCTGTTTGATAAGTCAGCTTACTGTAGACATCATGACCATGGCCAATTACTCACTATCCCCCATTATCTCAGTAGATTCTTAAAATATTCTCAATGAACTATGCATCATTATTCATATATTATGAAGAAATTGAGGCTCAAAAGTTCTTGCCAAAAACTCCAACATTTAAAAGCCAGTCCTAGGATTTTAATTCTGCTCCTCTAATTCCAAATTCATTTTTTTTTCCCCCATGGTATCCAGCCTCTTATTGTGCAAGATAAAATTTCAGCTTGTGCAAAAGACAAATGAAAAAATAAATAAATAAAATCTCTAAAATGTACTACTTCCACTCTCTTGCCCTACTCTCCTCATATTCATTATTATCATTATAGCCAGACATTTGCGTGCATAAGGCTGTCATTATGTGCTAATATTCAATTTGTTTAAAGTATTTATTTTCCTTTTATTTTTAATTGCTTAGATATATTCAGTTTTATTTTCACAGATCTACAGCTATAGTTCAGAAGTCCCTCCAACCATCTTTGTTCCCATTTTAATTGCCTCAGGACATGCTTCTGCCTTTTTTTGTTTCAGAGACCATCCTAGCAAAGATATCTCAGCAGACAGGAAAACATGTATGTGTATGTGCTAATTTGATTCATTTTGTCTGATTCTTTGTGACCCTATGGACTGTAGCCCACCAGGCTTCTCTGTCCATGGGATTCTGCAAGAATACTAGAGTGAGTTGTATGCCATCCTCCAGGGGATCTTCCAGACCAAGCGATTGAACCCAGGTCTGTGTGTCCTGCATTGCAGGTGGATTCTTTACAGCTGAGTCACAGGGAAACCCAGCAAAACATGTCCTAAGACAAAAATACTTTTGTCTTGGGATAAAAGATCACAACTTTTTCTTACTAGCGCTGTTTCGCTAAATCCTTTATTTTCAAAATTTTGGAGCCTTCTTGCTTACCTAGACCTGGAGGACTTGCAAGTACTTGCTAGATTATAAATGCCCTGAGGGAAAGATAGCAAGTGAATTGATTTATAGTCCCTTGGCCTAGCTCAGTGTGTGGCTTAAGTAAGGTGTCCAGTGAATATTGAAAGGAGTCCAGCTCCCAGTTGAAAGAAGTCTTGCTCCTAGTTGTCACTGATGCACTGTCCTGTGAACACATCTGCCTAAGTAGTCATGTTATCTTTGAGGCCCTGGCTATTGAGCAGGACACCTAGCACCTGCTCCTCTTGAAACATGCTCCTCATATTGTGGTTCTGACTATGGCATTATGACCTGAATTTAACTGGCATAGTTGAAAAATATAGCATGGTGAAGAACAACGCTGAAAATAACACAAATTAACATTAATCAAACTACAAGGGGAAAGAAAAAAAAAAAGCAACCTCTTTTTCTAATTTGTTCTAGTGGACAGAATCTCTGACTTTTCCTTTTATGCTTTTTCAATATTGCATGTGAACAGGGATATCCTAGAGAGCAGTGGGAAATATATAAAATTAAGAAGTTTCACATTCAATTTAAATTTTGGCCAGCTCTTACAATATGGGTTATTTTTGTCTGAATTTCCCTGTAGCTATAAAACCCGGTTTCTCATTTAAAGGCAGCTAGTAGTCAGGAACTGATTTCATGATTGAATGCATTACAAAACTCAGGTTCATTAGTATAATTATGGAAATTGGTTCATAGCCCTGGGATATATTCTTTTCTTCAAAGAAAAATAAGAGACTAACATAAGCATATAATTTGGTTTAAGTAGTATATATGTGTGAACTATTGAAAGCTGAAAACTTTGGGTTATAATATAAGAATCATTCATTGAAAATACTTTTATCCCATTATTCATTTTTTTCTCTAAAAGATAAAACATGAAATGTGGTACAAATAAAAATTTTAACAAATAATAGTAAGAGAAATGCAGTAATTAAAATAAGCAGAGAAAAGAAAGAGTTAAATATGATTTAAAAAACCATATAACATTTTAATTTTATTAGTTATATCATATGTTGTTTCATATAATTACATATTATTGGGAACTTTTGTCTAACTGCTAATGTATATAAATTTTTAAAAAGCCATAGTGCTCTTTTATGCAATATGGTTCCAAATGCCTTCTGTCTTTTACTTTTGATTTCCTAAAAGCACATAGGTAATAGCCACTAATAATAAGTCTAACATTTCTCTTTTCTTTTGTGTTAGTCAAAAATATATTTTAAATTAAATATAAAATATCAAATGCAAATTGCCAGGACAACCTAGATATCCATCAACAGATGAATCAATAAAGAAATTGTGGTGCATATATATATATACACACAAACACAATGAAATATTACTCAGCCATAATAAGGAATTAATTTGAGTCAATTCTAGTTGGTATATGAACCTAGAGCCTGTTACAGAGTGAAGTCAGAAGGAGAAAAACAAATACCTTGTAATAATGCATATATATGGAATCTAGGAAAACAGTACTGATGAGCCTATTTGAGGAAAGGAGTAGAGATGCAGACATAGAGAACTTGTGGACACGGTGGGAGAAGGCAAAGGTGGGACAAATTTAGAGAGCATCATTGAAATATATATTAATACATTCAGCTTAGTTCAGTTCAGTCGCTCAGTCATGTCCAGCTCTTCGCGAACCCATGAATCGCAGCACTCCAGGCCTCCCTGTCCATCACCAACTCCCGGAGTTCACCCAGACCACGCCCATGAAGTCAGTGATGCCATCCAGCCATCTCATCCTCTGTCGTCCCCTTCTCCTCCTGCCCCCAATCCCTCCCAGCATCAGAGTCTTTCCCAAGGAGTCAACTCTTCGCATGAGGTGGCCAAAGTACTGGAGTTTCAGCTTTAGCATCATTCCTTCCAAAGAAATCCCAGGGCTGATCTCCTTCAGAATGGATTGGTTGGATCTCCTTGCAGTCCAAGGGACTCTCAAGAGTCTTCTCCAACACCACAGTTCAAAAGCATCAATTCTTCGGTGTTCAGCCTTTTTCACAGTCCAACTCTCACATCCATACATGACTACTGGAAAAACCATAGCCCTAACAAGACGGACTTTTTTTGGCAAAGTAATGTCTGCTTTTGAATATGCTATCTAGGTTGGTCATAACTTTTCTTCCAAGGAGTAAGCGTCTTTTAATTTCATGGCTGCAGTCACCATCTGCAGTGATTTGGGAGCCCCCAGAAATAAAGTCTGACACTGTTCCACTGTTTCCCCATCTATTTGCCATGAAGTGATGGGAATGGATGCCATGATCTTCGTTTTCTGAATGTATATTAATACATTACCATATGTAAAATAGATAGCCAGTGGGAATTTGCTATATAACATAGGGAATTCAACCTTGTGCTCTGTGACAACCTAGAGGAATGGGCTAGAGTGAAGGGTAGGAGTTTCAAGAGGGAGAGGACATATGCACACTTTGATTCATGTTGTTGTATGGTTGAAACCAATACAACATTGCAAAGCAATTATGCTTCAAGTACAAATAAACTTATTAAATTTAATAAATTTATTTACTTATTTATAAATTTATTTACTTATTTATAAATTTATTTATTAAAATGTCTGCATACCACATTGCCTCACCAACAATACAGCCTAACAGTTGCTACCTAGAAGGAAGAGGATTTTATTGTTAAATGACAGATGTTATTTCCACAGTAGCTATGTAAGCAGGTTTTAGATCAGAAAAATCATACATGTTTGCTGCCTTTTATTATAAAAATTGTTTGAATCTACCCAAATTTATTAAATTTAATGATTTTTTTCAAAAAGGAAGATCAAATGCATGCATAGCAAGGACTCATTGATTATAATACAAACACAAAACAAAGGACCTAACAATTACAATTTGGTTCTGAAATGGACAAATATAGTTAGACTACATCAGGCGAGGAAGGGAGGTACCAGAAGATAAATTTATAGCATATGCTTCATGATTAGAAACATTTATATCAAGAAAGGCAAATAAACCAAAATGTAAGTATAAATAATCTTTTAACATCAATGTTTATGACCTAATTGTGATATCAGAAATGAAAATAAATAAAGGGTAAAAACAGCATTTATGTGCTTCTATATAAAATACACAGAAACAAGTGGTTACTGCTTTTTTCTTAAGTAGGATGACAAAGATAAAATCACTTTCATCTATGATATAATTAAACCATATCTTATACATAATTAGTTTCTATCAATCTCACTTAAATAAATTTAAACTATTTCAGTCCTCTATATCTTCAACATTGCCACATTCCAAGCTACCATCATTTCTAATGTGACTCAGAAAAATGAAAGGGGTTTATACAGCAGATAAAGTGAAGAATATAAAAATTAAAAGGAAGAGGAACTAAAAAGCCTCTTGATGAAAGTGAAAAAGGAGAGTGAAAAAGTTGGCTTAAAGCTCAACATTCAGAAAACTAAGATCATGGTATCTGGTCCCATCACTTCATGGAAAATAGATGGGAAAATAATGGAAACAGTGTCAGACTTTATTTTGGGGGGCTCAAAAATCACTGCAAATGGTGACTGCAGCCATGAAATTAAAAGATGCTTATTCCTTGGAAGGAAAGTTATGACCAAACTAGAGAGCACATTGAAAAACAGAGACATTACTTTGCCAACAAAGGTCCGTCTAATCAAGATTATGGTTTTTCCTGGGGTCATGTATGGATGTGAGAGTAGGATTGTGAAGAAAGCTGAGCACTGAAGAATTGATGCTTTTGAACTGTGGTGTTGGAGAGTCTCTTGAGAGTCCCTTGGACTGCACGCAGATCCAACCAGTCCATCCTAAAGGAGATCAGTCCTGAGTGTTCACTGGAAGGACTAATGTTGAAGCTGAAACTCCAATACTTTGGCCACCTCATGTGAAAAGTTGACTCATTGGAAAAGATCCTGATGCTTGGAGGGATTAGGGGCAGGAGGAGAAGGGAACGACAGAGGATGTGATGGCTGGATGGCATCAACGACTTGATGGACATGGGTTTAGGTAGACTCTGGGAGTTGGTGATGGACAGGGAGGCCTGGTGTGCTGCGATTCATGGGCTAGCAAAGAGTTGGACGCGAGTGAGTGACTGAACTGAACTGAACTAGAAGGTCTTGTAGGTCTTCATAGAACCGTACGACTTCAGTTTCTTTGGCATTAGTGGTTGGGGCACAGACTTGGGATTACTGTGATATTGAATGGTTTGCCATGAAAACGAAAGAGATTATTCTGTCGTTTTTGAGATTGCATCCAAGTACTGTATTTCAGACTCTTTTGTTGACTATGAGGGCTACTCCAATTCTTCTAAAGGATTTTTGCCCACAGGAACAGATGTAATGATCTTCTGAATTAAATTCGCCCATTCCAGTCAATTTTAGTTCACTGATTTGTAAAATGTTGATGTTCATTATTGCTATCACCTGCTTGGCCACCTCCAATGTACTTTGATTCTTGGACCTAACATTCCACGTTCTATGCAAAATTGTTCTTTACAGCATCAGATTTTAAGTCCTCACCAGTCACATCCACAACTGGGGGTTGTTTTTGTTCTGGCTGTTCACTCTTTCTATAGCTATTTCTCCACTCTTCTCCAGTAGCATATTGAGCACTTAACGACCTGGAGAGTTCATCTGATGGTGTCCTATCTTTTTGCCTTTTCATACTGTTCATGGGGTTCTCAAGGCAAGAATACTGAAGTGATTTGCCATTCTCTTCTCCAGTGAACCATGTTTTGTCAGTACTCGCCACTCCCAAGACGGCTGAATTCAGTGCCCTCAACCTGTAGCAAGCCACTGTCGACCCATGCCTCCACCAGAGATTCCTGGACACTCATAGGCAGGTCTGGTTCAGTCTCTTGTGGGATTGATATTGAAATTTATATTACCACTATACAAAATAATTGCTAACAAAGAAGCAGTGAGTCTGACTCATCTTTCACATTCTACATAATTTTATCAGGATGTATTTTTCTTCAGAAACATAGTCAATGGAACAGGAAAGAAAGTCCAGAGATAAACTCTTGCACCTATGGACACCTTATCTTTGACAAAGGAGGCAAGACTATACAATCAAGACAGTCTCTTCAAGAAGTGGTGCCAGAAGAACTGGACAGCTACATGTAAAAGAATGAAATTAGGACATTTTCTAATACCACACAGAAAAATTAACTGAAAATGGGTTAAAGATCTAAATGTATGCAAGGTTCGACACTATAAAACTTTTAGAGGAAAAATTAGGGAGAACACTTCCTGACATAAATCAAAGCAAGATCTTTTTTGATCCACCTCCTAGAGAAATGAAAATAAAAACACAAGTAAACAAATGGGACCTATTTAATTTATAAGCTTTTGCATAGCAAAGGAAACTATCAAAAGATGAAAAGAAAACTCACAGAATAGGAGAAAATATTTGCAAATATTTGCAAATAAAACCAACCAAACTACAGAAACAGCTTATGAAGCTCAATATGTATAAAGAAG
The DNA here is from genome assembly GCA_006408695.1 of Aepyceros melampus. NCBI lineage: Eukaryota > Metazoa > Chordata > Mammalia > Artiodactyla > Bovidae > Aepyceros > Aepyceros melampus. The sequence continues at coordinate 364,342 of SJXQ01006950.1, read as the reverse complement.
CCAATCTAATTAAAAAAAAAAAAAGGTGGAAGATCTAAATAGACATTACTCCAAAGAAGGTGTATAGATGACCAAGAGGCCTATGAAAAGATGCTCAACATCACTAATTATTTAAAAAATGCAAATGAAAACTACAGGAGGTATATTAAAAAGCAGAGACAATTCTTTGCTGACCAAGTTCCGTCTAGCCAAAGCTGTGGTTTTTCCAGTAGTCATATATGGATGTGAGAGTCAGACTATAAAGAAAGTTGAGAACTGAAAAATTGATGCTTTTGAATTGTGGTGTTGGAAAAGAATCTTGAGAGTCCCTTGGACTGCAGAAGTCTAACCAGTCAATCCTAAAGAAAATCAGTCCTGAATATTGATTGGAAGGATGACACTGAAGCTGAAGCTCCAATACTTTGGCCACCTGATGCAAAGAAGGGACTCATTGGAAAATACCCTGATGCTGGGAAAGACTGAAGGCAGGAGGAGAAGGGGAAGACAGAGGATAGAATGGTTGGATGTCATCACCAACTCAATGAACATGAGTTTGAGCAAGCTCCAGGAGTTGGTGTTGGACATGAAAGCCTGATATGCTACAATCCATGGGGTCGCAAAGAGCTGGACACGACTGAGTGGCTGAACTGAACTGAACTGAGGACATGGAAGCAACCTAACTATAAATCCGTGGAGGAATGGATGAAGAAGATATAATAATACACATGTACAATGGAACATTTACTCAAGCATAAAATGAATGAAATAAGTCATTTGCAGCAACATGGATGAACCTAAAGATTGTCATACTGAGTGAAGTAAGACAAAGACAAATATTATATAATATCACTTATATGTAGAAGCTGAATAAGTGGTTCAAATGAACCTATTTACGAAGTGTACATTGAGTTACAGACATAGCAAACAAAACTGTGATCACTAGAGAGGATAATAGGAGGAGGTAGTTTGGGAGATTGGGATTGACATCCATACACTACTATATATATAGAATAGACAACTAATAACAACTTACTGAATAGCACAGGGAACTCTATTCAATCCTGTATAGTGATTTACATGGGAGTGAATCTAAAAAAGAGTGGGGAAAAAAGAACCTGAAAAAATGTGGTTTTTTCTTTAAGAATTCTTAAAAATATTCACAATTCAGAAAGAAGGCAAATTCAACTTGACTTAATATTTCTTAATAACTCCATTTTATTTTCACAATCCTCTAAAGTCCCTGGAATTTTGTACTTTGGTCAAAAAACAGAAAAGCTAGAACCATATCAAGGGTGATTCGCAAACATCTCTGTAGGCCTTTCATTTATAACTATCATGAGTCTTCTAGTAATAATGTGGTATATACATTTAGAAAAAAAAGTTAACTGCAAAGATTTATTTCCAACAGCATTATTAATACTATAAATTTTATAACTATTGTTTTCTAATACACATAAAGCTCAACAGAAATCAATAAAATATTAGCATGACAGCAGAAATCCAGAAAATAAATAAAGATATAGAGTTTTTACAAATAAAGTAATCAAAGGCAGAGCTAATATTTTCAATAACTTTTACTTCAAATTATGCATGGAAACTATTACTTGTTTTATACAGGGACTTTTCAGTAAACATCTGATCATAACAGTTAGAATCATAACATTTTGGAAAGTGATGAAATAAGTAAGATTATTAGCTTTAATTTTTAAGTAAAGTTCTGTTCAAAATATACAATACCATTGTTAAAAATAAAAATGTTTAACCTAGGTGATGTATAAATGAAGCATTCACCCCAGAGTTAAGAAAATACTAATGAGAAAATTTACTACCACTGACAAGTAAATCTGGTTAAATGAAACATAAAGCAATCAAACAAAAATTATAAAGAAGACGCTCTTATATTAATTAGCCATGCTGAGTCATGGAGAAGCACTTCTTGTTTTTTTGTACTTAATATTTTTTGAAGGTACATAAAAGAGATCCATGAGATCAGAGAATCCATCTGAGAAGGGAAAACTACTGAACATTTTTAGGAAAATCTGGGGCAAGGGGAGCCTTGTCATAGGAAAAATATATATATACTTTAAAAAAGATCTGTCTTGGAGATCTCCATAGAACCAAAGAAAATATTAATTTTTAAACCAAAGGATGTAAGATAAAAAAAAAAGTTATATGTAGAATATAATTAATAAACGAGGAGAAGGAAGAAGCTAAAAGTATTGCAAAACATAAGACACCTTTGAGTAGGGGGAAAGGTGAGGACAGAAGAAACAATAACAGGATGTAAACCTACATGTGGAGACACCGTAGAATTTGTACTTGAATTTTTTTAGCATAGCATTTAGGTAAAATGAAAATGTCTACCTAATTACAATTCACTAAATGCAACTTATCCTGATGAAATGATAAAATTTTTATTCAAAGACTGTGTCTCACAAGTAGACTGGCAAAGTAATAAGCAAAACAAACAAAATGTGCTTGCTATAAAAATACAAGAAAGAAAACAAATGGAAATTGATCATAATGTCACCTGAAGCTAACAGAAAAAAGTAGAATGAAAGTAATTTTGAAAGAAAAATTATGTGACTGGCAAATTTTACATCTATGATTTGTTGTTCATAAAGCATAGCAACAGTAACAAAATCTTCAAAAGAGAATCTTAACATAAAAGGACTGAGTAATCAGGACAACCTGAATCCTTCCTGAAGATGTCATCTGCCATTAGAATCTTGGGAAACAAACTGAATTATTGTAAATAACTAAGAATTTAAGGGTAAATAGGGGAAAGAGATCCCACAGACAGGGGAGCCTGGTAGGCTGCAGTCCATGGGGTCGCTAGAGTCAGACACGACTGAGCGACTTCACTTTCACTTTTCACTTTCATGCTTTGGAGAAGGAAATGGCAACCCACTCCAGTGTTCTTGCCTGGAGAATCCCAGGGACGAGGAAGCCTGGTGGGCTGCCCTCTATGGGGTCGCACAGAGTCGGACACGACTGAAGCGACTTAGCAGCAGCAGCAGCAGGAAGTTGGAAGAAAAAAAAGGAGCACTTGATTGTGAGCAGTCAGGAAAGTCTTCATGGTAAGATTAGCCCTCTGAAATGAAGGATGGATAACATTTTGATTGAGAGTAAGAGGGCAGCTTATCAGGTAGAGACAACAATAGACGAAACTTCTTTTTCTTGGTAACTAAGTATATAATTATTTTCTATGCAGAGTTAAATTTATGGCTTTTAAAAACATCCAGGTAGCATTTTAACAATTAGAAATGCAATCATGGTTTAGTGCAGCTGATTCTGCACTTCTGATGTAGTTGAAAATGTGAAATTTAATATCTTTTTACCTTTCATTCTCTACTTTCCCAACACTTCTCATTCAGTCATAGAGATCAAAATTTGTAGATAGAAGATGATGCTTTTCACTTGGATTCAATTCCTAATGAATGAATACGTCTCTATGTTATATTTACCCTGTGTAAGTTTCACAAACCCATGGCAAATTTATTTTCTTTTTCATTTGTATAGGAAATTGCCTTGAAACTGCTATCAGAGCAATTTTTCAGGTAAGAGTACTGGAGTGGGGTGCCATCGCCTTCTCCGTCGAACTTCCTACAACTCCTTAATTTATTTTATCTGCTTAACTTTTTCCAGGCTAGGTTATTTGTGATGTGCCATACATTCCCTTGCCAACTTAAAACATTGTTTTATCTGCCTTCAGATTTTTAAAAACACTAAGTAGATTATTTTGGAAATAACAGAAATATCGTTATTGGAAAAAAAGAGTTGAAAATGTTAATGATCGCTAAAGTTCCATCATAACTGTAGTCCCTTTGACTGCAAGGAAATCTTACCAGTCAATCCTAAAGGAAATCAACCCTAAATATTCATTGGAAGGACTGATGCTGAAGCTTCAATATTTTGGCCACCTGTTGCAAAAAGCCAACTCACTGGAAAAGACCCTGATGCTGAGAAAGACTGAAGGCAAAAGGAGAAGTGGGTGGCAGAGGATGACACGGTTAGATAGCATCACTGACTCAATGGACATGAATTTGAGAAAATTCCAGGCGATAATGTGGGACAGAGGACCCTGTTGTGCTATAGTCCATGGGGTAGCAAAGAGTCAGACATGTCTGAAGAGCAACAATAACATAACTGTAGCATCTAAAGGTTGTCACTTCATGCTTATTGGTGATCCTGACCTGAGGCACAACGGTAGGTGACAGGGGTATGGTGGATTAATTGAGGAGAGAATTTTCTGTGGCTCTTTCCTTCTTCTGCATCTCAGGGAGGGAGAAGCTCTGATGTTTTGCTCCAGACAAACTTTGCAAGAATGTTTGTATAGTAAACACTCTTGGAAGATAGAAATGACATTTCCTTCTGAGACACAGGAAATGCAAAGAAGTTCAAGTCTCAAAGACTCCTCCTAGCTCTTCACGTGGACTACGGGGACTTCAGGAAAGCAGCAAGAAAGTTACTGTAAATAGTGACAGAAAGCATTGAGCTCAATGTATTATTGGACCATATTTATGCATCTTGAAATTGGGTATGTGCTTCTGAAATAATTTAAAGTTATGAGGAAGTAGACTATAAAATATTCAAATGATATCCCTTAAATTATAGAAATAGAGGCTATAAGAAAGAGAAAGATGTCATTATTTTATCATTCAGTATGAAGGCTTATCTATTAGTTTTAGTAAATAGAATCATTGTAATCATGAAATATAACAGATAGTAGCTTAATTTCTTAATTTACTAATGCAATATAGTATGTAAAACACTTCTTCATTTCATTTGGGTACGTTTTTAAGTAGAAACTTCTTAAGAAGTTTATGGGTTTTTTTGTACATCAGATATTCTAATCTTTTCCTCAGTTGGACTGTTATTTTTAACCTGAGGACACTTTGTATGAAATTTTTCATGACCAATCGTGTCTTTAATTCAACCATGAAGCCATTGCTAATGGTATATTAGTATTTCTAAATAATTTTCTATCTAAGGACCAAGTTGTTTTTTCTCAGCCTAAGGCAAAGTCATGTAGCATAAAATATTCTCAGATCTATTAATTATTTATCAGCCATTAATTCACACCAATTGTTCTATCAAAACATTCTAATTTTTAATATGAGAGATAAATTATATATTGCCTTGCCTTTTTACTATTATTTAGAATTGTGATATCCTTTCCTAATGAGTTTTCAAAACTCTATCCTTTTTCAAAGAGAGTTTCTGAGAAATTCTCAGCTACCAAACCCAGAGTAGATGAGATAAAATGACGGCATAGTAAGAAAGCAATATGCAGATTATGGGACTTCCCAAGTGGTGCAGTGGTTTAAAGAATCCGCCTGCAATGCAGGAGATGTGGATTTGATCCCTGAGTCAGGAAGATCCCCTGGAGTATGAAATGGAAACCCAATATTCTTACCTGGAAAATTCCATGGACAGAGGAGTCTGGCATGCCCAGTCCATGGGACCCCAAAGAATCAGACATGACTGAATCTACATTAAAAGTTTTATCACAGCTTACTACTCCTGGGTCCCTTTTGTGAGATTTCAATAAATGCTTGAAGAATATTACTATGAAACAGAATTTACTATAAACCATTAAACTTTACTGTCTTAATTATGACACTTAGGTATTCCATTGCCCACTTTATATTTTACATTTTATCTGGTTGGACTAAGAAAGTATATTAGAGTCTTCTGTGTTTCCACCTAAATATCATTGCATACTTGCCATTTACATTATATGAAATTTGCTGCTGTGCAGTTGGTCAAAGAAATGATAATAAAAACATCTTAACAGTGAATTATTGTCTTTCACATTAAAGCCTTAAATATTGTTTTAGTGGATCTTTGTTTTTCTTTCTACATGTTTCATATTAGACCACTCTCTTTGGTTTTAGTTTTTTGTGTGACTATAACTTTTTTTTTATTCTCAAGTCTCCTGATAAGTTAACTTCAAGCTTATAGAACAGTCAATAAGATTTTGACCCATAAGTCAATACGCAAGTAATTTCCTCCTATAAGGGAGATAAGCTCCATTATTTTTCTTGACATAAATGATATGTTGGGACTTTTTAATTATATTAATTTATCTTTATATGCAGTATTCTTTACGTGAAAAAGTATAAATACAGATACATTATTTTCTATGTGGTACCTCTGATATTTAGATGAATACTTTTATTCTTTTGGTAAACTTTATATCTATCAGTTCAGTTCAGTTCAGTCACTAAGTCATGTCCACATCTTTGTGACCAAATATAAGTTATATCCATAGCTTAATATAAAATGATATGTCCCCTCCTTTCTAAACAGTGTCTATTAAAGCAACCAAAAATCACCTTTTACATTTGTTCTCCCCTCCTCAAACTCTTCTAATTTAAGTCAATGTTTGTGTCAATTTTGGTGTATTTTGTTGTCTCTTAAATACGCTCAACTTGTAATTTTTCTCTTGTGAGATAAATTAAGAAGTCATACCAGAAGGAAAAGAAAAACAGTTGGAGAAAATTGATAAACTGCACATCATTAAATTAAGAACTCTGATCCATTAAATGATAACATTTAGGCAAATCACAAAGGTAGAGAACATATTTGCAGGACATAATCAACAAGGGAATTATAATCTCTAGATACAGGTAGAGAAAGAGGAATGATTGATTGATGGATGGATAGATAAATCAGTCCTACAGACAGAATCCTACAAAAAAGACAGAAGCTAATTGCAGAGAAGTTAATAGGCAAACAGGCAAAAGAATTAAAACAATATCTCACAGAAGAACATATTCAAATGGCCATTAACAATATGAATATAAGCTCAACCTCTCTAGAAATCAGGAAATTAAAAATACTGTGAAATATCACCACCTCATACCATCATGAGTTAATTCTTTTTTGTTGTTTTTAAGTTTGATCTACCCATACAAGTTGATTTTACTAAAGAAATATGAACAGAGATAATGTGTATCACTTCCTCGTAGAAGTTTACAAGTCTCTATTTGATTCATCACACCACAGAAGCTCCTCACTGAAGCTTCAACCTGAATCATGGAGGAGCTACAATGAGACCAAGCATCCCTAATGACTTGTGTTGATTCTGTAGTTTAAGCAAGAAACTAAGATTTGCCATGTTAAGTCACTGAGAATTTGCCCTTCATATTATACAGTGTAACTTCACCTTTGCTGTTTCATGAATTAAAAATTAATCAAAGACTAATATTCTTCAGGATGCCTTTCCAAAGAGGAAGCTAAGACGGTTCATAGTGGGGGTATTTGGAAACTGAAAATTGCTTCATGCAGTCCTGCTGTACCAATGAATGATGCTACTTCCCAGCCTTGACCAGTCATTGTGTCAGTGGGAACCACAAGTCTTGGACCTCAGTCCATGGGATGAGCATGGGATGGGTGTTGCTTTTACTTTGAATAATGAAGTGGAAGAAGAGGGCTTGAGGCCACGGATTTGTATATTATTCAAGCTGAAGATTCAAGGCTTGGGCTTATCCAGGCCATGCTGAAGGATGAAGGAATGTTTTATCAACCTTGCAGTGTAAAAGGAAACAAAACTCAGAATTTTTCTTCTTTTTCAAATTGAACACTTAACAAAAAACATTTTTTATATCAACATCCATTTTGTGGTTTAAGTCTCCCTGAATTATTTATAGTAATTGAGAATTGCTTAATTCTAAGGAAAGCCTTTTCTTTAGAATTGTAAATTTCTGTAAGGAAACCCTGGGTTTTCTCTAGAATTGTAAATTTTTGTTCCATGTTTTTATTCACTTTGATATTTTACATTATTGGTATACTTTTAAGGCCATAATTTTTTCACTTTGAATGGATACCAAAGCAAAGATTTTAAATTATGCAATTGAATGGGGAACAGTAAAATAACAATCTAAATGAAACATTTCAAATTTAGCTGAAAGTTAGCAAATGATACAAATTAGCGATTTGTATCCCTAAAGATCAGTACATTTTCTATCCTTTAGAATTTTAGTTACAATCTGTCACTTGTTTCAGTAGCTTAGAAATATTTTCTTAAAAATAATAAAAAGTGTGCTGCTGCTGCTAAGTCACTTTAGTCGTGTCCAACTCTGCAACCCCATAGATGGCAGCCCACCAGGCTCCCCCGTCCCTGGGATCCTCCAGGCAAGAACACTGGAGTGGGTTGCCATTTCCTTCTCCAATGCATGAAAGTGAAAAGTGAAAGTGAAGATCCTCAGTTGTGTCCAACTCTTAGTGACCCCATGGATTGCAGCCTACCAGGCTCCTCCATCCATTGAATTTTCCAGGCAAAAGTACTGGAGTGGGTTGCCATTGCCTTCTCTGAATAAAAAGTGTATTACCTCTATAATAGTTTTAAAGTATAAACTTAACTTTTTATTGATTATATATGCCTTTTTCAACTGAAAGTTGTGAAAATTTTGTGTCTGGATGCTATGTTCTATGAGGTTTTTTTTTTTAAATCATATGATTACATAAGCTTGGAATCAATAAAGTGTTTACTATATGATTTATATGCAGCGTCTTATATATTTATATTCAATAAAAATTTCCAAGACAATATGTATGTCATTTCTCAGATGTCTGTCTTTATTTACAGAAAATTTTCTTCTTGTATGCCATATAAAACCTTTCAGGAAAAAAAATCATAAGAATTTGGAAAAAGGGCTATGTGAGGTTAGGTTTCTTCTAAATTTATAAGAAAATATTTGCTTTGAAACAGAATTTATTAGAAATAAAATGTGAAGTTATATAGTAGACATAGATATGCTGCTGGGCGTCCAGGTGCTCGGGGCATGTCCAACTCTTGCAACCTCATAGGCTGTAGCCTGCCAGTCTCCCCTGTCCATCGGAATCTCCAGGCAAGAATACTGGAGTGGGTTGCTATTTCCTTCTCCAGGGCATCTTCCTGACTCAGGGCTTGAACACACATCTTCTTCATTGCTGGAGGACTCTTTACCCACTGTGCTATCAGAGAAGACAGGGGGCTTTCAAGGTAGCCCTAGTGGTAAAGAATCCACCTGCCAATGCAAGAGACGCAGATTCGATCACTGGGTCAGGAAGATCCCTGGAGAAGGAAAGAGCAACCCACACCAGTATTCTTGCCTAGAAAATTCCATGGACAGAAGAGGCTGGCAGGCTGTACAGTCCATGGAGTCATGAAGAGACTTTAGCTTACCTAAATTGATTTCTGACTTACTGTCAGTTCAGTTCAGTTCAGTCGCTCAGTCATGTCCAACTCTTTGTGACCCCATGAATCTCAGCACGCCAGGCCTCCCTGTCCATCACCAACTCCCGGAGTTCACCCAGACCCACACCCATGGAGTCAGTGATGCCATCCAGCCATCTCATCCTCTGTCATCCCCTTCTCCTCCTGCCTCCAATCCCTCCCAGCATCAGAGTCTTTTCCAATGAGTCAACTCTTCACATGAGGTGGCCAAAGTACTGGAGCTTCAGCTTCAGCATTATTCCTTCCAAAGAAATCCGAGGGCCGATCTCCTTCAAAATGGATTGGTTGGATCCCCTTGCAGTCCAAGAGACTCTCAGAATCTTCTTCAACACCACAGTTCAAAAGCATCAATTCTTCGGTGCTCAGCCTTCTTTACAGTCCAACTCTCACATCCATACATGACTACTGGAAAAACCATAGCCTTGACTAGATGGACCTTAGTCAGCAAAGTAATATCTCTGCTTTTGAATATGCTATCTAGGTTGGTCATAACTTTTCTTCCAAGGAGTAAGCGTCTTTTAATTTCATGGCTGCAGTTACCATCTGCAGTGATTTTGGAGCCCAGAAAAATAAAGTCTGACACTGTTTTCACTGTTTCCCCGTCTATTTCCCATGAAGTGACGGGGCCAGATGCCATGATCTTCGTTTTGTGAGTGTTGAGCTTTAAGCCAACTTTTTCACTCTCATCAAGAGGCTTTTTAGCTCCTCTTCACTTTCTGCCATAAGGGTGGTGTCATCTGCATATCTGAGATTATTAAAAGTAATGTCTCTGCTTTTGAATATGCTATCTAGGTTGGTCATAACTTTTCTTCCAAGGAGTAAGCATCTTTTAATTTCATGGCTGCAGTCACTATCTGCAGTGATTTTGGAGCCCAGAAAAATAAAGTCTGACATGGTTTCCACTGTTTCCCTGTCTATTTCCCATGAAGTGATGGGACTGGATGCCATGATCTTCATTTTCTGAATGTTGAGCTGAGCATTAAACCAACTTTTTCACTCTCCTCTTTTACTTTCATCAAGAGGCTCTTTAGTTCCTCTTCACTTTCTGCCATAAGGGTGGTGTCATCTGCATATCTGAGGTTATTGATATTTTTCTAGCAATCTTGATTCCAGTTTGTGTTTCTTCCAGTCCAGCATTTCTCATGATGTATTCTGCATAGAAGTTAAATAAGCAGGGTGACAATATCCAGCCTTGACGTACTCCTTTTCCTATTTGGAACCAGTCTGTTGTTCCATGTCTAGTTCTAACTGTTGCCTCCTGACCTGCATACAGGTTTCTCAAGAGGCAAGTCAGGTGTTCTGGTATTTCCATGTCCTTCAGAATTTTCCACAGTTTATTGTGATCCACACAGTCAAAGGCTTTGGCATAGTCAATAAAGCAGAAATAGATGTTTTTCTGGAGCTCTCTTGCTTTTTCCATGATCCAGCGGATGTTGGCAATTTGATCTCTGGTTCCTCTGCCTTTTCTAAAACTAGCTTGAACATCATGAAAAAGATAGGGTATGAAAAGGAGGGAGATTAGTGAGTCTCAGGTTTCATTTTGGGTAAGTGGTGGCTGGAGTAGCAAAGCTGAGTGGAGTATTAGAGGAGGATGAAGCAGTGAGAGGAGATACGTTGAATTTTGTTCATGTGAAAAGCAAATGAAATATGCAGGAGGCAGTTGGATAGCTATGGGTCTGCGCCCCAAGAGAGAGTTCTAGGCACTGTCACCAGTTGACTACATGCCAAATGAAACAACGAGGTTGCCTAGCAAGATGGGTAGTGAGGAGGAAAGGGCATAGAATGAACTCTGAAGACTGGATATTATACATTGAACAAAAAAAAAAAAAAGAGAGAGAGAGAGAGAGAGAGAGACAGAGAAGTTGCAAAGGATGCTTGCTCTTTTCTTCTTCTTTATTAGTTCAACCTCCAGTGACATTATGTTTACATATCCTGTCATTAGTCTATTAGTAACAGTTCAGTCGCTCAGTCATGTCTGACTCTTTTCGACCCCATGGATTGCAGTATGCCAGGCCTCCCTGTACATTACCAACTCCTGGAGTTCACTCAGACTCACGTCCATCGAGTCAGTTATGCCATCCAGCCATCTCATCTTCTGTCGTCCCCTTCTCCTCCTGCCCCCAATCCTTCCCAGCATCAGAGTCTTTTCCAGTGAGTCAACTCTTCGCATGAGGTGGCCAAAGTACTGGAGTTTCAGCTTTAGCATCATTCTTTCCAAAGGAATCCCAGGGCTGATCGCCTTCAGAATAGACACTTTCAAATTGTGACTGTGTGTGTGTGTAGGTATATAATGAAAAATGTTCAATAAAATAAAGTTTATCCTCACTACTAATTGCATATAATGTGTGATATTTTAAAACATATTTATTGAGGTATGATTGATACACAAGGAACTGAACATATTTAATGTGTACAAATTGATGAGTTTGGACTGTGAAAACATCTGTGATACCATCACCACAATCAAGCTAATAGATATAATGCCTCCAAGAGTTTCTCTGTGTCCCGTTGTTTTCTTGTTGCTTTGTGAAGTGTGTTGAAAGTGAAAGTGCTAGTCGCTCAGTCATGTCCAACTCTTTTGTGACCCCATGGACTCTAGCCCACCAGGCTTCTCTGTCCATAGAATTCTCCAGGAAAGATTACTAGAGTGAGTAGCCATTCTCTTCTCCAGGGTGTCTTCCCAATCTGGGATAAAACCTGGGTCTTCTGCTTTGCAGGCAGACTTTTTACAGTCTGAGCCTGGTAGGAAACATGTAATATGATATCTACCTTCTTAACAAATTTGGAAGTGTACAGTATATTGTTAACTATAGGCACTGTGCTGTACAGCAGATCTCTAAGACTTACTTATCTAGCATAACTAAAACTTTATACCCATTAAATAACAACTCCCCATTTCTCCTACCCCCCAGCCCTTGGGAACCACTATCATATTCTCTGCTATGTGAGCACATACTAGAATCATGTAGTATTTGTACTTCTGTGTGAACGTTTTGTTTCACTTAGCATATCTTCCAGGTTAACCCATGTTCTTGCAAATGGCAGGATTTTCTTAATATTTAAGGCTGAATAACATTCTATTATATGTGTACTGCCCTTCTATTCTGAATGATGCTGATGAACAATCTACTAAATTAGATTTCAAAAAGAGATCTTCACAATCCAGATAATCATAATGGTGTGATCACCAACCTAGAGCCAGACATCCTGGAATGCAAAGTCAAGGGGGCCTTAGGAAGCATCACTATGAACAAAGCTAGTGGAAGTGATGGAATTCAAGTTGAACTATTTCAAATCCTAAAAGATGATGCTGTGAAAGTGCTGCACTCAATATGCCAGAAATTTTGGAAAATTCAACAGTGGCCACAGGACTTAAAGAGATCAATTTTCATTCTAATCCCAAAGAAAGGCAATGCCAAAGAATGTTCAAACTACTGTACAATTGCACTCTTCTACACGCTAGTAAAGTAATGCTCAAAATTCTCCAAACCAGTCTTCAACAGTACATGAACTGTGAACTTCTAGATGTTCAAGCTGGATTTAGGAAAAGCAGAGGAACCAGAGATCAAATTGCCAACATCCGTTGGATCATCAGAAAACAAGAGAGTTCCAGAAAATCATTTACTTTTGCTTTACTGACTATGCCAACACATTTGACTGTGTGGACCACAACAAACTGTGGAAAATTCTTCAAGAGATGGGAATAACAGACCACCTGACCTGCCTCTTGATAAATCTGTGTGCAGGTCAGGAAGCAACAATTAGAACTGGACACGGAACAACAGACTGGTTCCAAATAGGGAAAGGAGTATGTTAAGGCTGTATATTGTCACGCTGCTTATATAACTTATATGCAGAGTACATCATGAGAAATGTTGGGCTGGATGAAGTACAAGCTGGAATCAAGATTGCTGGAAAAATATCAATAACCTCAGATATGCAGATGACACCAGATCCATGAGATCAAATAAATATATAAAATAAAGACAAAAAAAAAGTAAGTAAAAGCAAACACTTTCACAAGTATTAGAGCAACTTAAATCCTGAAAGACTTTAAATCACAGTGGAAGCTAACCCTTTATCAAATACATGATTTGCAAATTATTTTCTCCCATTTTATAGTTTGCTTTTTCATTTTATTGATTGCTTCCTATGCTGTGCAGAATCCTTTTAGTTTGATGGAGTCCAATTAGCCTTTTTTTTAACCATTGCTTTTGCTGTGCAATTAAAAATATTATTACCAAGACTGATGTCAAAGATCTTACGCTTATGTTTTTTGGTAGAAGTTTTATGGTTTCAGGTCATGTGTTCAAGTTTTTAATCCATTTTAACTTGGTTATTGTGTGTGGTGTAAGTAAGATAAGGGTCCAATATCATCCTTTTACATGTGGCTGTCTAGTTTCACAACACCAGTTATTGAGGAAACTATCCTTTTCCTACTGTATATTCTTGGTATTGTATGATTGGGATTGTTTCTGGGCTCTCTATTCTGTTCCATTGATCTATTATACCAATACTATACTGCCTTGATATAAGGGGTTAACACAAAATATATAAAGAACTCATACATCTCAATAGCAAAAAAACCCTTCTGATCAAAATATAGGCAAAGGATAAGTAAGATAAGGGTCCAATATCATCCTTTTACATGTGGCTGTCTAGTTTCACAACACCAGTTATTGAGGAAACTATCCTTTTCCTACTGTATATTCTTGGTATTGTATGATTGGGATTGTTTCTGGGCTCTCTATTCTGTTCCATTGATCTATTACACCAATACTATACTGCCTTGATATAAGGGGTTAACACAAAATATATAAAGAACTCATACATCTCAATAGCAAAAAAACCCTTCTGATCAAAATATAGGCAAAGGAACTGCATTGATATTGACATCTCCTGAAGAAGACATACAAATGGTGACAGGTGCATGAAAAAGGTGATCAACATCATTAATAATCATAGAAATGCAAGTCAAAGACACAATGAAATATCATTGTTAGAATGGCTGTTATTAAAAAGATAAGTGAGATAAGTGTTGGCACAGATATGAAGAAAAAGGACTCTTGGTGTATACGTACATTTGTTCAGCCTCTATGAAAAACAGTATGAACATTCCTCAAAAAATTAAAAATAGAACTACCATATGACCAGCAATACCAATTATGGGTATATAACTGAAGGAAATGAAAATAAGATATTAGAGAAATATCTATACTTCCATGTTTGTTGCAGTATTGTTCAAAATAGCCAAGATATGGAAACCTAAGTGTCTATTAATGAATGAATAGATAAAGATGTCATGTGTGTGTGTGTGTGTGTGTGTGTGTGTGTGTGTGTATATATGTATATGTATAGATCTAAATATTGTTTAACCATGAGAAAGAAGGAAATTGAGGGCATTATGCTAAATGAGATAAGCCAGACAGAGAAAGTACAGTATAGTATGATTTATATGTGGAACCTGAAAAAATTTTAAATGTCAAACTCTTAGAAACAGATAATTTAAAAGTGGTTTCCAGGGGTTGGGAGTGGTAATAAAGGATGGGAAAAGTTTATGAGATTTTAACTATAAAATGACATGAGGTGTGAGGGTCTGATATAAAACATGGTGATTATAGTTGATAACACTGTATTGCATAATTGAAATTTGCTAAGAGTGTGGAACTTAAATGTTTTCACACAAAAAATGTCAAATATGTGAGGTGTAGGTGCATTAATTTCAATGAACTAGATGAGGAGAATCCTTTCACAATAGACACATAAATCAAATCACCACAATTTACACTTAAAATATCTTACATTTTTGTCAATTATACCTCAATAAAACAAAAATAAAATTAATTAATTCTTAAAAATGGCAATGAAGGAAGAAGATGGTTCAAAGTTATTTGATTTAAAGTATTTGATCTGATGATTTATGGTTGAAGAAGTTTCTGTCTTATAAGCTGAGGGTAAAACTCAATTTATAAAACAGAGATTTTAGTTTAATCTAAAGCTCTGAGATAAATATACCTATCTAGTACTACTAAGAACCTTAAACATAAACCATACTAATTGTCTCTAAATTTACATTTTTATTTATGTCCAGGAGATGCCCTGGATGTGAAAAGAACTCAGTTAAGGAGATGTCAATGGCACAGATTCAGATGATGATGCCAGATGCTGCTGCTCTGCTAAGTCGCTTCAGTCGTGTCCGACTCTGTGTGGTCCCATGGTCGGCAGCCCACCAGGCTCCCCCGTCCCTGGGATTCTCCAGGCAAGAACACTGGAGTGGGTTGCCATTTCCTTCTCCAATGCATGAAAGTAAAAAGGGAAAGTAAAGTCGCTCAGTCATGTCCGACTCCCAGCGACCCCATGGACTGCTGCCTACCAGGCTCCTGCATCCATGGGATTTTCCAGGCAAGAGTAATGGAGTGGGGTGCCATTGCCTTCTCCCGATGCCAGATGAGAGGAGTGGAAAATTTAGATGGAATCTGATCTCAGTTTACCTAGGATGAGGTTTTAAACTGAATGGATGAGTTTTTCCTCTGGTGCTGATTTTCCTTCTTCTCAGTTTCTGTTCTCCATAAATTGCCTACCTAAAGAAAGTGAAAACAAAAGTGAAGATGCTCAGTTGTGTCCACTTTTTGCGACCTCATGGACTATAGCCTATCAAGCTTCTCTGTCCATGGGATTTTCCAGGCAGGAATACTGGGGTGGGTTGCCATTTCCTTTTCCAGGGGATCTTTCCAACTCAGAGATCAAACCTGTGTCTCCTGCATTGCAGGCAGACGCTTTACCCTCTGAGCTACCAGGGAAGCCCTATCTTCCTGTGTGTTCATCTATTTTATCTTGTGACTTTTTTGAAAGTTAAAGAAATCTTCATTTTACCCATAGATGACTAACTACTCTATTTAATCAAATAATTAAATATATCTTTTTTCTAATAATTTAGATAAAAAACTAGGGTAGGAGATGCCACTGACACACTTTGGAAAATCCATTCTTTTTTTCAAGTTCTCTTTTTTGAGTTTATATTTACTTTTGTAAATTGATGCATAGTTGATTTATTATATAGTGTTAGTTTCAAGTGTATTCAGTTCAAGTTCAGTTCAGTTCAGTTGCTCAGTCGTGTCCGACTCTTTGCGACCCCGTGAATCGCAGCATGCCAGGCCTCCCTGTCCATCACCATCTCCCAGAGTTCACTCAGACCACGTCCATCGAGTCGATGATGCCATCCAGCCATCTCATCCTCTGTCGTCCCCTTCTCCTCCTGCCCCCAATCCCCCCCAGCATCAGGGTCTTTTCCAATGAGTCAGCTCTTCGCATGAGGTGGCCAAAGTACTGGAGTTTCAGCTTCAGCATCATTCCTTCCAAAGAAATCCCAGGGCCGATCTCCTTCAGAATGGACTGGTTGGATCTCTTTGCAGTCCAAGGGACTCTCAAGAGTCTTCTCCAACACCACAGTTCAAAAGCATCAATTCTTCGGTGCTCAGCCTTCTTCACATATATTCTTTTCAGATTTTCTTACTTATGTGTGTTGTGCTCAGTCATATCCAACTCTTTGTGACCCCATGGACTGTAGCCCATCAGACTCCTCTGTTCATGGAATTTTCCAGGCAAGAATACTGGAGTGGGTAGCCATTCCCTTCTCCTTTTCACTTACAGGTTATTATAAAATACTGAGTATAGTTTCTTATGCTATACAGTAGATCATTTGTTGGTCATCTATTTTATATTAATGTATAGTTGTATATATATGTTAATACCAAATTCCTAATTTATTCCCCTCTTTGGTAACCTTATGTTTGTTTTCTATACCTGTGGGTCTATTTCTTTCTTTATCTAGTTATTTAAATAAAAAAACTTGCAATCTTAAAATCTCAATCCCCACGGACATCAGTACCTAAATCTTTTTGATTCTGTATCTCAAATAGTTTTCAGATCGCTCTCTACTTTTCATCTACCATTTACAACCTAACTCTAGACTACCGTGATCTCTTGTCCTACATCCATCTGCTTACTAGTTCCATTCATCTCCTTACTATCTATGTCTGCTCTTGCCTCTCCACTCCAATCTTTAAATCTGATTCAGAAAGGTAGTTTGACTGATTAGATTGCTCCCATGCTGAAGACCTTGTAATGTACTCTCAGGGTGCAATTCAGAATTCTTAACATAAGTCACTAGGCTCAGAATACCTCGCTAGCATCATTCTAGTTCAGTTCAGTTCAGTCCGCAGTCGTGTCCGACTCTTTGCGACCCCATGAATCACAGTACGCCAGGCCCCCCTGTCCATCACCAACTCCCAGAGTTCACTCAGACTCACGTCCACTGAGTCAGTGATGCCATCCAGCCATCTCATCCTCGGTCATCCCTTTCTCCTCCTGCCCCCAATCCCTCCCAGCATCAGGGTCTTTTCCAATGAGTCAACTCTTCGCATAAGGTGCCCAAAGTACTGGAGCTTCAGTTTTAGCATCATTCCTTCCAAAGAAATCCCAGGGTTGATCTCCTTCAGAAGTCAAGTGAGCATCATTCTAAGTCACTTAATATTTTTTGTTGGGATTCAGTCACACTGGCTTTGATAACGAGGGACTTGAAAGGGCTTCAAAAGTATAGCTAGATTATTAGATTAATTAAAACCAATTATTAGATGAATTAAAATGAAAGAATACAGAAACTGTTTCAGGAAAAGCATAGAGAACATTGATTCAGAGTCCAGGCCTGGCTTTCTATGAGAATGAGACTCATTAGAGAGAGGCAAGAAGAAAGTAGATCTTAAATATTCTCACCACATAAACACATGAAGATAACTTTGAAGTGATGTTAATTAGCTTGATTGTGATATTTCACAATGCATATGTGTATCAAATCTTCAGCTTATATATCTTATATAAATATATGCAGGTTTTCTTTGTCAATTATACCTCAGTAAAGCTGAAACTCCAGTACTTTGGTCACCTCATGCGAAGAGTTGACTCATTGGAAAAGTCTCTGATGCTGGGGGGGATTGAGGGCAGGAGGAGAAGGGGACGACAGAGCATGAGATGGCTGGATGGCATCACTGACTCAATGGACGTGAGTCTGAGTGAACTCCGGGAGTAGGTGATGGACAGGGAGGCCTGGCATGCTGCGATTCATGGGGTTGGAAAGAGTCAGACATGACTGAGCAACTGAACTGAACTAAACTGAAAAGCTGAAACAAAGACAAAAGTACTTAAAACAGTTAGAAAATAAGATTAATAATTAATGCAAGGAGCTTGGAAAAACTTTCAGAAAAAGTAAGGGGACCTAATTTCCTAATCTTTGATAGCAGGGAAACAAACACTAATGTCACAAACTTAAATATTAACAAATAAGTAATGACTTCAGCTTCATTATTTTTTTCAGAATATTATTTCTTAAACCAAAAAGAAGATTTTTATAAAATCATACTCTGTTAGTGAAGAAGTAGTTGTTTGAAGTTTGGCAAGCTCAAGGCAATGGCAACCCACTCCAGTAGCCTTCCCTGGAAAATCTCATGGACAGAGGAGCCTGGTGGGCTGCAGTCCATGGGGTCGCAAGAGTCAGACACGACTGAGCGACTAACACTTGATTTCACATTAGCATATTTTTTCCTATTAAGTTCAAGTAAAAAAGAAAGTCTCCGTCTATGACTACATTAAAGCAAATAGACATCTGGAATGATAAGAAACTAATATTAATAATGGTTTTATGAAATATAAGTGTGGTCAGCTCTTACAGAAGGAATGGGAATGGATAGAAGACAGCCTTTTCTTTTGATTCTCTAGTTTCTAAACTATCTGAATATTCTTATATTTGTACTGTGTCAATATTTGTCAGCAAGGGTTATCTGAGCAGGAGCTCATAGCCAGCTTTTTGTTTTTATCTTTGTATGATTTGTCATATTTGTGTGCATTATTCAGTCCTGTTTGAATTTGAATACTTTTTAAAAGAGATGTAAATATAGGATATAATTTAAAATAAAAGTAATAAATCAAAAATTAAATAATACAATAAATATCCAAAGGTTTAAAATAAAAAGTTGACAGAGTAACACAGGTCTTACATAGTTAGAGAGAATGAATGCAGGAACATTCAATATATTCTAGGAATGTAGGAATTTAAAATCTCTTTTAAGTTACTCATATACAAATGAATAAAATGATCAAAGTACAGAAACATATAATGTCAAAATAACATGTGAAAGCAGATGTATAATTAAAATATATTAAAATTCAAATGGAATAAGGGCAAAGAAAACAAAACAAGACCAAAATCTAAGGATTACAAGCTTTATAAAACAAAGAGTTAAGGTAAGCTAAAACAAGTAAAAGGAAAAATGTTTACAGGAAGAGTACATTATATATTTACACAAAGAGAAAAATACATTTCCTTAAAACAAAATAGAAAAGTGTTAAGAAATGAAAAATTACTATTAAATGTAAAGAAAAGACTAGATCAGTAGGGAACATACTAATAAAATATGATAAGAGTACTAAAATTATGAACTGCTATGGAAGAGAATGATTAGATAAAATCTAAAAAAGAAAATATAAAGAAATAGTCCAAGATTACATTTTATTGATTGCTAAAGTTAGCTAAATGGGAACACTTCAGTTCAGTTCAGTCGCTCAGTCGTGTCCGACTCTTTGCGACCCCATGAATCGCAGCACGCCAGGCCTCCCTGTCCATCACCAACTCCCACAAGATCCCCAAATTCCCAAAATGTTTGGATAATACATATTCTAGCTGTTTGCTTTTCATATTGATAATAAATGAAAGCAAATTCAATAGTTTCTTCTGTGCCATAGTCATTCCAAAATACAACGAAACAGAAAGTATGTATAAGGGAGAAAATTTTAAAGCAAAAACACAAGCAACAACAGAAATCAATGATTATTTCTATGCTAATTCTGGAAGTCCTGATTCAGATTATAACAATACTCTCACCAGAGCAGGAAAAAAGGAAACACGCATAAGAAAAATAAAACAATATTTTTAAAGTCAATAATATGGTGAAGTGTTTTAAAATGCAAAAAATTCAATCACAAAGGAAATGAGATAATGACAGAAATATGAAAAATAAGTTAAATTACTAGAAATCAAATAATAGTAAACAATAAGCACTTAAAATTAAACAGGCAACAGGTGGTTGAAAGCAGAACATTAAATGAGGCAGCTGGACAACGTCCAAATTCTAACAGTTTCCTAGTATGAAAATAACAAGACAAAGAATGTGTTATTTTATTTTCCCTTTATTTCTGTTAAGGTTAATGGAAACCATGGATATGGACTCTAGGGATTAGGGGAGCGAGGAGAGAGCTTAGTTTCTCACAATAAGAAAAGGGTTTGGAAGAACAGAGAAGATCAGAGCCTGAGGCCCAAAGCTGCGTGGGAATTCTAGTTGCTAGGCTGGGTGTTCCAATAACAGGTGTCTTAAACACTAGCAGCCACAGAAATATTTTGGGAGAGAACAGATGTATCTACTGTTAGGTGTTATTAAATTGCATATTTTGTGGTGTGACGTAAAAGCCACTTGTCTTTATCTTGAACAGACACATTCACGCACGTACATAGCCACACATATGGACACTAACAATTTGATAATGCATTGGTTTGGAAACACTCAGTGAGCACCCAGTGCTCATTGAAACTTCACTTCAGCCCCGAGGATAGTGGTCGTTACTCTGCCCATTCCACAGATCAAGAACACTGAGTCACAGGGAGGTTAAGTAATGTGCCCAGGATTATAGTTAGAGAGTGGCAGAACCATACTGCAAAACCATGCAATTTGTGCCGCACTCTCTGTCAAAATAGCCCATGTGTGGGGATGCTTAAAACCAGAGGCTTCCTGTGGGGAACCACTCATATCAAGCTTATAATTAAGAATTTGAAGTTCCCTCTGTCTTCCCTTGGGGTCCCCCCACAGCTTAGTGGCAAAGAATCTGCCTGCCAAGCAGGATATGTAAGTCCGATCCCTGGATTGGGAATATCCCATGAAGAAGAAAATGGCAGCCCACTCCAGTATTCTTGCTTGGAAAATCCCAAGGACAGAGGAACCTGGCACACTACAGTCCATGGGGTTGCCAAGGGTCAGACACAACTGAGCAGGCATACATAGCATAACATGCTGCTAAGTCACTTCAGTCATGTCCGACTCTGCGACCCTAGAGATGGCAGCCCACCAGGCTCCCCCATCCCTGGAATTCTTCAGCAAGAACACTGGAGTGGGTTGCCATTTCCTTCTCCACTGCATGAAAGTGAAAAGTGAAAGTGAAGTTACTCAGTTGTGTCTGACTCTGTACGACCTCATGGACTGTAGCCCACCAGGCTCCTCCGTCCATGGGATTTTCCAGGCAAGAGTACTGGAGTGGGTTGCCATAGCGTTGAGAAATTCATCACATTTCTTTCTGACAGGGCAGCAAGATATTTGCCCCAGAAGCTGAAATTTCTGCTATGATCATTAACAGAAGATTTGGGAAGATGAGAAGGATTAGGAACTGAGGTCCCTGATGTGCTAAGGACTAACTAGTGATGCTGTTTTTGTTAGAACAGACAAGGGTCAGTAGCCCATGAGACACGCAATGATGAAGCATGAAATGGCTTTGTTTCAATAGACAGTTCTTCCCACCATGGTCTAAGTAGAGTTGTCTGAGTTAGATAATTTCATAAAACATATAATAGAGAACTAAGAAATATTTGGAGCTAAGAGGAGGGAGAAATACAATGTTTTAATTACATGTGAAGATTCTTTTTTAAATTATTTTAATGGTCCTGTGATGTAACTGTATTTGTAGGGTACATGCATAGGTATCAGAGAGAAGGCACCACTCTCTTGTCCATTTTTCTTATTCCTTTCACTTCTGTGTTACTTTGGGTTGATATTTAGAAAAGAAATCAGAAGTACTTTGCCAGAAAATCTGTGTCAACAAACACATGAAGAAGTTGGAAAGTGGGTGATTAAGGAGGAAAGTGAAAAGGGATAAACAGCCATGGGGTGAGTTCAGGGAGGGCTCTCGGGAGCACGATATGGTTGCTGCTCTGTAGTAGCTCTGGGATTTCTGGGATAGAGGCCTCTGGGTTCATCAGAGGCACTGCTATGAAGTATTAATATTACTTGCTTTCCTTTTCATGTTCTTTTGAGAGATGCAAAGAATTTGGAATCACTTTTGTAATTACTTTGATTATTCATGACTTCAGAAAAGGGAAGAGCTTCTAGGAATCTGACATTTGTTGGGATTACATAACTATTCTAAAGTCATACCACCCAGGACGCCTTGAAAATAATAGCATCTTGCTCTTGAAACCTGGATTCTAATATGAGACTTCCAATCAAAGGGTGATTGTAGGCATATTAACGTTGAATTTGTGTACTTTCCAATTTCAGGCACAATCTCATATCTTGGAATGCACTGGAATTTAATTTTAAAACCTCCAGGGTCTTCCTTCTTAGCTATTAGTGTATGGGATGACTTTAATCTCTTTGAAGATGTCTTTGCCTGTTAATATTATACTAACTACCCTCTCCCTGTCAACCTGATAGGGTTTTCATAAAGATCAACAATGCAAACTTGAAATATATACAGTGATATCACAGTGATGAGCTAGTAATTTGTTACATAGTTAATCATCTTGGAGAGGTGATTGCTGTGCCTTGTGACCTATGGGTTTTGCTGCATGAGAGAGTAAATGTATACCAATAACTCACAACTATTCCATCTCCAAAACAGATACTATACACAAAAAATCAGACTACAGGAAAATTTGCAAAAGCAAAGCCATCTGTGTATATGACAGTTCTGTGCCCTGGATTGGGGAGTTTATTGCAGGATAGTACTCTGTGCACATTTATTAGAAGACTTGGTAAAGGCTTTGCCCTCCCATCTAGACACTTATTGTACCCAAAGAAATGCTGTAAATTACTCAGGGTGACAAAGGGACCAGTGTGAAGCATGAACTCAAGCAGCTGCCCCCATGGTGGGCATCTTCTCCCTGGTAGCAAATATCTTGCAGAGAACGAGGGGCACGCAAGCCAGGGAAGACAAACCATCCTGTCAGGGAGGGATATGACAAGTGTGAGATTGCTTTATTTAAGAAGAAAACCTTCCTTGTTGGAGGCATCTTATGTTCTTGGGACCCAGACGAGATAAGCATACAGACTCTATGGCCGTTAATACTCTTGGAATGAGAAATGAAATGTTTCTTTTGAGTGATAATTCAGGCCAGCAGGTGTGTTTGCACGTAGATAAATGGAAAGCCTGGAGGGAGGGCATGGGAAGTAAGGAAAAAGAATTCAAGTACAGCAAAAGAAAGACCCAAAAATGTCAGGGTTTCCTAACTTCTGAGGACAGAAACGACTGGGAACCACACACGCTACCAAATAAGGGCAACTAAAATGTTCAGACGCGCTTACGGGATGAGAACCACCTCTATTCTCCTGGTTGCTGACTATTTTGTGTTTTAAAACAATGGCAACCCACTCCAGTGTTCTTGCCTGGAGAATCCCAGGGATGGTGGAGCCTGGTGGGCTGCCGTCTCTGGGGTCACACACAGTCGGACACGACTGAAGCGACTTAATAAGGAATTGATTAAAAAAAATAAACTATGGAAACTTTTATTCACAGAAAAAATGCAGATATTTATACATGCAAAACATTTTGCATAATTTCGTAGTGCTGATGATACTGTGATTCTCCAGTGTACCTCTCCCAGAGCTCCCTGCTGACTTCTTCCTTATCTATAGGATGTGATATGATGTGAAGTGTTGTGATAAGATGTGTTATCATAGAATATGATGTGATATGGTATGATGTGATAGGATGTGATGTGATGTGCTAGGATGTGCTATTATATTAAAACAAGGAGAGCACGATTTGGTTAAAAGCAGAACTCTAAAGTACATGGATACAGGGAAGTGAGGCCTTTTTAGGGAGACTTTGCTGAGTCCAGACTCCTGATTCATGTTCACAGTTGGGGGGATATATGTTAGAGGACACAAGGATATCTATTGCTCAGTGGTATCCAAATATCAAGTATCAGTGTATAACCTGGATCCCAAATACACAACAGCCACAGGCATCCCTCTGAGGGTCAGAATTCCAGGGACACTGTTAATACCAAATGGTGTTAATGTGAATGGTAGCTCCTGGGGTAGTTGCAAATGGTGGCCTCTAAAAGTAGGCCACTGTTTGGAGCTCCGGGATGCTCTTCCCCCCATTATAGGTGGACAGGAGGGCTGTGAAAAACACAGGGGCGGTTTGTCTAGTCCTCAGGTATAGGCTGGGACAGAGCAGCATGACCTCGCACAGAGATATCCAACCAGAGGGTGGCTTCTCCTACCAAACGGGAGTCACGAACAGATCTGAACACTCACAGAGAAGGAAAATAACTGTGCTGAAGCCAGGACAGTGGCCAGAGGGAAGGTGCCCGTGGCTTGGGGGTTTCTATTCCCATAGCGGCGGGTTATTGGATGAGGAAAAGTATATAGGACACTTGGCATTAATGTAAGCTGTGGGGCAGTCAGTACTGGCCCCTCTTCCTTCCTCTAATGTCCTTGGCAGAAGGTGGACAGAACACATATGGGCCCAGTGCCAGGATATCTGAGTGAGAGAAAGTCTACAGTTCTGGCCTGAAGTCCAGTGTCCATCCATCCAAACCTAGCAGGAAGCAGTTCTTTGGGGTTCTCATCTTCTGACAAGGGATTGCTTCCATCTATGGAAGTATTCATGGTGCAGCCTGCCAGAAATCATAAGGTTAATGACATTGAATTTTCATTTCTCTTTAACACCTGGATCATTTGGGGCTAATTTCATGACTCTGGAGTGAAGACACTCCTCTCCAGAGCATCTTGCAGATTCCTGGAGTCCCTAACATTCCATCCACAGCTTTTTGCTGTCACCAGGATAATTGCATCAATATCTATTAAACCAGCCAGGGTTGGATTCTATACTACTATTGAGGAGCTCTTTGGAAGAAGAGAAGACAAATGAGAATGTATTGACCACCTGTAGTGTAAGGCTTCCACCTCCTCCCACACTTTCCCATAGTCGTTGGAACATCATTTGTCTAAAGGGTAACTCTCCATCACTTCTTAAATTAATTGCTCTCAATATCACTAGCCCATCTCCACTTAGGGGCTCCATTTTTTGGCATTCAAACCTACATGCCAGCTTCACTGAGTAGAACAATTTAGAATAGCCAGAGTTTCAAAGAGATGTGAGCAGTTTGAGTGTTGGTTTCAGTGACATAGCTGTGCACAATGTCAGATTTATGCCAAAGATCAGAGGCACTGGACCTTCAAGGTGCCTATTGTTGTTTGCTGTTCCACAAAATGGATTTTATGCTCATTTTCCATTGCTACCCAGAGAATAATAACAGAGAGCTAGAAGTTACCCCAGCAATAGCCTGGTTACCAAGCACAAGCCTTCTCAGAGTATTCGAAAGCACAGGACCCTGGCCTTCTCTTTTGCCTACGTGATTCTCTTTTCTGCCAAGTTACCAATGGCCCCTTTCACTTATCCATTCCCTTGGACGTCGAGACAGCCTTTACTGAGTACTGTGGCAATATGATGAGCACCCTGCCCTCTAGAGCTTATAGTTCATGGGTATAATCACTGTACAAAGGGACAAAGAAGTGATGAGAAAACAAACTCTGAGTACTGTGTGACTCACAGTAACCACACTAACTACACCGCAGGGTGAAGGAGGTCTTCAGGGGAGGTCACGTCTGAGCTCTCATGATTGCAAAGAGAGGGTTTTCCTTGTAAACACAGGGAGGTAAGGGATCTTAGAGGGCTGGAGCATCATGAGACAAGGCTAGAAATGTAAGGGCTCTCAGGAAGTTCCATGCAGGTGGAGTCAGGGTTTGTACACAGATTTCTGGAGCCCCTAAGATTTCATCTACTGCTTTTTGAGAGAGAACAGGAGGTAATTCAGATCAGGTATGAGAGACAGTGTATCAGAAAGTCTTCTACCTTCAGCTTTGGTTACATTGTCCTTTTCCTTTGGATCAAAACACACCTCTTACTGTGAAAGAAAGGAATGGAGAATAAAGTGTATTCCTGCTAAGTCACTTCAGTCGTGTCCGACTCTGTGCGACCCCAGAGATGGCAGCCCACCAGGCTCTCCTGTCCCTGAGTTTCTCCAGGCAAGAACACTGGAGTGGGTTGCCATTTCCTTCTCCAATGCATGAAAGTGAAAAGGGAAAGTGAAGCCGCTCAGTCATGTCCGACTCTTAGCAACCCTAAGGACTGCAGCCTACCAGGCTCCTCTGTCCACGGGATTTTCCAGGCAAGAGTACTGGAGTGGGTGCCATTCTTGTTTTGTTTGAGAGAGCTGCAGTTTTTTGAATGATAAGATTATATGAATTGAGATATATTTGTGGTAGACAGTGGAAAGAGCTTCTAAGGCAAAAAGAGAGCTTTTCTATGAAGACCAAAAAGGAAATGGAATTTTATCTTTCTGGATTCTGTTACAGTGAGACCTGTATGGCAGCATAATTCCAACAGAATTGACTCTGTTTCTTCACTTTTAATATGATCACATTTATCTAAAATTGGTAAGATATGAATATCGACTCCACTGGGCTACTGTACAGAATAATTGAATCACCTATGAGAAATTGCCTATCACAGGGTTTGGCACTTGATAAAGAATCAGAAAATATGTTTCTCTTTTTTCGTCTTCTCTCCCTCCTTTCTTCCTTTCAGATTTCTATTTCCTTGATTGTTTTGATGCAAGAAGAAATATCAATCTAGCTACAGTTTTTCACAAGCATGCTGTTGAATTTTATCTACCAAAACCCATGCATTGAAATAATAGTGACAGGCTCTTTCCAGTTTTTCCAGGTCATTCTCACCCTTGTGATTGTTGACAGTAAACCCATGGAACTGAAATTTGTTTCCTGACCACATTTCCCCTCCTTTTCACACATGGAAGCCTTTATTTGCTGGGAGAACCTCTTCCGAAGTCCATTACTGAGAAGGCTGATGCCCATGTTGGAGGAAAACAGAAACCAGCTCTTTCATTTGAAAATGAAAGAAGGCATGTGGTAGTGAAGTCTCCAGGGACCTGGGAACTCAGTACATAGTCTCGATGTCATTTTATGATTTTAATTTTTAAATTTACATTTTATTTTTGTCTGCGGTGTCTTTGTCACTGTACAGGGGCTGCTCTCCAGCTGCGGTGTGCAGGCTGTCTTCTGTAGTTGTGGTGGTGCACAGGCTTATTTGCCCCACGGCATGTGAAGTCTTGCCTGACTGGGGATTGAACTCGTGCCCCCTTCATTGGCAAGCATATTCTTAATCATTGGACAACTGGGGAAGGCCAGTCATGGAGTCTTGAACACTTGTTTTTCTCTGGGTCTCTGTGAGGTAGATTCCTCCAGGCCTGGCAATGAGCAACCAGATGGAACCAGATGCTCTCCAGAGAACTGAAATTGCTGACCAACGAGCTTGTGCTTCCAAAGGAGCACTTGATTAAAATACAAGGATACCAGAAACTCAGAAAATATGGTTGTTTCAAGAGAATGAACTCTAACCACTTGGCATTCTCCCAAGCAAGCTGCTGCCAGAATTGTTTCTAAAACATAGGTCTGATTATGTCATGCCTATATGCACAAACCTTCTTTAACTGCCCATTGACTTCAATATAAAGTTTTAAATCGCTTTTCATGGATTAGTGAAACTCATGCATTTCAAGTTACTTCTGAGCACCTAAGACTTCAGTTTTGACTTCCTCTTAGCCTTCTCTGGGTCTAGATATCCGTGTACTGCTGCAGCAAAAACAGAACAGCTGATGACTCTAGGAGAAAGATTTCTGAAGAGGAGGTTATTCATCTGTCATCATGAGTGTTGTCCTCATGGTTGGCTTATAAGAGGGACCTGTGAGGAGGTTCAGGTACCCTGCAGCAGTTACTCTGAGGTTCTTAGAGCCCTGGGAACTAGGATTCAGGCTCATGCATTCCCCCACTTGGGCTCCGCTCTGAGAACAAGCCTGGCCAGCTGTCTTGTGTTCAGGTCTCTGTTTCCTAATTACTGGTTAGCTGACTCCAAAGATATATTTTTACCTCCTCTTTCTCACACCCTACTCAGCTGCAGGGTAATAAACTGTGAGTAGAAAAAGTCAAAAAAGTCCTCTCGGTCTTGGTTTTCCAATATTACTGCCTAGAAGAAAAGATACAATTTCTAGACAGAATCCTGGTTCCTAATTGAGCAACAAATATATTTTTCAGCTCCCAAAACATTTCATAATGGATATCATGGAGAAATAGAGGAAGCACAGCCATTGTTTAAAAGCCAGAAGTGGGCAGTGGACCAAGTCAGGAGCTGGTGGAATACAAACCAATATTGTCTCTTTGGCCCATGAACCACCTGGTGGGAAGCAGTGTTCTTGACCAGCGGTTGCTAATACAGGTTGTTCACACTCTAAGAGTGCTCAAGATCATTCAATACAATATGGATTTCAAAAAATTTCAAAAAAACAAGGGCTTCTATTTTAATAGTTTATCAAACAGAACAAGAATGAAGTTCTAATATTTTATGGGTTGACACCAGTGTCTTTACCTGATCCACGTGTCACATGGTCCCAACTCAAGTTTAGTTGATGAAATATTAAGGTTGTAAAACAGGGAGGGCTTGACAGTGGGGCCTCATACTTTGTTTGCTTTTAGTATAGGGTAATGCTTTCTAGTTTCTGTGTGTCTGGTTACATGGACTTACCCCCCATCTCATTTTAACTAAATCTGGTTTCCTTCTGTGTTGAGTGTTTTTCATGGTCTAAAGAATCTCCATGAGATGAGCCAGTTGGACAATTCCATACATGCCCTGGGGGAAAGAGGACTTGATGAAGCTGTGATGTTTTCAGGGCTGCTTTGGTTGGGAGGAAAGGGAATGATGAGCTTCAGTGTGAAAGAGTAGAAGGTGTTATGTCTAATAACATTTCACATTAAGTTACATTAAACAGTGAGCTCAGAGCTATTGGTTTCAATCAGGAGCTGAGACACAAAACTCAGAATAATAGTGCTTTGTGGAAACCTTAGTTTGATATGCTATAAAGACCAATAAGGCATAAGATTTTGTCAAGAGGGAGATTGAAAACAACTTCTGCCTTTAAATCTTGATTCAGCAAATCGTTGATTGAATGCTTGTTATATGTCTTCATGTTAGAATGATACAAATATGCCTATTACAATTTACAATAGACTCAGAGTTGAAACAGAAAGAAGCAACTAGAATTATCATTGTAAACACTCAAGTAGAGATAGAATATAAGTAATTATAATTCCTTGGAAAGGTGATGTGGAAGGAGGGGCAGAGACTTAAGCGTAAAATAACAAAGAACAACAGATCCTTTATTAGAACCATTTTCTGGTTTCTTTGCTTTGTTAATAAGATAAAGAACAAGGCAAGGGATTGGGTTGTGGGGAGGGAGAAGAGTTGTAAACCAGTTGAACCAATTATGTTTCAGTTCAGTTCAGTTCAGTTCAGTCGCTCAGTTGTGTCTGACTCTTTGCGACCCCATGAATCGCAACACGCCAGGCCTCCCTGTCCATCGCCAACTCCCGGAGTTCACTCAAACTCACATCCATTGAGTCGGTGATGCCATCCAGCCATCTCATACTCTTTTGTCCCCTTTACCTCCTGCCCCCAGTCCCTCCCAGCATCAGAGTCTTTTCCAGTGAGTCAACTCTTTGCATGAGGTGGCCAAAGTACTGGAGCTTCAGCTTTAGCATCATTCCTTCCAAAGAAATCCCAAGGCTGATCTTCAGAATGGATTGGTTGGATCTCCTTGCAGTCCAAGGGACTCTCAAGAGTCTTCTCCAACACCACAGTTCAAAAGCATCAATTCTTTGGCACTCAGCTTTCTTCACAGTCCAACTCTCACATCTGTACATGACACGGGAAAAACCATAGCCTTGACTAGATGGACCTTTGTTGGCAAAGTAATGTCTCTGCTTGTCAATATGCTCTCTAGGTTGGTCATAACTTTCCTTCCAAGGAGTAAGCATCTTTTAATTTCATGGCTTCAGTCACCATCTGCAGTGATTTTGGAGCCCCCCAAAATAAAGTCTGACACTGTTTCCACTGTTTCCCCATCTATTTCCCAGGAAGTGATGGGACCAGATGCCATGATCTTCGTTTTCTGAATGTTGAGCTTTAAGTCAGCTTTTCACTCTCCTCTTTCACTTTCATCAAGAAGCTTTTTAGTTCCTCTTCACTTTCTGCCATAAGGATGGTGTCATTTGCATATCTGAGGTGACTGATATTTCTCCCAGCAATCTTGATTCCAGCTTGTGCTTCTTCCAGCCCAGAGTTTCTCATGATGTAACCTGCATACAAGTTAAATAAGCAGGGTGACAGTATTCAGCCTTGACATACTCCTTTTGTTTACCTGAGTGATAATTTCAATAGATAAATAGCCCAGTCATATTGCTGGAAATGTAGGATATCGACAGCAATACTCCATTCATCTCTATGTCCCCAGAAGAGTTGACGAAATCTTCACATGTCTTATCCTCCCCCAGCAGCTGCTTCTTCCTACACCACCTTAACTCATCCTCATCCCAGTACTATGCTTTTGCCAGCTGGGACAGGATCAGGAAAGCAGAAAGCACTGTAAGATTCCAAGCAGGAAACTGTTTCATGTAGAAAACTTGATACCAACTGATTGACTGAGGGAGTGACAGAGCTTCTAATGGCTTCTAGGAAATCAGTATGTGAGGGAAGAATCAGAAACCACCAGCTGCAGGAAGCACCTCACCTGCATGTAGCAGCGGAGTGAGCGATTCACTCAAATATGCTCCAGGCCCAGGCACACCTCTGCCAGCTGATGGAACCCATGCATCTGTGTGTATCTGCCACAAAAGCAGTATGACTTCACCTTCTTATCCATCTTCCATCTCTAAGTTGTGTCCAACTCTTTTGCGACCCCATGAAAAACTAGCCAGGCTCCTCTGCACGTGTGATTTCCCAGGCAGGAATACTAGAGTAGGTTGCCATTTCCTCCTCCAGGGGCTCTTCCTGACCCAAGGATTGAGCTTGCATCTTCTGCAAGCAGATTCTTTATGACTGAGCCACCAGGGAAGCCCCTTCGATAGATACTATATCACTAATAAAAGAACATGAGCTAATATCCTGTTTTTAATGGAGTTAAAGTCTAAGAAGAAAAGGCCTCCTCTCTTGCTTTAGGTGGGCTTCCACACTCTCTGTGCGGATGTGATGCTACCACCCAGAGATCTTCGTTACTCCTCTCTTGCAAGGGACTATCCACAAGTTCCCCTGCTCTCACTCTCAGCATTGTTTTGCTCCCATTAGCAAGGCTTTTTCTGCTCTTCTTCTGAGATGGCCAGTGAAGAATATACCTCTGTCACTCGGCCACAAGGCAGGCTTTAGAGTGAAAACCTAAGAATTATAGCACTGAATTTGATTCAGTCTTTCATTTTATCCCTGGATAAAATGAACATCTTCCTTTAAGACTGAAGATACTATGAAAGAAAATGCCCTGGGTAAAGCCCTAAATCATCACTGGTCAAGGACAAAACTGGTTTTCCAGGACTTACTACTCCCTAGGTGGGGTGTGTGTGTGTGTGTGTATGTGTGTATGCCTTGTGGGTGTTGGGAGTGGGATTTGGGAAGGACACAGTTTCTTATCTACTTCAGAATTAAAAGAACGATATTTATGATTCTCATCCCCTTTGTCCCAGACTCAAAGCAGGTCTTCAACTGTGATTTTACCTTGTCCTCAGGGTAGGGCGACGTGGATACCATGATGTGAGCCAGTGCTAACCACATGAGGAGACAGGTGCAGGCCTGCCTGAATTTAGGCAACGGGCATGCAGCTTTGCTCTCTTTTGGTGACATCTATTACATCTCAACAAGGAGAACTGCATCAATGCTTTGAAAATGGAGATTAAACAATAGAAACCTAAAGATATTTATTTAAGCCTCAATGTTAGAGAAGTTGTACATTAAGACTCCTCAGTCAACCCTGAAATTATAACTTGAGGCATGGAACAGTGGTAATCAACTCTGTCTGCTTTTTCCCCATTCCCTGGTAGTCCTAAAGGCTGGCAAGACCCTGCTGAGTGGGTACTCTCCTTATGGCAACATCATGAACTTTTCCTTATTAGCTATTGCAGACCATCACCACCAAAGACCCACAGGCAAGAATAAGGAAACTTTGTGGGTTGTCATACTTTGTACATTTCTTCATGAGCACTGGAGTGTGATATTGATCCAGGAGACAGTGGTCACAACTGACATTTCTTTCCACTAAATGAAAAGAGTGAGAGAGAATTCTGATGAATTGAACAAAGTCTATATACTTTATCTTGCACTGACATTTTGATTTTTTAAGGAAATGCATTTCCTAACTGTATCCTGCAGATAGATAACTCCATTATTCCACTTTGTTGGAATTGCAGGAAAAATAATCAAACTTGCCAGCATGCTCATATCTTAGACTTTTCAGTGTGTCATAATTCATGCACTCTGCCACAAGGTCTGCTGGGATAGCAAGAAGGGGAGCCTAGAGAGAAGCAAGCAAGCCAAAAGTGGACAAAGCTAAACCCCAGGCATTTATATATTTGTTGGAACTACATCTGAGAGACAGTTGCCAGCAGGTCAAATTGAAATGTCCAAGTTGATGATCAGAAAGCCATAACATAGTATCCCAAGACCCTGGCCTAGAGGTTGCATTATAATGTCCAAGGACGAGGGTAACAAAACCATTTCATCATGTCCAAAGTGGCAGTCAGAAGGCCATTTTATAGTTTATAATGTCATGATAGGGTGTTCATTTCCAAGGCAAATCATTCAATATCACAGTAATCCAAGTCTATGTCCTGACCAGTAATGCTGAAGAAGCTGAAGTTGAACAGTTCTGTGAAGACCTACAAGACCTTTAGAACTAACACCCCAAAAAAGATGTGATTTTCATTATAGGGGACTGGAATGCAAAAGTAGGAAGTCAAGAAATATCTGGAGTAACAGGCAAATTTGGCCTTGGAGTACAGAATGAAGCAGGGCAAAGGCTAACTGAGTTTTGCCAAGAGAATGCACTGGTCATAGCAAACGGCCTCTTCCAACAACACAAGAGAAGACATTACATGTGGACAGCACCAGATGGCCAACACTAAGTTCGGATTGATTATATTCTTTGCAGCCTAAAATAGAGAAGCTCTATACAGTCAGCAAAAACAAGACGAGGAGCTGACTGTGGCTCAGATCATGAACCCTTATTGCCAAATTCAGACTTCAATTGAAGCAAGTGGGAAAACCACTAGACCATTCAGGTATGACCTGGATCAAATCCCTTATGATTATACAGTGGAAGTGAGAAATAGATTTAAGAGACCAGATCTGATAGAGTGTCTGATGAACTATGGATGGAGGTTTGTGACACTGTATAGGAGACTGGGATCAAGATGCAGGATGCAGGATGCTTGGGAGTGATACATGGGGATAATCCAGAGAGAAGGTATGGGGCGGGAGGGGGGAGGTGGGGGTCTGGATTGGGAGTTCATGTACACTCGTGGCTGATTCATGTCAATGTATAGCAAAATGAATACAGTATTGTAAAGCAAAACAAACTAAAAAATAAAAATTAATTTAAAAAAAGACCATCCCCAAGAAAAAGAAATGCAAAAAAGCAAAATGGCTGTCTGAGGAGGCTTTACAAATAGCTGTGAAAAAAGAAGTGAAAAGCAAAGGAGAAAAGGAAAGATATACCCATTTGAATGCAGAGTTCCAGAGAATAGCAAGGAGAGATAAGAAAGCCTTCCTCAGTGATCAATGCAAAGAAATAGAGGAAGACAATAGAATGGGAAAGACTAGAGATCTCTTCAAGAAAATTAGAGGCACCAAGGGAACATTTCATGCAAAGATGGACTCAATAAAGGACAGAAATGGTCTGGATCTAACAGAAGCAGAAGATATTAAGAAGAGGTGGCAAGAATACACAGGGGAACTGTACAAAAAAGATCTTCACAACCCAGATAGTCACAGTGGTGTGATCACTCATCTAGAGCCAGACATCCTGGAATGCAAAGTCAAGTGGGCCTTAGGAACCATCACAACAAAGAAAGCTAGTGGAGGTGATGGAATTCCAGTTGAGCCATTTCAAATCCTGAAAGATGATACTGTGAAAGTCCTGCACTCTGTCTGCCAGCAAATTTGGAGAACTCAGCAGTGGCCACAGGACTGGGAAAGGTCAGTTTTCATTTCAATCTGTAAGAAAGGGAATGCCAAAGAATGCTCAAACTACTGCACAGTTGCACTCACTCAAAATTGTCCAAGCCAGGCTTCAGCAATACATGAACCATGAACTTCCAGATGTTCAAGCTGGATTTAGAAAACGCGGAGGAATCAGAGATCAAATTGCCAACATCCGTTGGATCATCAAAAAAGCAAGAGAGTTCCAGAAAATATCTATTTTTGTTTTATTGACTATGCCAAAGCCTTTGACTGTGTGGATCACAATAAACTGTGGAAAATTCTGAAAGAGATGGGAATGCTAGACCACCTGACCTGCCTCTTGAGAAACCTGTATGCAGGTCAGGAAGCAACAGTTAGAACTGGACATGGAACAACAGACTAGTTCTGAATAGGAACAGGAATGTGTCAAAGCCGTACATTGTCACCCTGCTTATTTAAATTCTATGCAGACTACATCATGAGAAATGCTGGGCCAGAAGAAGCACAAACTGGAATCAAGATTGCTGGGAGAAATATCAATAACCTTAGATATATAGAGACACCACCTTTATGGCAGAAAGTGAAGAACTACAGAGCCTCTTGCTGAAGGTGAAAGAGGAGAGTGAAAAAGTTGGCTTAAATCTCAACATTCAGAAAACTAAGAACATGGCATCCGGTTCCATCACTTCATTGGAAATAGATGGGAAAGCAGTGGCAACTGTGTCACACTTTATTTTGCGGACTCCAAAATCACTGCAGATGGTGATCACAGCCATGAAATTAAATGATTCTTACTCCTTGGAAAGAAAGTTATGACCAACCTAGATAGCATATTAAAAAGCAGAGGCATTACTTTGCCAACAAAGGTCCATCTAGTCAAGGCTATGGTTTTTCCAGTGGTCATGTATGGATGTGAGAGTTGGACTGTAAAGAAAGCTGAGCACTGAAGAATTGATGCTTTTGAACTGTGGTGTTGGAGAAGACTCTTGAGAGTCCCTTGGACTGCAAAGAGATCCAACCAGTCCATCTTAAAGGAGATCAGTCCTGGGTGTTCATTGGAAGGACTGATGCTGAAGCTGAAACTCCAATACTTTGGCTACCTGATGGGAAGAACTGACTGACTTGAAAAGACCCTAATGCTGGGAAAGATTGAGGGAAGGAGGAGAAGGGGACGACAGAGGATGAGATGGTTGGATGGCATCATCGACTCAATGGACATGGGTTTGAGTAAACTCCGGGAGTTGGTGATGGACAGGGAGGCCTGGCATGCTGCAGTTCATGGGGTCGCAAAGAGTTGGAAAAGACTGAGTGACTGAACTGAACTGATAGGATATGGAGAGTGGATCATAAGACTACTTGATAAAGTGCATAATTGCGATCTTAATACTATTATAATCTATGAGATATGTGTATGGGAGTCAAATGATAATTTCAAAGAGTGGAAGCCAAAAGACCGTATCGTGATGATCAAGAAGGTACTCAGAGGCCAGACATTATAACGCCTTGGATTGTGGCCAACAAAATCCATTTTTTAATGACCAGTAGTTTGTCTATCTGGTTACAGTGTACTGTTCAAGGATTGGGAAGTATTACCTTCTGAGTTGTCTGGTTTGTGGACAAACATAGAGAAACACAGATCTGTGAGCATCAGGGATGAAATTACTTACTAGTCCAAAGGAGAATTTGTTTGGGTTGAAGTAATCCTCTTTATAATTCATTTAGAGAGTCTTGCAGAGCTGGGCTGGGTGGAACAGGCAAGAGCCAACAGTAAGTCTGCTGACAAGTCTCAGAAGTCATGGGTATTAGTCTTCTGGGGCTGCTGATACCAAATACCGTAGGTTGAGTGGCTTACACAACAGACACTTTGCTTTTTTTCAGAGGTCTGGAGGCTGGAAGTCCAAGATTATGGTGTCATAGGTTTGGTTTCTAGTGAGATATTTCTTGCTGACTTGATGGTCACATTCTTGCTGTGTCCTCCTGTGGCCTTTCCTCTGTGCTCTTATGGAGATGAGTTATCTCTGCTGTTCCTTCCTCTTCTTATTAGGACACCAGTCAGATCAAATTAGGGTCCCACCCTAATGAACTCACTTAATCATAATGACCTTCTAAAAACCCTGTCTCTAAATATAGTCACAGTGAGGCTTAGGGCTTCTACATTTAAATTGGGAGGGGACACAACTCCGTTCCTAGCAGTGTGTCACTGGCATTTCTGTGGTCCCTCAGTCTTTGGTTGACCATGTTGGAAACTAGTCCTGTTAACCCTCCTTCACTGAAGAAACACCAGTGCTCTCTGAAAAATACATTCTAAGAAGGGTTTGAATAAAGCTTCTGCTCTAATTCATAACACTTTATTCAAACCTCTTACAATGCTTCTTGTAAGTCTTCATAAACTAGGTAGTTGTGATGTACAATTATATTCATAACTGCTTTTATATGTATTTTTTTTATTGCTTTCTGTTACTTTACAGATCTACTTTTCTCTCTTCTCCATCTGATTTTCTGCCTTGGAAAGTGATCATGTACAATTCTCTTGCTGTTCTGAGTTTGGGAACTATAGCTGGAAGTAAGAAGGTAGAAGAAGAGTAAGAGCTGGATATTAATTCTTGCAGCTTTCTCCCTATCAGCTTTACTAAGGCTGCTTGTATTTTCCAATGGAAAGCCTCTGCTCCTCTCAAGGAAGCCCTCTCTACATGATTCTTTCCATTCTCAGCCTAGTAACTACTTTCTTCCCTCATTCTTTTGGGCTTAGAGGTGCGTAACAGAGTCCCTGATGCTAAGCCCAAGACATTATTCTTCCACATGTAGTTCCTTTAAACTCAGGTGATGCATTTCTGAATAGTTCATTTGTTAATAAACCTTGAAAATATCCTAGAAATCCTGTGTGTGTCATAGAAAGGCACACGTGATAGACAATGCGTTATGAAGCCAGCTTTCCTCTTTCACTTATTCTGCTTGGGACTCAACGTACATGCACATAATTTCCCAGGAAAATCGCTTGTATTGGCTGGAATGATTGAGACAGGCTTAATCACAAAGCATTCTAGAACTCAGGACTCTGTAGGGAAGCTGTGATGACTGGGGGTACTGGGCGCCACTGGAGTGTGGTGTGTGAAGTCCAGTCACAGTGTCTAGAAGCACGAGTCGAACCTGAGCCCTATCCATGCTGGGGCTGGGATCCAAGGAATTGAGAACTGCTTCCAAATCCCATCAATTTCAAGACAACAGATTGGAAATAAGCCTCTTGTATTGAGGCAAAATGTTTTCATGATGCTAAATATTTGAATTTCCCCTATGGGAGTCAATGCCATTTTCTTTATTTTGAATTAATAAGTAATACTTCCCTCAATCCCCCTATTAACCTCCCCCCTCCAAGTCACTCTTGTGCTAAAAAAAAAAACTGCCTACCCGAATTCTAAGCAGTTATGTTAATCAAGAATAGTTACCGCATGGTGGTCTAAATCTCAGACTTTAGAGCCAGGAAGAGCTACACTTGGTCTCCATCATGTTGCTGTAGTTCAGTCACTATGCTGTGTCTGACTCTCTGTGACCCCATGGACTGCAGCATGCCAAGCTTCCCTGTCCTTCACTATCTCTTAGAGTTTGCTCAAATGCTTGTCCATTGAATCAGTGATGCCATCCAACCATCTCATCCTTTGTTGCCCCCTTCCCCTCTTGCCTTCAGTCTTTCCCAGGATCAGGGTCTTTTCCAATAAGTCAGTTCTTTGCATCAGGTGGCCAAAGTATTGGAGCTTCCACTTCAGCGTCAGTCCTTCCAGTGAATACTCAGGGTTGATTTCATTTAGGATGGACTGGTTTGATCCTTGGTGACAATATACAGCCCTGATGTTCTCCTTTCTCAATTTTGAATCTGTCTGTTATTCCATGTCTGCTTCTAACTGTTGCTTCTCATCCTGCATACAGGTTTCTCAGGAGGCAGGTAACGTGTTCTGAAAGAAAGTGAAAGTGAAAGTTGCTCAGTCCTGTCCTACTCTTTGTGACCCCGTGGACTATATGGTCCATGGAATTCTCTAGGCCAGAATACTGGAGTGGGTAGCCGTTCCATTCTCCAGGGGATCTTCCCAACCCAGAGACTGAATCCAGATCTCCTGCATTGCCAGCACATTCTTTATCAGCTGAGCCACCAGGGAAGCCCAGGTGGGCTAGTATTCTCATCTCTTTAAGAATTTTCCGTAGTTTGTTGTGATCCATGCAGTCAAAGGCTTTAGTGTAGTCAATAAAGCAGAAGTAGATGTTTTTCGGAATTCCCTTGCTTTTTCTTTGATCCAGCAAATGTTGGCAGTTTGATCTCTGGTTCCTCTGCGTTTTCTAGATCTGACTTGTACATCTGGAAGTTCTTGGTTCACTTACTATTGAAGCCTAACTTGAATGATTTTGAGCATTATCTTGCTAGCATGTGAAACGAGTGCAATTGTGCAGTAGTTTGAACATTCT
This sequence comes from Aepyceros melampus, assembly GCA_006408695.1. Lineage (NCBI taxonomy): Eukaryota > Metazoa > Chordata > Mammalia > Artiodactyla > Bovidae > Aepyceros > Aepyceros melampus. Next base: position 325,509 of record SJXQ01006950.1, on the reverse strand, counting down.
TTGACATTGCCTTTCTTTGAGATTGGAATATAAACTGACCTTTTCCAGTCCGGTGGCCACTGCTGAGTTTACCGAATTGGCTGGCATATTGAGTGCAACCATTTAACAGCATCATCTTTTAGGATTTGAAATAGCTCAACTGGAATTTCATCACCTCCACTAGCTTTATTTATAGTAGTGCTTCCTAAGGCCCACTTTACTTTGGATTCCAGGATGTCTGGCTCCAGGTGAGTGATCACACCATTGTGATTATCTGAGTCATGAAGCTCTTTTTTTGTACAGTTCTCCTGTGTATTCTTGCCACCTTTTCTTAGCCTCTTCTGCTTCTGTTAGGTCCTTTCTGTGTCTGTCCTTTGTTGCGCCCATCTGTACATGACGTGTTTCCTTGGTATCTCCAATTTTCTTGAAGAGATCTCTAGTCTTTCCCATTCTATTGTTTTCCTCTATTTCTTTGCACTGTTCACATAAGAAGGCCTTCTTATCTCTCCTTCCTATTCTCTAGACCTCTGCATTCAGTTGGGTGTATCTTTCCCTTTCTCCTTTGCCTTTCACTTCTCTTCTTTCTCAGCAATTTCTAAGGTCCTCAGACAGCCACTTTGCTTTCTAAAATTTCTTTTTCTTGGGGATGGTTTTGGTTACCATCTCCTATATGTTATGAGCCTCCCTCATGTAGTAGCTGTCATTGATAACTGGGGGTACTATTAGTATTTATTGTGATGTTGTTATGAGACATGAATAAAAGTCCTTTTGTAAACGTCTTAGCTCAGTTCCTCACAGATGATAAGCATGGAATAGATGCTGGCCACATTCCTCCTCCCCTGACTCTCCCCAGCCCCTCAACGTCATGCAGGGCTTGCTTCATAGTCCTGAATGGCCAATCTGCCTTAGGAGCCTTCTCAGCTCATTTTGACCATCATAGAGGATGAGGTTCAACCACATGGAAAGGGCAGCTTTGCAAAATAGTACGACTTCTTCAAATGCAGGACCCAGACCTAGCCCAGTTCCAGAAAGGTGGCTGGATGAGAAAGCTGAGGACAATAGGCACCTCAGCAAACCCACAGGGTAATGGAATTTAAGAGCACGATTTAAGTGGGATGGGTGCCCATCCTCGTCAGGATTGGTTCTGCAGCTATGGCAGGGAGTATCAAGGCCAGCTCTGGAGCTCAAATGGGGGAGCATAGAATTAACAGCCAAGACACTGGGGCAAATTCTCCCAACTCTAATATCCTTTGTCACTGAGTAGTGGCTGAATGAATAGAATGCTTTCCACAGGGTCCCAGAGTCACAAAAGATTTTATCAAACGGTGGGGGTGGGGGGATGATGATCTGTAATTAGGTGTTTTCTGTTTGGTATGAGGTCTGATTTTCAAATCAGAAAAAATTTTCTTTTCTTAGATAGAATTAATACTATGAACGATGAGCTGAAATTTGCTGAATGTGTATGATGTGCCATTGTGCTTTTTTGTTTTTGCAACTTAATTGCAAGATAAGTATGACTATTATTCCAGGTTAGAGATGAAGAAGCAGGTACAGTGACAATAAATACATTGATGAAGTTCTCATAACTAGAGAATATCAGGACCAGCATTATATCTGAGTCAACTTTTAATAATTACAAGGCTTCAGGTTTTTGATCATATTCTCTTTTGTATCTCCTAACCAGAGAGTGATTTCATTCATGGGGATTGCTGTGTTTACCTGTTTGATCCAGGGATTAGTCAAGTTTTTATTACATTTCCCTAGCCTGAGATAAAGAGTCATCTTAAATGCCTTGCTGAGACAGGTGCTGTTGGTGAGAGTTCTCAGTGGGATTTCTTCTGAATCTAATCTAGATGATCATGTAGAGAGCAGAACGTTTGATGACAGATCCAGCAACCTGAAATGTTACTCTCCTTAGTAATGGCCTTGGAGATACGGCTATGTCTTTCTGGCCAATACCAAAGTAAAGGGAAGAAAGAAAAGAGGATTTCATATTTAACTGAAGGAGGAAGTCTTCGGCTGACATCTTGGATAGAAGCAATCTCTCTTGATATCAGCTACTTCTCTTCCTTGTTAATTTGATTTGGAGGTCTCCAGGGTGAACTGTGGTGTTGGAGAAGACTCTTGAGAGTCCCTTGGACTGCAAGGAGATCCAACCAGTTCATTCTGAAGGAGATCAGCCTTGGGATTTCTTTGCAAGGAATGATGCTAAAGCTGAAACTCCAGTACTTTGGCCACCTCATGCGAAGAGTTGACTCATTGGAAAGGACCCTGATGCTGGGAGGGATTGGGGGCAGGAGGAGAAGGGGACGACCAAGGATGAGATGGCTGACCTTGTTAATTTGATTTGGAGGTCTCCAGGGTGAACTGTGGTGTTGGAGAAGACTCTTGAGAGTCCCTTGGACTGCAAGGAGATCCAACCAGTTCATTCTGAAGGAGATCAGCTTGGGATTTCTTTGCAAGGAATGATGCTAAAGCTGAAACTCCAGTACTTTGGCCACCTCATGCGAAGAGTTGACTCATTGGAAAGGACCCTGATGCTGGGAGGGATTGGGGGCAGGAGGAGAAGGGGACGACCAAGGATGAGATGGCTGGATGGCATCACTGACTCAATGGACGTGAGTCTAAGTGAACTCTGGGAGTTGGTGATGGACAAGGAAGCCTGGAGTGCTTGCGATTCATGGGGTTGCAGAGTCAGACACGACTGAGCAACTGAACTGCACTGAGGGTTTGTACAGGACCAGGTGACAGGTGGAATTTTCCTTAGCTGTGAGATATTTGTACACCCAGTACCTTCTGGTTTTGCATCAGTGGCAGTGGTCAGGATGGATTAAGTAGGCAGCATAGTTATTGACAACTAGATTTGATTCTATATCAAAAGCAGATATTTTGGAAAGAAACATGAAGCTGGATTTCTACTTCTGGCTTTTCACTTTCTAGCCATGTTACTTTAGACAAGTGACTTCATTTCTCTGAGCCTCAGTGTTCTCATCTATAAATTGGGAAAGTAATATCTACCTCATGGACGTAGGTGTTAAATGACATATGAAAAGTCCTGGCATGAAATAGATGCTAATTTATGACCATTCCTAGTTTTTCTCTTTTTTAAAATTAACATTCTACTCCAAAAGGTCATCCAGCAATTTAGATACCTCCAGTGAAAGGAACCTGACCACTTCCCTGGGAATCTTATTCTGATCCAACACAGAACAACCCTGGTTATTAGAAAGTTAACTGGTCTTAATGAAATGCTTTCCTGAAGTCACTTCTCTGAGTTGACATAGGCTAAATCGAATCTCTATTTTATATCACTGATCTTTTTATATTACAAAGCTAATCATCATGACCTCCTTTTTTTCTTCTTCAAAGTAAACACCTACAGTTTCTTCAAACATCTCTCAAGTGGGAAGCCCATGAATTATTTTACTAGATTTGTGTCTTTGATAGTGACATTTATCATTTTTTTCTTTTTTAAAAATTTGACAAGAAGCAAATGTTCTCTGTATAAAAAGAAAAAACATACAGATTTAATAAAATGAAAATAATGATTTCTCGGGCAATTTTTGCTCTCTCGCAGTCCACCCTAGGGATCTTCATCCCTTTGCTGTCATGAGTTTTCTAGCACATGCTGCTGGGACCATCTTGATAGACTAGCTCTCCTGGCCTGAAATTGGGTGACAAAATAGAAATCATATTAACTTCCTCATTAGAGATAATTGAGAAATGGATGAAAAGAGTAATGCTGAACCCTTTACAAGATGTAGATCCCTCATTAATCTCCCTCATTTGGTGCTACCACTATCTAAAATTACAAATTCGCTGTACTTTCATCATATTCTTATAAAAGGAGAAAGCCTGCCCAGAGACTTTGAGGAATTAGAAGGGACTTGTATAAAAGTCAAAGTGTTAATTGCTCAGGCGTGTCCAACTCTTTGTGACCTCATGGACTGGAGCCTGCCAGGCTCCTCTGTCCATGGAATTCTCCAGGCAGCAATACTATAGTGTGTTGCCATTTTCTCCTCCAGGAGATCTTCCTGACCCAGGGATTGAACCCAAGTCTGTGGCATTGCAGGTGGACTGTTTATTGTCTGAGCTACCAAGGAAGCCCTGATGGCTCACACTTGTACAACACGCTCAAAAAGAACATCAGGTCTTTGTTCACAGAAATCATCACCTGTTTTGTAAGGTCAGGTAATTAGTCAGTTCATCCAGTTGTTATCTCCCATGACAGTCTTTTGTCTAGAACTTCTTATTGGTATCCTTGGGATTGTTTTGTTGAGGTATTTACTGAAAACATTACTTCTTGATTTGTACAGTGTGTTAAAGTTCAGGTTCAATCACCATCTCCCAAATTCTGGTCCTCAGGGTTGTGAATACCTAGAATACATTGGATGTTTAGAAAAGAAGCTTATGTAGACAGTATGGTCAGGGAAGATAAGCACACCAAATGCAGGAGTGGTTTGCCAGATTCCATCCACTAGATATAGTTATACAGTCCCAAATGTATTTGCTATAATATTAGTCCACTATACAGAGAAGGCAATGGCACCTCACTCCAGTACTCTTTTGCCTGGAAAATCCCATAGATGGAGGAGCCTGGTAGGCTTCAGTCCATGGGGTCGCTAAGAGTCGGACACGACTGAGCGACTTCACTTTCACTTTTCACTTTCATGCATTGGATAAGGAAATGGCAACCCACTCCAGTGTTCTTGCCTGGAGAATCCGAGGGATGGGGGAACCTGGTGGGCTGCTGTCTATGGGGTTGCACAGATTTGGACACAACTGAAGTGACTTAGCAGCAGCAGCAGCAGTGGTCCAATATATGTAATAGCAAAATATTTGTGGTCTCTATCAGAGTCTTGAAAGACAGCTCAAGAAGGAGTGATTGTGAGGTCTAACTTTGCTTGTTTCCCTCACGGCTCCACTATTTCTTTTTCTTTCCAACCTCAAATCCTCCTTTTTACGAAACTGAACATTTCCTTTACTCACTGCTAGTGACCTGATTCTAGGTGTCCATTGAGTTGATAAAGTTCCAGATTTGTAGCTGACGTGGAACGTACTCCCACCTCCAGAAGGTATGCAGCTCTGCAGTTCACAGTGAAAAGTGTGGAGGACAAAATGAGGACCATAGACGAAGACTGGAATCAGAAGCTCTTGAGTATCTAGGCTTAGATTGCAAGTCATGGGATAGCATTTTCTTCCTGGATTGTTTATTGGTTTTTCTTGGGAAAGAGTATGAAAGTCAAGAGGAGTTTGCCTTCCCAGAACTTGAGAGCTCCACAAACCTCTGTAGTATAAACCCAAACTGCTCGTAGACTATTAAGTATCACTAAGGTGGGAATTTCTGTACCGTTCATCATTGTGTCTTCAGCTCCTGGCATTTAATGGTGCTCAATAAATGCCTCTTGGATAAATAAAGGATTAAATAATCTGTAAAAGTTAGATGGCATTGTTTGCTTTGTATCTTATGTTTAATTTGTTTTTCCTTCTTCCTACTTAGTTTTGCCAAGTTTTTTGAAAATTCTGTGCTCTCTCATATATATAGGCGTTACGTTTTAGAAAATGTTTGTCAATAGTTGGGCCAGACATTGAAAGTGACATTTGGACATGACATATTCTTGGAGCTATTAAGGGAATGGAGTTGGGGCAGAAGTGTGACTGGAAAAAAGAGAAAGAGGCAACATGAGGTCTGGTCCACCAATCTAGGTCCATCCATGCTGGAATATTTTTAACTTTAAATTTATTTATTTTTAATTGGAGGATAATTGCTTTACAATATTGTGTTGGTGTCTCCCATACATCAGCATGCATCAGCCATAGTATACATATGTCCCACCCGCCCTCTGCCCCGGCACCTTGAACCACCCTCCCACCTCCTGGCCCATTCCCTGCCCTCTAGGGTATCACAGAGCACGTTTGAGCTCCTTGCTTCATAGAGTATATTCCCACTGGCTGTCTATTTTACACATGATAATGTATGTGTTTCAGTGTGACTCTTCCAATTCATCCCTCCCTCTCTTCCTTCCACTGTGTTCACAAGTCTGTTCTCTGTGTCTGTGTCTCCACTGCTGCTGTGTAAATACGTTCATCAGTACCATCTTTCTATATTCCGTATATATGCGTTAATATACCATATTTGTTTTTCTCTTTCTGATTTTCTTCACTCTGTGTAATGGGTTCTAAATTCACCCACCTCATTAGAAGTGACTCAAATGTGTTCCTTTTCATGGCTGAATAATATTCTATTGTATATATGCACACAACTTCTTTATCCATTCATCTGTCAGCAGACATCTTGTTTCCATGTCCTAGCTCATGGAATAGTCATGTTGGAATTTTAATCTTTGTTTTAGATAGGATGCTGATTGCTTCATATACAGGGCATTCTTCAAAGCTGCCGTTCTTTCTTTAAGTAAACTATCAGAGGCAGAGTGAAGATGGTTGAAAACTAAGCTGCTTGGAATCTTAGGCCAATAAAAGGTGAAAAGCCAAAAAAGTTTCATGTGAAGAGAAGGAAAGCACTTCAGTACCCATCGAGACAACTTTTCAATGCTCTGACCCTGCAGTGGAGCAGCCTCACTTCAGAAATCACTTTGCTTTTGGAGTTTTAAAATAACAGTTTGAAAAGGGTTCTCCCACCCCCCGGGACTGGATGAATAACACAAGCAAACCACCTTAGGACAGAGTGAGTGAGGATTGCCTTAAATCTAAGTGGACGCTTTATCCAAAAGGTTCTTTTGTAAGGTTGTATCACCTCGGCTCTTGAACACAGCACAGCCTTCAGAAGCTCCAGGCATAAGAACAAGTACAGGATCTGGTCACCAGACTTCATCCAGGGTCCCACATATTCACTCTTAGTCCTTAAGCAGTCTTCCTTCATCTTGATGCAGAATATCTCCCGGAGGTGGTTGTCTGCAGAAGGACTGAGCAGGCACAGTGAGAGTCAGTTTGTCTGGGGTTTCCCCAGCCTCTATCACCTAAGCATCTAATCTCATTGTCCTTCAAACCCTCACTCAGCCCCTGCCCCACATCACGTTGGATGGTCCCATCGTCCTGACTGATTCCAGACTTGTGCCCTGGGGGATAATCCTAGTCTTGTTCAAGGCAGAGAGGGAAAGAAGTGTGGACAGTGCTTCCTTCCCAGACAGAAGACTCTGTGGTCATGGCTGATCTCCTTGAGAGACATTCCACCCTTTGGAGGGAAGAATAGTTACATTGGCTCTCTTGTTAGGAGAGTAGCTGGTGTGCCCTTCCTCCCTTTGCCCAGCTCTCCCCAGGAGACTTCTATGAGTTCTGATTTTTTTAAGAAGAGGGGAGGTCAGGCTAATGGTGCCAGAGCTCTTTAGGGCTGGACAAAGGCTCCCCGGGGAGGCGGACATCCACCTTTCTAAAGCTTGTTAAGGAAGAGCAAAGGAGAGTGCACAATCAGAATTAAAATGAATTGCCTTGGATAGCCAGGATGAAAGGTAAAGGATTTGTGAAAGATTTCTTGGGTCTTTCTTTTTTGAAAAAGATAACAGCCTCTAAAATAAGTAAGACTTTCTTCAAGGTCTAAAGACCCCATGGTCTCACTTTGAGCTTTCAGTGACAACACCCCTGATGCTTATTTCAAGAGAGGCCTTTGGAATTGATAACTTAAGGGGAGGCACAGAACATGGGGAAAAAGGAAAAGAACAGGGGCATGAACCACCCCCCCAAAAAAATTCCTGACATGATTTATTTACCCTAAAAGGGATAACTACTTAACATATAATATTCATAAAGTTAGTTTTGAATCATAAAATAAATTACTGCCTTATCACTTAATTTAATGAAAGCAACTTTAAAGAATAATAATTATGGGAGAAATAGAAACTGAATGAAAAAAAAAAAACAATATACTGAGTGCCATTGCACGGAGGTGGGCTATTACTATCAAATTAAATTTTGACCTCCCCTGGCCCCATACCAAACATTATAACCTTGTTCCTCCTCTGCTCAGGGGGCCTCTGTGAATGCAAGTGTGCTGGTCTTCAGGAACAGGGCACACGCTGAAGTGTTAGGAAGCCTCCAGAGGCCCCGGGGCCATTCACGGACTGTTTGGTTGTGCGGTAAGACCACAGGGGAGCTAATTGCTTATTATGAGATGTGAGTTGTTATAGGGATGGGGGTGGGGAGAGGCTGGGGAGGAGAATGGAGATTTTATTACAGTTTGATAAAGAGTCTAATTCCCACAGCCTCATCTAAAATTGGCATAGCACAGAGTTTGTTTCCCTGTGGGAATAGGCTTGCCCTTAGTGACAACCTACCCTAATTTCTGATAGTCAAAAATGACTTCTTTCTTTACTTTGTTATTCAGTACCTCAAAGGCCATGGCCACTAGACTAGGTGCTGATGCTAGAGAAAATTTCTTTTCTAAAAAAGAAACTATATAAAGATTTTTAAAATTGAGATAGCAGTACCCTCTCTTCCATCTCATAGAATCTTTGTGAGAATCAAATAAGAGTGAATCTAACAGGATGGGGTCAGCTGTTCTGGTTTTGATTGAAAGGGTCCAGCCACTGGGCTCGGCCCCTGGATGTGAAGGGAAGCCTGTGAGAAAAGCAGGCTACACTGCAAAGCTCAGCTCTCTGGGCTGCTCCAGCAAACACACAGAACATTTCTTAAATTCATTCCAGGAATTCCATCAGCGATAAATGTGGCCGCCGTACAAGCTTCGTAGTCAGAATGCCTTCTCTAGTTGGCAGATGGAAATGTTTTCTAGTTTTGAAAGCTTTACCTTCCATTACCTTCTCTCCTATTTTCCTCACTGTTTTTCTCATCTTGCAAGTCTCACAGTAGAGAGAGGAAAAAAAGTCAAATGCTAAAATGCAGCTGTTTGTGAGTAGGTGAGGAAAACAGAGTTTAATAAGAGAGAGAGGAATTCCTGAACTTGATTGGGGTTAACAGGCACCAGTGTTTTGGCTGCAGATTTACAGTCACAAAGTGGGGTCGTTATCTGCTGACGTATGGGTCGCCCAGGCTACCTACCTACTGGGTCATGGTGTGGGTGTCTGGCTGTATGTGGTGGGAAAAGAAGGCGCGTGAGAGGCTCTGGCACAGGCCTGTGGGCACGTGGACCTGCCCTCCAGGCCCCTTCCTCCAGGTGCCCTGCAGCATCCGCATCACGGGCCAGTGGGATGGGACAGGCGTTTCAGCTGTTATTTAGGTCCACAGGCATCCCACCGGGGATGAAAGATGGTTCCCAAAGAAACCGTTCCTCCTTGGGGACGATCACATACTTGGAAGAGATTGAAAGACGCAGTTAATTTAGCAAATCCTCCTGCCATCTCTCTGGGAGATGGCCTTTCTTCTGTATAAATAGTATCATGATATCCAGTACAGGGAGAGCCTGGCAGGCATGCAGGAAAACATGCTTCTAAATTTGGGGTAAGGGAGGGACTCTTAATTAGAGCTCAGGAAACACAAATCATAAAAAAAGGTAATTTTGATATTACAATTATATTTTCTGTTTATTATGAAATACTACAAGGACAATGCAAAGTCTGAAAGATATTTGAAATATGTATAAGCTCCTCTCCCCAGTAAAAGAATTAATATACAGAATGATACAAAATTCTCAAAACACTAATAAATAGAGTAAGCAGTGGGAGCAGGGGATTGAGATATGGACAGATGATCAGTAAAAATGTAGCAAAGAATTCATGGAAGAAATATGAATAGTCGGTAAAAATATGTCAAAATGTTCTGTGCCAGTGGTGAACGTGGAAATCCAAGCTAAAACTACACAATTCACACCAATGAGACCAGTAAAAATGAAAACATCTGATGGTACGTGTTGGCAAGGATGTGGATACACAAGAATACTTTGTTGGTGAATATGTGTACTGGTACAACTTCTTTGAAAAACAGTTTGACAATAACCAATAATGCTGAAGTTGCTCAAATTCCCTGAGTTGATAGCTTGACTTCTTGGTTTGTACCAGTGAGGTATTTGAACATGCATGCCAGCAAACAGGTAGGAAACACTCATACAGCATTGCTTCTTATAGACTGAGACCAATATAGACGCCCATCACCTGGAGAGTGGATGCTGCAATTCTGATATATTCAAACACCAATTTAAAAAGACGAAGCATACAACACATTAGTGAAGTGAAAGAACTAGAGCGACATATATTAAACATAATTGAGAGGAATTCACTAGATCCATGTGAAATATATACGCTGCTGCTGCTTAGTCGCTTCAGTCATATCTGACTCTGTGCCACCCTGTGGCCAGTAGCCCGCAGGGTCCTCTGTCCATGGAATTCTCCAGGCAAGAGTACTGGAGAGGGTTGCCATGCCCTCCTCCAGGGAATCTTCCCAACCCAGGGATGGAACCCTGGTCTCCTGCATTGCAGGCAGATTCTTTACCATCGAGCCACCAGGGAAGCCCAAAATATGTGTATTTCATTTATAATTTACATTTGTGGAAAACATGCAAAACAGTGCTACATACTGCAAAATTCAGAAACATTTCAGTTAGTATGTGAACAAAGGTATAGGGATTTAAAAAACCACTAAATTTAAGAAAATAATTTTCTGGGAAAGGAAGAGAATTGGGGAGAGGTCCAAAGAGGTATTTAGTTCTGCAGACAATTTTTAGTCCTTATTAGGGATGCAGATGCATGCATATTCAATATATTATTTTAATATCTATCTGTATACCTTAAATAAAGCAAATTACTTTTTTAAAAAAAGAGGTCCTGGTAGCAAGTAGCATATTGCAAGACTCTTCTTTCCCTTCCCCAGAGCAAAAGGCAATGGCACCCCACTCTGGTACTCTTGCCTGGAAAATCCCATGGACAGAGGAGCCTGGTAGGCTGCAGTCCATGGGGTCACTAAGAGTTGGATTTGACTGAGCGACTTCACTTTCACTTTTCACTTTCATGCATTGGAGAAGGAAATGGCAACCCACTCCAGTGTTCTTGCCTGGAGAATCCCCAGGGACGAGGGAGCCTGGTAGGCTGCCGTCTATGGGGTAGCACAGAGTCGGACACAACTGAAGTGACTTAGCAGCAGCAGCAGAGCAAAAATTTGCTTTCAGGAACATTCTCCGCACTTTTCCATTCCAAGATGTAACAAGAATAGAGAACAGGGAATACCAGCAAGAAACAGAAAAAAAAAAACTCATTTCACATCAGGAAGATATGATGCCGTGGCTAAATGGACCTGTCCACTGTATGAAGAGGATGTTTGTTTTTGTCTTGGGTGTCTAACCACCTTTCATTCCTTCTCTTTTTTTCTCAAATATATTCAAATATATCTCAAATACATTTCCCTCTGAAAGACTCTCCCTACTGCATTCACAATCTACGTGTCTGCAGAGACTTCTGTGGAAGATGTGACTGAAGTAAAAGCTAGTCCTCAGGCAACAATGACTTATTCAAGCATATATTGTTCAGTCAAAGTCAATGAGATACAAAAGATTTTGCAGGGAGTCATTGCAAAGAAGCTCTTGCCTTTTCCCCTCCACTAGCTGAGACCAGGAGAGAATGTAAGTTCCAAAGCTGAAACAGCTTCTCTTTGACTGGGAGGCTTTCCTGCTAGTCTGAGCATGAGAGCTGTGAAGCGGAAATCGAAGTGAGTAAACAGAGTAAGGGAAACTAGGTCCTGGTGGATGTCAGCTTTTCCAGTTAAACTGAGTTTGACACCAGCCCTACTTCCGAGCTCTTCAGAACTGAAGGTCAATACACTCCCCTTTCTTGCAACCCAACTGATCTTAACTGATAACTTTTTCATTAGCAGTAACATATCTAAATGAACCCCCCTGTTAGTAACATGAACAATCACAATTTTGGCTGAAATGAGAGCTGTCTGTCCTCCATGCCCACCCATCTCCCACCTGCCAGGTCATCAGTTCCCTGGGGTCCCTCTCCTAACACCTTAGCATCGAATAATAGAGGGAACACAGCTGGCTCCACTCAGATCCAATACTTAGTCCTTTTATCACAGAAATCGTCTAATCAAAACAACTAAAACTGCCTCCCCAGAAATTAAATCCTTCTTTTGACTAGAGACACTTGTACCAGCCAAAAACACTTGATGAAGACCCAGTGAGGGGGTCATTGTTGTCTTCACTTTGAATATCTGAGAAAAATGAGGGAAACTGGAGATCAGTCCATGAGGAGGTAATTTGTTTCTACTGTCGGGTGTTTCACAACACAGGTGATGGGCTAAATTTAAACAGCATGTGCCCAGACTAATGAAAATCAAAGTTCAAGGGCTCCTTTCAATTCTGATTAACAATCCACCCATTTGTAAGGATTTATTGACTAGCTGGGGAATATTTAAAATTTGCATTTCACTTGCCACTTAAGAATTTTTTTCCAAGACCGTTTAATCTTCTTTCCTCTTTCTCTGTTCTTTAAAAGGTCTTGACTTGCTATTCTTAAATGAAATTATCCTTGTCTACTTCCTCTTCAGCAAAATGAAACCAACTTTAAATAACTCACCTAGATGGCTGAGTTTTAAAACTTTTTGAACAAATACTTTCTCTCAGAGTCCCTGTGTGTTGAGATGTTTTATTCTATCCTATTCCATTCCATTCTATTTTAAAATATCTTGGTCAAGACTCACTAAATTGGCTGCTGTTGAAATGACTGATCTCTTCCAGAGTTGTCTAATATTTGTTTAGGAAAATCTTGACTCAGAAAGCCCTTTTGTTTCCTTTAGCTTCCTTCATCTTATATCTAATCTAAGAATATTTTTAATCAGTCCATGAAAGTTACAGTACATGGAAGTCTTATATTTCTATGAGTTTCCCTGCACTTGGCTCCAAAGGGAGCTTTGTGGTCATCTGGCATTGGCACCCCACTCCAGTACTCGTGCCTGGAAAATCCCATGGACAGAGGAGCCTGGTAAGCTGCAGTCCATGGGGTCGCTAGTCAGACACGACTGAACGATTTCACTTTCACTTTTCACTTTCATGCATTGGAGAAGGAAATGGCAACCCACTCCAGTGTTCTTGCCTGGAGAATCCCAGGGATGGGGGAGCCTGGTGGGCTGCCGTCTATGGGGTCGCACAGAGTCAGACACGATTGAAGCGACTTAGCAGCAGCAGCAGCAGCAGCCTTTTGACTGTAGGTGCATTTGATATCCTTTTGTTCTGCATAAAGAAGACTGATACTACATTTCTCAGTCTTTTTCTCAACTACCAGTTAAGTTTATCCAAGAGGACACATTGGCGATTGAGCCACAGGCAGGGGAGAGCCATATTTCTTGTTCTCTTTTAACACTGGCTGTGTCTCCTACAGGATTTCCACTCTTGTTGGAAGTGTCTCTTCTGATTCTGGTGTCTACCTGATAGACTCAGCTCCTGACCTCTGTTAGTGCTTCATCACGTTGTTCTTTGGCCCTAGGAACAGCAGCAGCTTTTTGCTGGTATTAATCACTGAATTGCTTTCCATCCCCTTATTTGGCTTTGTGATGCTCCCAGTAATCTTGTTAACTAGTTTTCATACTAAATTCCTTCTACAAATGAACTTGCACTCACTATTTCTTTGACTGATACATTAGATTGATATATATCAGGATTGGATTACACTTGCTATTAATTTGACTCACATTTTGAACTTTAGTTCTGGGAATGGGTGGGCTTGAGTGTCCAATATTTGAAAGCAATGAGTATCATAGAAAAGTGAGTCTGACATTCCGCATGAAGTTTTTTCTGGAGGCATTTACCAATTCCTAAGAGGCTGAGAAACCAAAGGGATATTTGAAATATTAAAAAACTGAGAGATGTATGTAATATCAAAGAGAGAGAGAGATTGGAAGGCAAACTTTAGGAGAGAGAGGGAGAATTTTAAAGCCTGTCATGGAGGAAGGATCTGGGAAACAACACAGACATTTAGTTGAGACCCTTGAACCGCTCCTCTTAAGAGTTAGAGCAAACTGGAAGGAGGCCAGTCCTCACAAAGCCAGAAACAGAAGCTGAAGCCATCTTAACTCCTGATGAAATCAATGTGGACTTCTCAAGGTAGTCTGTCAGAAGAAAATCCAATTCTATCTGGAAGACTATAAATCACCTAAAGCCACTATATTTTAAAAATATACAATAAAACTAACTAAATATGACAGGAAAAAAAACACGACCATGTGGCTGAAAATCACGGAAAAAAGAGAAAAGGAACAGAGCCATAATGGGGAAAAAAAAAACACAACCTTTCAGATATACAATGTAACTCCAGCATTTGGAGTTATCAGAGAGGTACTATATAGAAACAATAGTTCCTGTGTTCAAGAAAATAAAAAGTTTCAGTGGAGAACTGCAACCTATAAAAGAATAAAATGGAAATTTTAGAATTGAAATAATTCCAGTAGATGGGCGCATCAGAAGTTTGTTGCAACAGAACTAATCATGAATTGAGAGTGAAATAAAATATGCAGTAGCAAATATGTAGATTGAATCACAAAGATAAATATATGAAGGAAAAAACCGTAGCAGGCTAAGAGGTCTAAACATGTGTAACTGAAATCTCAGGAAGAAAGGAGAGAGAGAGGGAGACAAAGAGGGGTGTGGGAACTGTAAGAAATGTTTGAAGAGTTATAAGCTAAGAATTTCACAAAATTTAATGAAAGACCTGAAGACCAAAATCAAGCGATTCTGCAAGCCATAGCAGAATAAATCTGAAATCAACACTTCAATACAGTATAGTAAAACTGCTGTAACCAAAGTCAAAATGAAAACTTAAATGGAGCCAGAGGAAAAGAAGGCTCATTAAATTCACAGTAGCAGCAGTAAGACTGACACAAACGACAGAGGGTAAAACAAGACCGAATTCTAGAGGAAAACATTCGCTGACCTGTTGTTCAATATTGCAAAAATGGTGGAAAAACACTTTACAGACAAAGAAAATTTATTGCCAGTAGTCCCACAATAAAATAAAAAATAAATTGTGAAAAGAGATACATCATGATGTTTAAAGGCTTTGCTCAGTTGGAAATTATAGAAACATAAATTTATACTTAAGATTAATTACACAAGCTTAAATACATACATAAGGCAAAATGATATATGTAAAAGATCTTGACAAATCCAAAATCATAGTGAAGATTTTAGCATCTCTCTTACAGTAACTGATAAGAAATCAGTGGAACTATAGAAGACTTTCATAATAACAAAAAAATGTAAATTAACAAATAGAAACAAATGTCTGATTATGTAAATATAATCAAACCCTCCAGAATGTATTATATTTTACACACGAAATTTTTATCAAAATAGACCACATGATGGGCCTGAAAGCCACATCCACAAATTTCAAAAAATTGAAGTCAAACAGAATATATTCTCTGACCATAGTGGAATGCATCTAGAAATAAAATCCCCAAATTCTTAAATATCAAGTAAAGCATATTTAAATAAACAATGGGCCAAAGAATAAATCACAATGCAAATCTGAAAATATTTTGACTCAAATAACCATGAAAATGTAGCATTTAAATACTTGTGGGCTGCAACTAAAGATATGCTTAGAGAAATCTTACAACGTTATAAAAGACTGAAACTAGATGTTCTAAGCATGTATCACAAAAAGTCAGGGGAAAAAGACACGAAAGAAGGAGTATTTTATTTATTTATAATTTATTTTATCTATAGTACTTGATTTAAAATTAACAAAGTCAAATACTATTTCTGTGCATGCTCAGTTGCTTCAGTCATCTCCGACTGTTTGTGACCCCATGGACTGTAGCCCACCAGGCTCCTCGTCCATGAGCTTTTCCAGGCAAAGATACTGGAGTGGGTTGCCATTTCCTCCTCCAGGCGATCTTCCCCACCCAGGGATCGAGTGTGTGAGAGCAGGCAAGGGCTACTGTTGGTTAAATGACCCAATGAGTGAATATGCAAAGGGCCTGGAACCAGGCGTGGTGTATCACTGACACTCAGTACAGATTCTGAGTGGATCCCATAGGTTCTACCTCCAAAAGTCATTCTTCATCTTGTGTTTCTCCATCTTCACCAACTTTGCCACATCCAAGCCTCCATAACCTCTGGCCTGAGCAACTAACCAGTTCCCAACTGGCTTCCCAATTTCCACACTTGCCCTTATGGCTCAACCTGCCCACTAGTTATCTTTGCAAAATGTGGACCAGAATTGTGTCCCTCCCTGCCTAAAACCTTCTGATGGTGTCCCATTGCTTGTGCCTGCAGCCTCCCAGGTCCTAAATGATTTGGCCCTGCCCACATGATGATGTGTTGACTAATCTAGAGCCAGACATCTTGGAATGTGAAGTCAACTGGGCCTTAGAAAGCATCACTACAAACAAAGCTAGTGGAGGTGATGGAATTCCAGTTGAGCTACTTCAAATCCTGAAAGATGATGCTGTGAAAGTGCTGCACTCAATTTGCCAGCAAATTTGGAAAACTCAGCAGTGGCCACAGGACTGGAAAAGGTCAGTTTTCATCCCAATTCCAAAGAAAGGCAATGCCAAAGAATGCTCCAACTACCGCACAATTGCACTCATCTCACATGCTAGTAAAGTAATGCTCAAAATTCTCCAAGCCAGACTTCAGCAATATGTGAACCATGAACTCCCTGATGTTCAAGCTGGTTTTAGAAAAGGCAGAGGAACCAGAGATCAAATTGCCAACATCCGCTGGATCATGGAAAAAGCAAGAGAGTTCCAGAAAAACATCTATTTCTGCTTTATTGACTATGCCAAAGCCTTTGACTGTGTGGATCACAGTAAACTGTGGAAAATTCTGAAAGAGATGGGAATACCAGACCACCTGACCTGCCTCTTGAGAAATCTGTATGCAGGTCAGGAAGCAACAGTTAGAACTGGACATGGAACAACAGACTGGTTCCAAATAGGAAAAGGAGTACGTCAAGGCTGTATATTGTCACCCTGCTTATTTAACTTATATGCAGAGTACATCATGAGAAATGCTGGACTGGAAGAAACACAAGCTGGAATCAAGATTGCTGGGAGAAATATCAATAATCTCAGATATGCAGATGACACCACCCTTATGGCAGAAAGTGAGGAGGAGCTAAAAAGCCTCTTGTTGAAAGTGAAAGAGGAGAGTGGAAAAGTTGGCTTAAAGCTCAACATTCAGAAAACGAAGATCATGGCATCTGGCCCCATCACTTCATGGGAAATAGATGGGGAAACAGTAGAAACAGTGTCAGACTTTGTTTTTTTGGGCTCCAAAATCACTGCAGATGGTGACTGCAGCCATGAAATTAAAAGGCGCTTACTCCTTGGAAGAAAAGTTATGACCAACCTAGATAGTATATTCAAAAGCAGAGACATTACTTTGCCGACTAAGGTCCGTCTAGTCAAGGCTATGGTTTTTCCTGTGGTCATGTATGGATGTGAGAGTTGGACTGTGAAGAAGGCTGAGCGCCGAAGAATTGATGCTTTTGAACTGTGGTGTTGGAGAAGACTCTTGAGAGTCCCTTGGACTGCAAGGAGATCCAACCAGTCCATTCTGAGGGAGATCAACCCTGGGATTTCTTTGGAAGGAATGATGCTAAAACTGAAGCTCCAGTACTTTGGCCACCTTATGTGAAGAGCTGACTCATTGGAAAAGACCCTGATGCTGGGAGGGATTGGGGGCAGGAGGAGAAGGGGACGACAGAGGATGAGATGGCTGGATGGCATCACGGACTCGATGGACATGAGTCTGAGTGAACTCTGGGAGTTGGTGATGGACAGGGAGGCCTGGCGTACTGCGATTCATGGGGTCGCAAGGAGTCGGACACGACTGCGCGACTGAACTGAACTGAACTGAACCTCACTAATCTCTCCTGGAGCTATTCTATTTCTGTGAAACATTATTAAAATTGACGTTTCCTTAGCAAAAATGAACATGAGAGTAAAGAGAGGATTATATTACCTCTATCTGAAATTAAAAAAAAATAGAACATAACTATAGATTTAACATATATTAAAATGTTAATAAGAAATACAACTGTGGGACTTCCCTGGCTGTTGCAGTGGTTTAGACTCTAAGCTTCCAAGACAGGGGGTGTATGTTTGATCCCTGATCCAGGGAAACTGGAACCCCACATACCATGCAGCCTGTCTAAAAAATAGAAAAGAAATACAGTTGCCATTGTATATGAAAAAGGAAGACCTTTCATATCAGAGTCATGAGCTGAGGAGAAAAAAGGACTTCTATGATTAAACAGAAATGATCAAGTGGGAGCTGTTCCAAGGGAACAGAACTGAGCTCTGCAGTGAGCACCTCTTCTGAGGTCCACTGATTTCTCTGCTTTCATGTGTCACTCCCATCCCCCTCCTACTCCTCCCCACACTTTAGTCCAGGAGGCTTTTGGAAGGAGACCACCATATGTCTCCCATGTATGGCGCTTACACACAAGATATCATCCCGTCACTTAAGGACTAGTGATGCTGCAAACCAAAGCTGAGATTCTGGCCCTAATTGACTCCCACTTGATTCCCTCATCACATTCTTTTCCCAAGGCAATGACCTTGTAAAAATGAATTACCTGGAGAAAGGAAAAATAATTAACAATTCAAAAAATACCTTTTAGTCAAATTTGGCCTGTCACTGCCTATTTTCAATTCTGGTTTTATATCTTCTAGAGTATTCTTGCAGTTAATACATCAGCTTATAAAAAAATTTTTTTTAAATCTTTTAAGCAGAGTTCCAGCTGAAGTTAAGTATCTTTAATATGATTATAATTCAAGCACTTCTCAGAGGAAGCTGCATCTAAAAACCTCTCATGCAACATGCATAGTATTTGAAGAGTCATATTCAGATAGCAGTCAGGCCAGATATTTTGTTAACTATCCTTTAAGATTCAAAAAAATTATACTTGTTTGCTTTCTTCAGAAGACTTTACATTTATTTCAATGGGATGTAAAGGAAATATATGCATGAAATGTAGTAGATCTGTTGATTTCTGGTTGGTTTCATTCATATATATAAAGGCTGTATTAGGTCACACAGAGTCGGACACAACTGAAGTGACTTAGCAGCAGCAGCAGGCCTTCCTTGCTGCTTGCAGGCTTTCTCTAGTTTCGGCGAGCAGGAGCTACTCTTTGTTTTGGTACACGGGCTTCTTGTTGCGATGCCTTCTCTTTTTGCAGAGCGGGGGCTCTAGGCATGCAGGCTCTACTGGCTTCAGTATGCAGGCTCAGTGGTTGCAGCACGCGGGCCCTGGAATGCACAAGTTTCAGCAGTTGTGGCATGTGGACTCAGCAGTTGTGGCATGAGGGCTTAGCTGTCCTGCACCATGTGATATCTCCTGGACCAGGGATCGAACCCATGTCCCATGCTGTCCCCTGTATTTGCAAGCAGATTCTTAACCACTGAACCTCTTTGGGAAGCCCCAATATTGTCCCACTACTCCAAAATTAAGAAGTCTCAGTGGTGCTCAATTTCCCACCAAGAAACATTTTTCAAATGCCTTGAATTTAAAACAAAAATCCATTCACTCCGGCCTACCTCTGCTTATTTGTATAGAATTATTCTTTCTTTATGAGCTAATTAGAAATGTAATTTGGATTTGTTTTTAATCCATGCAAGCCTTAAGCTATATTCTCACTGATTTCACTGAGTGCTTAACTTTAATAGGAGCAATAGGACACAATTCTTATTTTCACCTCAGAGTTCTAGTCTCTTGACTTTGGTTTTCAGAGTTAAGATGATATAGTGATTTCAGTACTCAAATGAACATTAAGTGTGCAAAATCTTTGGTTCCCCATGTCTCTTCCTTTTTAATCTTTCCCAGATGCCGGATATAGTCTGCACTTAGATGTGAGAAAGGCTCGTGGGAGCTTTCACTCCTGATTCACAGCCCTAAGGACACCAAAAGCTGGGCTTCCTTCTTTTGAATCCCCAAAACCCCTCCTTGGTGACATTCTACACAGATAAATAAGCTCCTGGTAATTCCTCATTGCTGAGACTCCGCAGTGGCCAGGGATATCTGAGGCTTTAAAACCACCTTATCCAACCTTCATGGCCCAGAGCCTTTTTAGTGAGGAAATTAGATAGTCTTCCCAATAAAGGAAAAAAGGATTTCCCATCAAAATGGATAGTACATTTTTTGACTAGCTTGTCTAATCTACCTTTCAACAAACATACTTTTGTCATGGACACACATTTTCCATATCTTCAATGGCAGCTGATACATGGAAGTTTAATTCCAGGCATACTATAGATTGATGGGAGCCTAGATGAGTTATCTATTTAAGCCTCCCCTCCGCCTCTCCTAGAACATAAGATTAAAAGTAGAGTTAATCCAGGTAAACCATGTGCAAGGGAAACCTACTTAGTATGTTTCATCCAGGATTATTTTAGTTACTACTGCTGCCTAACAAATTCCTCTAAAATTTAAGAAAATGCTAGTAGCTCAGCTGTGTCTGACTCTTTGCAATCCCATGGACTGTAGCCCACAAGGCTCCTCTGTTCATGGGATTATCCCAGTAAGAATACTGAAGTGGGTTGCCATTTCCTTCTCCAGGGTCTTCCCAACCCAAGATTGAATTCAGGCCTCCCACATTGCAGACAGATTCTTTACCACTGAGCCACCTGTAGACCACCTCTGTTTTGCTCAAAATCTTATGGGTCAGAAATTTGAGAGGCTCATATTACTTGGGTACAGTCAGATACTGGCTAGAGCTGCAAGACTATGAAAGCCTGACAGGCTGGATATGCAGAACAACTCATTCACAAAACTGATAGTGATTGTTGGTTTTCCACTGGGAATTCATCTGAGCTGTTGAACTGGTGTATGTCCATACATGACCTTTTTATCGTGTTGGTCTCAGCATAGTTGGACATTTTGCACAATGACTCAGGGCTCCATAAGTCAGTATCCTGGATCATAAGAACAGAGACTACATCACCTTCTATGACTCAGCCTTACAAGTCACATAGCATCACTCGTCCACATTCTGTTGATTCCATAGGAGTCACATTCTTGCCAAGATTCAAGAGAGATTGGATAAAGACTATATCTGTTGATGCTAAAGAGCAGGGTCGGTGATGGGGATGGGGGATGAAAGTGTTCGAATCAATGTGGGGAAATATAATTTGTTTCAAAGATAATACAATATTAGAATCGGCAGGTGGACCAAGATGTGCCCAAAAAGTCACTGCTGAGTGTATAAGTGGAAAAGGCCGCTGAGACTCCAGTAAGCCTGCACGGAGGCCAAGCAGAAGCTGAAGCTGAGGCCAGGAGGATGACTTAGGTGTCCATTTTTCCCTCTCAAAAAATGCACAGACACCAACTGGACAAGAAGCCTCCTTGGTCTCCCACTTCTGGTCCCCCTTGAGGATCTGACCAAGAGGACTTCAAGAAATGAGACTAAGACGGAAGAAATTCCCATTTTATATGGCATTCATAGAAAGTAGAGTCATAGAAAATATTGATTAAATTTGGTACCTACAAATTGCAGTAATGACTATGTCTTTGGGAAAACTCTGAAAATTAATGGAGAAACCGGGTAGATCCTTCCTCAAATGATGGGTGACATATCAGTTTGAGTAGAGAGAGGAAGAAGAGGCTTGTGACAAAGTTGCCCAATCATGGAGTGATAGAGTTTCATTTGTGTGTCTTTTCAGAGGCTGTCCTACTAAGTAGTGTTTTATAATTTTCTGAGGCTGAGTTTTTTCCCACTGGGGGGGAATGTGCTTTCTGTAATGCTTTAGAGACCCTCCTCTTTTGGGATATCTCACAGGAAATTTCCCATAGGGGCCTTGATTCTTTCTACAACTGGAGATGAAGCATGACCTCTGAAGATCAGCAAAAGATTGGGAGTTCATGTACACTCATGGCTAATTCATGTCAATGTGTAACAAAACGAATACAGTATTGTAAAGCAAAACAAACTAAAAAATAAAAATTAAAAAAAAAAGAGTGAAATTAATGTGTTCACTCATTAATGTGTGATCAAGACACAATTTGGGATGTCCTGTTGTCACATTTAATCTTCAGAACAACTCTGACATATCAAGAGTATTATTCTCCCTTGACAGATAAGAAATATGCTCATTGTTAAAGGATAGATTCTGAGTAAGGTTTTCATAGTTAGTGTTCTCTGTGTCATAATTTAAAAAAAAAAAAAAAGGCCTGTCAAATGCTGAAGTTCTGGTCTTCATCCTACTCTTCAGTGCTTTTTAGGGTCCCAGTGATGTTCAGAGGAAGATATTTGCTGTTAATACTTTTGTTTTTCTTGATCTTCTCTAAAGTGCTTTTTTGATTTCCTTCAACTCACAGAAGAAGCCTCAATATAAGAAAAACAAAGCCTGTGGCAAAATAGAAGTTATAGAGAATTCTGTTTGTAATCATGCTGACATCCAAACCTGGGCAGTCAATCCCTGAACTCAAAAGCAGGCAGTCATAAGACAGTTTGAATCATATAGGGCTACACATGGACTTCTACTCCAGCTTAGAGACAGAGGCTCTTTTACAGGGATCACTTCTGTGCAGATGAACATCACATGCCAAATGGGTCTACCCAAATTTTAATACATAAAATCATTTCAAGCCTGAGGTGACAGCGAACCAGAAGAGAGCATTCTAGGATTCCCTATTTATAGTTACAGATCTATGGTAACTATGAAATTAAATTCCAAAAATGGGATTTGACTGAAGGCTACTAAGTATTTTACTCATTTTTGCAAATCTGAAATGTGTTTGTATATCCAAAAAGGGGTGCTGAAATTCTACTGTGTGCCAAGCAATGAGGATGTATTGATATATAAAAAAGACATGATCTCTAGCCTCAGGAATCAGTCTAGTTGGGCAGGCATATAATACACAATTAAAAAATTATTGTGGGGAACAGTCTTTCAGAGCTATCTGCCTCTGGGGTTGCAGTCCTCATCTAGCCCCAAATAAAACAACTCACAACGCTTAAGTTGTACATCTTTTTTTTAGTCGACAATTATGGTGAACACGAAGGGGACCCTGAGTGGACTTCCTCCCTTTGACTGGACTCCACAAGGAACTGGAGCTTTGGTACCAGCAGTGGCCTCTTGTGCCCATCTGCCTCCTTGGGGAGTGCAGGTGAATTTGGGACAATCTAGGGTTGTTTCTCAGAGAATGCAATGGCACCCCACTCCAGTATTCTTGCCTGGAGAATCCCAGGGATGGGGGAGCCTGGTGGGCTGCCGTCTATGGGGTTGCACAGAATTGGACACAACTGAAGTAACTCAGCAGCAGCAGCAGCAGCAGGGTTGTTTCTGAAACATATTTCAGTAATCTGTCTTTGGATGACGATCAGATGCCTCACACATGACCTTCAATCAAGAATGGAAGAAGACAAAATTTAAGGAATTGTCTTCAACCTGGGTGGAAGAACCTTTGTATCAGGTAGTTTTAACTAGCTCACACCCAGTGAAATTGAAGGAAAACTGACTCTTGGGTTAACTCCCACTTCCAAAAGCCCCTAAACTGTACTGGTCCATAGAGAGGACCTCAGTTCAGTTCAGTTGCTCAGTCATGTCCGACTCTTTGCGACCCTATGAATTGCAGCACACCAGGCCTCCCTGTCCATTAGCAACTCCCAGAGTTCACTCAAACTCAGGTCCATCGAATCGGTGATGCCATCCAGCCATCTTATCCTCTGTCATCCCCTTTGCCTCCTGCCCCCAANGTGGATTCTTTACCATCTGAGTAACCAGGGAAACCCCTCACTCTCTTAGCTTCATTGTAACTCAGTTATCACTGTAAAGACCCTGTTTCCAAATAGTTAACACTCTAAGGAAATCAACCCTGAATATTCACTGGAAGGACTGATGCTGAAGTTGAAGCTCTAATACTTTGTCCACCTGATATAAAGAGCCAACTTATTGGAAAAAGACACTGATACTGGGAAAAATTGAAGGTAAAAGAAGGGGTCAGCAGAGGATGAGATAGATTGTATCACTGAGTCTATGGGCATGAATTTGAGCAAACTCTGGGAGATAGTGAAGGGCAAGGAAGTCTGGTGTGCTACAGTCCATGGGGTCGCAAAGAGTCAGACACGGCTGAACAACAACCAAGATACTGGAGGGGACACAATTATCCTATAGTAGTGTTGTATCTAAAATACTTCTGCCTAACCTAACTTCACAAAGATTTGTTTCAGTGTTTTCTTTCTAGAAATTGTATAGTTCATGTTTTAAACTTTAGATCTATGATCTCTTTAATTTCTATATGTGGTAAGAGGTATGGACTAAAGTGTGTGTTTGTTCATTGCATATGGCTGCCCAGTTGTTCCACCACCAGTTTTTCTAAAAGACTGTACTTTCTCCATTGAATTGCCTTTGCATCATGTCAAAACTGAGCTGTCCGTACTTGTGTGGGTCTACTTCTGGCCTCTTTAATTCATCTAACTTTATCCCAGTATCACACTGTCTTGACTACTGTAGCTGTTCCTTTCAAATAGATTCTCTCTCAATAGCTCTCATTCCCTCTGCACTTCCATCAGATCTTATTAGGCCTTTTAACCTTGAATGTTTATTAAAATTCCTCTCAAATTATCTGTGCCTTGTTACTGTTCTTCATTCTTTATAATTTCATTTGATCCTATTTTTAAATTATTTTACTCTTCAGCTTTGTTGAATTAGCTGTTGAACTTAGTTATTGAATTAAAAAATTTTAATTACGGACTTTGTTCCACTTCTAGAATCTCAACTTGAAAAATCTGTTTTGGTTAAATCCTATATTTTCCTGTCCTTTAGTAACCGTTTCAGGTTCTCCACCACCCAACCTCCCCTTCAAGCTTATATTTTTAAGTTGATAATTTCAATATTGGACATTTTACTGATCTGATTTCTTATTTCTTCTGTCCTTCAGTCATGATTCGTTTTTACTCTGTGCCTGTTGCTTTACTCTGTAATCAAGGAACATCTTTCCTTGAGACTCTATTTATTTAAATTCTTTGACACTTATTTTAAGTTATTTTTTGCTCCAGAGAGGATTTGCCATTTCTTCTAACAAGTTTGAGTTTTCCTGTTTGTTTGTCTTTGTCTGTTTTGTAAATCAGTATCATTGATAAATATAAAAATAACTTTCGCTCTATTTGCCAAGAACTTTTAGTAGCTTCAGCTTTAGGATTCATCAGATCATCTGGTTCCTAGGCCACTCAGAATATAAACATCCAGGCTTTTTATTTATGTAGCAATATGTTTAATGACTCATGTACCACAAGTGCAATTATATATTAGTACCTGACTGAATAAGCATATTCAAGCATATTTCTTCACTTAAAATTATCTTACACTCATCATTGATGTTACTAGACAGCCTAGATATCAACTAGGTATCAACCTTGAGATGTGTAATAAATATATCAGTAAATTAATAATTTCCAAGTTATTAGCCTTTTAAGTTTTTATTTTACCTGTGATGTTTGCTTTGGGGTAGTAAAAATTATCTTTTCCTGTGTCATCTATTGAATCTGATTTTCAAAAGCCTTGCCTGCAGAGGTTGAATTAATGTACATTTCTATTTTTTAGGGCTATATCACTTTAATTTAAAAAATGTTTAACTGCTCAGCCATTAGGAATTTATCTTTTTGTGTTACTATATGAGTCTCTGAACAAATATCTTTTTACAGCCTCTGGAAGAAAGGATCCATAGTAATCCAATCCACTACTCTCCTCTTTACCTCCTGATTATTTATTCTCCTCCAGGCACCATAGAGGGCTTACCTGGTGGCTCAGAGGCTAAAGTGTCTGCCTGCGATGCAGGAGACTTGGGTTCGATCCCTGAGTTGGGAAGATCCCCTGGAGAAGGAAATGGCAACCCACTCCAGTATTCTTGCCTGGAAAATCCCATGAACAGAAGAGCCTGGTAGGCTGTAGTCCACGGGGTCACAAAGAGTTGGACATCTTTTTGTGTTACTATATGAGTCTCTGAACAAATATCTTTTTACAGCCTCTGGAAGAAAGGATCCATAGTAATCCAGTCCACTACTCTCCTCTTTACCTCCTGATTATTTATTCTCCTCCAGGCATCAGAGAGGACTTACCTGGTGGCTCAGAGGCTAAAGTGTCTGCCTGCGATGCAGGAGACTTGGGTTCGATCCCTGAGTTGGGAAGATCCCCTGGAGAAGGAAATGGCAACCCACTCCAGTATTCTTGCCTGGAAAATCCCATGAACAGAAGAGCCTGGTAGGCTGTAGTCCACGGGGTCACAAAGAGTTGGACACGACTAAGTGACTTCACTTTCACTTTCAGGCACCATAGAAAGTAAGATAAATATGCGCCCTGAGATGACTGTCATTCTACTTTATAAGAAAGACCCTGCTACTTCTTATACTTTTATTTTGCTACCGCTGAAGATATACATTTTTTATTATTATGAATACACTGAGATTTTCTTTTTTTTTAAGAAATACTTTAAAATAGATGAGATGGAAAAATTACACCTAAAAGAATATAAGGAAAAGGATTTTCAATAGATGTGTTAAAATCAACCTATCATATAAGAAATAAATTTGATGCATAGACACCTATTTAGCAAAGTATTATTAGAATTTAGTAGAACTGGCATAAACAAACTGACCTGGAACTAGATTTCTCAGCTATTCACAGATTCACAAAGATTCATTGGCTTTTCCCACAGAAAATAGTTCTGCTGAGTCTGAATGCCACAGGTTCCTCTTAAAAATCCTTGGGACCTATATGGACATTGCCTTCCATAGTAGGAGGCTAGTCATCTTATAGGTCTGTGTACAACCTGGATGCAGCCCCTGTGAATAGAGGTTTTGGCAGCCATCTCCAAAAATATCATCTACCTCAATATTTGATGCATGAAGCAATTTGAATGAACTTGCCTAAACCAGATTTTTATTAATAATAATGAAATCTATCCATATGTTAATAATGGTTTTATGGAAGGTTTCCAGACCCCTTAAATCAAGTGGATTAAACTATTTCATTGAATGTTGCTAGTGTTAATCATTTTGAATGATGTCTAATTTTATTGTGTGATGCTCCTTATTCACTAAAATAAGAAATAGAAATCACTCACTTAGTTCAGTTCAGTCCCCACCTCTCCAGTTACAATGGCCAGTGCCGAGGCTCTGGGTCATTTGTCTTGAGACTTGTGGCTCCAGTCTGACACCTGTGTAGACAGGGCCATTGATGAGCGGGAAGCTTATCAGATGAATGCTGAATGGATTCTCCTGCAGTCATTAGGGAATTCACCCCTTCCTGCCTCTTGCGGTTTAGCCCACTGGCAGCTGTGCCGTATGCTGGAGCTTTGCTATTATGAGGAGCTAAGTTTGTTAGGAAACTCTGCCTATACAGAAATTTTGTTTGTTAATTTATCTCTCCTCAAGCTGCCACCCTCTAAATATCTCTTATTTGTCTACTATTGTTGATACCCATGCTTCCGTCTCGGTTCAGGCCTTATCATAAGAACTTTTCTGTTGGGTTATGGTTGACCAGTGTCACCTCACAATCTGTTTACCATGCTTGGGCTTAGAGGACTCTCTCTGAGACACAGATGACCCCTGGCCTCCTTCTACTGCCTTCTGGAAAGAGTTAGATGCTTACGCAATGTCTTCAGGTGCTCTGTGATCCAGGCCGCCTCCATCCCCAGCTGCTCCACTCTCCTTGTCTCGCCGTCCATGTTTCAGCTGCAAGACCAGACTGCCCTGTGCCTTTGCTGTGCTGTGCTTTTGTGAGAGGAGCCCCCCCAGAGACTGACTCCCACCCCTCACAATAGCTCTCATTTGAGTAAGGTGCTCAGTCATGTCCAACTCTTTGTGGCCCCATGAACTGTAACCCACCAAGCTCCTCTGTCCATGGAATTTTCCAGGTAGGAATACTGGAGCGGGTTGCCGTTACTGCCCCAGAGGATCTTCCCAGCCAGGGACTGAACCCAACCTGTGTCTCTTATATCTCCTGCCTTGGCAGACGAGTTCTTTACCACCGGTGCCACCTGGGAAGCCTGCATTTATCAAGCCTCAAATATTGCCTCTTCGGGGAAAACCTCTTTTGCTTCAGGTCCCCTTTGTCTCTGTTTAATGACCAATGTGTACCCTAGTCATGCGTACCCTATACAGAAATTGTCCATTTTCTCATGTCCCTCACCCAGCATGGTGTAGAGTAGTAGTTAGCAAAGACAGATTTGGGGCCAGACAGTCTGAATGCTCATTCTTATGTGCTGTTTACTAACTGTGCCATCTTGGGAAAGTTACAGCCTCTCAGCCTCAGCCTTGTGTTCCTCGTCTGTACAACAGGGATATTAATGGTGTGCAATGCATGTAATACTGCTAAAATAGAAACTAGATAAAGTTCTGGGAGAATCTTGAAAGAGCAAAAACCTAGTGATTACTATCTTTTCTTAATATCAAGAACTTTGTGCAACCCAGGACCTTCAGTGTATGGATTTCTCACCCTTTTGCCAGGTTGTCCCTAGCCAGGGGACAGTTTGGTTATACACATAGTCTATGGATTCAGTTATACATGAAGAGTCAAAAAAATGATTATAAATAAACTCAAGAAGGAGGGAAAAGGAGTCATAGCATCAAACTGAGGTCCAGGGTAAAGTTTGGGGCAAGTCAGTGGAACAACTGAGAGATTATCTGGAGTCTGATTAGGAGGGCAAGGGTTTGAGGCAGGACAACACAGGGGAAGCTTATTGAAATTAAGCAATGGGGCAGGATGACTTCCAGATTGTTACACTGATCACCTGCTGGTGTTTGAGGTTCATCTGTTTGTCTGGCTAGTGTGAGGATGGATTCTGTTAGGAGGGAGGGTCTTTCCTTGTTCCTGGTATCTCTGAGGGGGGTTTTCCCAAGAATGGTCCTAGTCACCTGTTCCTCCCTTTACTCCTACCTGTGAAGATGGAATATGTTACTTGGAAGAGGACAGCAACCACTGGGACACATTGCCCAGTGATAATCTATCAAAGATTCTGAGCATGGGGTATGGGTTTATCATTCTTCTCATTTCCCAGGAACAGTGGGGTGCACTGGCCTGTGTGTCTACTTTACAGACTCGTGTTGACTTCTGATGTGCTGCCTACAAGTGTAGCACAAGTCTTCTCAGCCTCAGCAACGCTGACATTTTGACCAGATGAATTTGGGTTGGGGGTGGGCTGGGGTTTGGAAACTCTTCTGCATTATAGGATATTTAGCTATATCCTTGGGCTCTACCCAGTAGACACCCATAACATTCCTAGTTATGCTAGCCCAAAACATCTCCAGATATCAGCTTGCATTAACCTCCCCCTTACCTCCATTGAGAACCATTGCCTAAACAGATGTGGGAGACTGGCAGACCACTTTGTTGCTTTTGTGTAGTCACTAAGTTGTGTCCGACTCTTTGCTGGACTGCAGCACGGCAGGCCTCCCTGTCCCTCACTATCTCCCAGAGTTTGCCCAAGTTCATGTCTGCTGAATTGGTGATGCTATCCAACCATCTCATCCTCTGCTGCCCTCTTCTCCTTTTGCTTCCAATCTTTCCCAGCATGAGGGTCTTTTCCAATGTGTTGGCTCTTACATCAGCTGGTCAAAGTATTGGAGCTTCAACTTCAGCATCAGTCTTTCCAATAAATACGTGAGGTTAATTTCCTTTAGGATTGATTTTATCCCCTTGTTATCCAAGGAACTCTCGAGTCTTCTCTAGCACCACCGTTCTTCGGCACTCACGGATCACTGCCTTGTTGTGGTGAAGGGGCTTGTCTAACTCAATGAAGCTATGAGGCATGCCATGCAATGCCACTCAAGATGGATGGGTCATAGCAGAGGGCTCTGATAAAACATGGTCCACTGAAGGAGGGAATGGCAAGCCACTCCAGTATTCTTGCTGTGAGAACCCCATGAACAGTATAAAAAGCCCACTTGGACCTGACCCCAAATTGTGCCTCTCATTTAGTTTCATCGCAAACAAAGCTGCTATTTGGGGCTCCATTTTTACTCTTCCTTTTAATACAACTTATTCAGAACCCAGATGAGAGTCTCTTCAGAGAGCTCAGGGAATTGCCTAGGGTGGTTGTCTTGGTCCTGGTTGGATTGGGCCTCTGTCACATGAGGGCTTCACCCCCAGGATAACTGTTCCTCATGTAGTGTTCAGAAATTATGAGAGAGGGCCCCACGTTGTGTCACTGGCTGACACATGTGGCTGAAGCTTAAGAGGAGAATCCATCAGGTTCCCTGAACATCTAACCCTCAGATGAGTCACATAGCCTCAAAAGTTGAATCCAAGGCAGACGGTGGCCCCCTTAAGCAGGTTGACAGCCTCACCTCAGTAGCCAGCTGGTAGGTAGACCAGCTTTGGTCCCAGCTACATTTTCTGGAAAGGCAAATATAAGATAATTTTTGAGGCTGGGAAAGTTCCCTGCAGGGCTTATGTGCACAGTCAAAACCCAAAGCTAGGCCTGCAAAGTTTGGCTTGGGCATTTTAGAGGCATTTTGCCAAACTTGGGCCATGTTCCTGGCTAAGCATCACCCGCGGGCACTGTGCCCCAGACAGATCCAATCCACAGAGCAGAAAGGCTTAGTTTTCAGCTCTGCAGAGGCAGCAGCCTTTAGGCTAATTAATAAATCATCAACGCATTTGTGGTGTGAAAAATGAAATATTTATGTTCACCAGAGTAATATTTCTGTCTTGCAGCCCCATGCTCTGTTGATGCCTGATGGAGGATGAAGTAAATACCAGCTGGTGTAGAATGAGTGGAATATAATTACTCTCTACAAAGTTAAGTGAATATTAAAACACAGAAGTCATAGGCACTGGCACTCATCTCTCTCCAACTCCACTGCCCAGAAACTGGCATCCTGACCTGATGTTGGCTTCACTGCAGATTTCAGCAGCAGTTTCTGTAGAGAGCTTGGTTGTCAGAAAAGAGGAAGCAACTGGGACACAGGCTGCTGAGCAAGGCAGGAAGTCAGCCACCTTCCAGGACAAAGGGAAGGGATTTCCCTCGTGCCTGATTGACATTATGGTATTATGGGGGGGGAGGGGAATGTAGCTCTGGAACTAGAGAGATCATGTTCTGAGCCCCACCTCTGAAATTTACAAGTCGTGTGACCTTTGTCAAGGTCTTTCATGCCTCTCTACACCTTAGTTTACCTGCCTAGAAAATAAGGGTAATGCTGCATTATGTAATAAAAGAACTGCATTTCAGAATTAATAGGCAATGTTTTGTATATGATTGAGAGATAGAGATGAAATGTGAGATTTGTAAGGAGATTGGATCCAAAACCCACTAACCTTATATCTTAAATAGATGGCAGTGGAAATACAAAGGAAAGAGCATTGTGCAAGGCAAGATTGGCAGGTCCTAACCTGAAGAGTCAAAGGTGACTCAGTGGTAAACTCAAGAGCAGGGAAAAGGAGCATCTGACTTAGTGTGGCTTTAGGCAGCCTGTCTGCTCATGGGTGGAGTTGCGGTCCTGTTTTGTTAGTTGATTGTCATCCAGTGTTAGAGCTTGCTGGTCATTGGGCAAAGCCAGTGTTGAGATATTGAGATGGAAGGCCTTGGGAGAGTCCTCGCAGATTAATATTCCATGGGATCCAGAGTTCTCTGGTGGGCCAGCGTCCTAGACTTGGATCTCCCACCTCAGAGGTTCAGGTTCAGTCCCTGGCTGGAGCACCGAGACTTTTTGGAGGTCTGAGGTGTTCTGTCAGCCTTCAGTGGGTGTTCTGCAGGAGCTGTTCCACATGCAGATGTATTTTTGATGTATCTGTAGGGAGGAAGGTGATCACGTCTTACTCTTCCACCTTCTTGACGGCCCCCATCAAGAGCGGGGAAAAGGAAGACACCCATCACGGGAGACTAGAATGTCCAAAAGCAGAGCCCACTTAATGAGAAGAGAGGGTGGAGATGGGGGCTGTGCTTGGGGGTGGAATTGAAGTCAGTAGTGTAAGAGGAGCAATAATCAGGGGGATTTCTTCAGCCTTAGAAAAGGGTGTGTGTGTGTGTGGTATGCGCTCATGCGTGCATGCACAAGTGTGTGGGCAGAGAGCAGGGTTTGTGGTGCCCTCCACAATTACCCATTACCACGTAAACACAATTTCCAATCAGCAAAGTTTCCACCATAGAAAGACTACTTGGTCCCCTCAGTTCCTTTCTGATTTTCTCTCTGTCCTTTGTTTTCCATGTTGAGTCCCTAGGGCCTCCTAGCCAATCTGGATCCTGCAAGTCAATCCTGTTTATATGTTAGAGGGGACTTGCCCTCACAATAGTTACTCTCTTAGCTTTACTAGGATCTCACTTTGAAGGTCCATCCTCACCTCTGTGTAGAATCACTCTATCATCAGCACTGCCCAGCATCCAGGGTGGAAGGTACATGATGTCCAGTGAATGTGGAGGTGATAAAAAAGTCATCCGTATCTTTTAGGGGATTCTTCAGGGTACCAAAGTCCCTGTCCTTGAAGAGCAGAAGTTCTTACTTTGATCCAATATGATATCCATTAAATAATTAGAGAGCAAATTGTGTGCCTTTGAATGTTTTAATGTTTAACGTACTGTAAGTATTCTAGGGAGAAGAAGAATAAAATCTATTTTTCTTAGCACTTATTGTATGAACTCACTGCTCTAAGACTATTATATAAATGATTTTACTTAATCCTTATAGCCACCTTGTAAGGTAGGCATTTTACAGTTGGAAAAGCAGCCTCCAAGTAACTAACTTGCCTTCCATCCACAAGCATGGGATTGATGGCATATATTCAGTCACTAAGTCATGTCTGACTCTTTTGCGACCCCATGGACTGCCAGGATCCTCTTCATGGGATTCTCCAGGCAAGAATACTGGGGTGGGTTGCCATTTCCCTCTCGAGGGGGTCTTCCCAACAAAGGGATCAAACCCATGTCTCCTGAATTGGCAGGTAGATTCTTTACCACTGAGCCACCTGGGAAACCTGGAAGAGATGTCAGCAGAATTCAAACCCAAGTCTACTGTCCACAGGGTCTATGTCTGTTCCATCTTTCCTTCTGCACTCACCCTTTCTTCCTTCACTTCTTTCCATTCTCCTTTCTTCACTTGCAAAGAGCTTTACAAGTATGGCAATATTGTCAGAACCTACTATTGATTGTGTTCAAGTTGATAATATGCCAACTTAAAAAAATAGATTCCTTGTAGATGAATTTGGTCATGTGACTTAATTCTGGCCAATGGCATGTAAGTGGAGAGGATGAATTCAACTTATCTGGTGCCTGGCTATCCTCCTCTTCCCTGGAAAGAAGACTTGATGTTCAAGGTGAAGCTACTATTCCATGAGCATTAGTTGATGGACCGATAAGCCTGTGCATGCTAAGTTGCTTGAGTCATGTCTGACTCTTTGTGACCTCATGGACTGTAGCCTGCGGGCTTCTCTGTCCATGGGATTCTCCAGGCAAGAATACTGGAGTGGGTTACCATGCCCTTCTCCAGGGGACTTTCCCAACCCAGCGATCGAACTCACATCTCTTATGCCTCCTGCTTGGCAGGTGGGTTCTTTACCAGTAGTGCCACTTGGGAAGTCCCACATATAATCCCAGTTGCCATCAAACATAGGACTTGCCCTTGAGACATAGGACGTTGGTCTTGGAAGACACAATCCATCCCTGGACTCCCTGTTTTTGGGCTTGTTCAGATTACTGTTTTCAAGGTTTTGTAACTTGTAGTGAAATGCAATCTCTAACTTCCCTTAGTTAGATGAACGAAAACATTTTTTTTTAAATATTGCAAAAAATTGAACAAATCAAACAAGAGAAAACTCATAGATACAGAGAACAGAGTGGTGGTTACCAGAAGGGTAGGGGTGGAGGGAAGTGGATCAACTTTTTCTGGCAGACAGAAACTAAATTTTTGGTGGTGAGTACACTGTAGTACATAATACAGTATAATAAGACAGTGTTTCACCTGTATTGTTGCACAGGTGAAACTTGTGTAATGTTATAAACCAATCGACTTCAATAAAAACAAAACAAAACAAAACCTTCCGTTCTCCACTCAGGGTAAACCATTGGCAACAGGGGACTAGGTTTACCTTCCCACACTCATTCAACACTTCCTAAATTTATAGACATATATATGTTCACATGTATGTTTTTAGGAAATTACTGGTGTGCTCTATTTTTCTGTAGCATTTCCTTTCCACTTGTATGAAACTATGATTTTGAACCTTTCTATTTAAACTATTCAGATATTTACTAGGCTCTTTTCTCTGTATGTTTGTTAAGCTGTGGTTTTCAAATAGAGATAATTTTGCTTCAGTCCCACAGACTGCCTTTTGGCAATGTCTAGAAACATGTTGTATGGCAACGTCTTGAAGCATGTTTGGTTGTCACAACTGTTGGGAGAGGGGTGCCAGGAAAGACAGAGGCCAGAGATGTAACTAAACATCTTGCAATGCACAGGACATCCTCACCTAACAAAGAATAGTCCAGCCCCAAATATCAGGATTCAGCTTGAAATGTCACTGCTGAGGTTGAGAGATCTTGCTATCGTGTATTCCATAATGTGATATAGTCATATCACAATTTGTTTAAATGGCCCTGATTAAGCCACCATAGTCACCAAGACTGTTTCTAACAGGGCTGAAAAGAACACCATTGCCCATATATTTTGATGTTAAGGATTCATGCTTTTTAAGAATAAATTTTTGTGCATGGAATTGCTTGGAAAAAGAACATACACAGTTAATATCTAGATGCTGCTGCCGCCAAATCACTTACCAAAACAGCCTTCCTTAATTTATATCCCTGCTAAAAGCGCAATAGATATTGCCCATTTCCCCGAATCTTCACCAACATTAGGCATCATCAAGCTTTTTAATCTTTGTGAAACAATAGGATTATTGCTGTTTAATTTTCATTCTCTGATGTGAATAAGGTTGAGTATCATTTTGTCTGTTAATTGACCACTTTATTTGCTTTTATGTGAAATGCTTCATCTATTTTTTTTCTTTTTAAACAGAAGATAATTGCTTTACAATATTGTATTGGTTTCTGCCATATATCAACATGAATCAGCCATCAGTATACTTATGCTCCCTCCCTCTTTACCTCCCTCCCACTTCCCACCCCATTCCACCCCTCCAGGTTGTCGCAGAACACTGGATTTGAGCTCCCTGTGTCATACAGAAAATTTCCACTGGCTGTCTAATTTTATATACAGTATTATCTGTGTTTCAATGCTACTCTCTCAATTCGTCCCACCCTCTCCTTCCCGGCCTGTGTCCACAAGTCCATTCTCTGTGTCTCTATCTCTATTGCTGCTCTTTAGATGGGTTTATCAGTACCATCTTTCTAGATTCCATATATATTCACTAGTATATGATATTTGAGCTTCCCTGGCGGCTCAGAGGGTAAAGCTCCTGCAATGCAGGAGACCTGGCTTTGATCCCTGGGTCAGGAAGATCCCCTGGAGAAGGAAATGGCAACCCACTTCAGTACTCTTGCCTGGAAAATCCCATGGACAGAGAAGCCTGGTAGACTACAGTCCATGGGATTGCAAAGAGTCGGACATGACTGAGCAACTTCTCTTTCTTTCTTTCTTTCTTTCTTTCTTTCTATATGATATTTGTCTCTCTCTTTCTGACTTACTTCACTCTGTATAATAGGATCTGGATTCATCCACCTTATTAGAACCGAGCTGAATGTATTCCTTCTTATGACTGAGTAATATTCCATTATATACAGGTACCACAACTCCCTTTATCCATTCATTTGTTAATGGACATCTAGCTATTGTGAATAGTGCTGTGGTGAACATCAGGGTGCATGCATCTCTTTCAGTTGTGGTTTTCCCATGGTGTATGCCCAGTAATGGGATTGTTGGGTCATATGGTAGTTTTAGTCCTAGTTTTTTTAAGGAATCTCCATACAGTTCTCCATAGTGGCTATATCAGTTTGCATTCCCACCAACAGTGCAAGAGGATTCCCCTTTTTCCACAACCTCTCCAGCATTTGTTGTTTGTAGGTTTTTTTGATGATGGCCACTTTGACCTGTGTGAGGTGGTACTGCATTGGAGTTTTGGTCTGCATTTCTCTAAAAATGAGTGATGTTGAGCATCTTTTCATGTGTTATTAGCCATCTGTATGTCTTCTTTGGAGAAATGTCTGTTTAGGTCTTCTGCCCACTTTTTTGTTGCGTTATTTGTTTTGTTGGTATTGAGCTAAATGAGCTGCTTGTATGTTTTGAAGATTAATCCTTTGTCAGTTTCATTTGCTATCGTTTTCTCCCATTTTGAGTACTGTTTTTTCACCTCATTTATAGTTTCCTTTACTATGTAAAAGCTTTTAAGTTTAATTATGTCCCATTTGTTTATTTTTGTTTTTATTTTCATTACTTTAGGTGGGTTATAAAGGATCTTGCTGTTATATATGCCAAAGAGTGTTCTGCCTATGTTTTCCTCCAAGAATTTTATAGTTTCTGGTCTTAAATTTAGGTCTGTAATAATCCATTTTGAGTTGATTTTTGTGTATGGTGTTGGAACATCTTCTAATTTCATCCATTTACATGTAGCTGTCCAGTTTTCCCGGCACCATTTGTTTAAGAGGCTGTCTTTGCCCCATTGTATATTCTTGCCTCCTCTGTCAAAGACCAGGTGCCCATAGGTGTGTGGGTTTATCTATCTTGTCCCCTTGGTCTGTATTTCTGTTTTTGTGCCAGTACCATACTGTCTTGATGACTGTAGTTTTGTAGTATAGTCTGAAGTCAGGCATATTGATTTCTCTAGTTCCACTCTTCTTTCTCAAGATTGCTTTGGCTATTCAGGGTCTTTTGTGTTTCCCTACTAGAGCTAATCAATGAATATAGCAAAGTTGCAGGATATAAAATTAACATGCAGAAATGCCTTGCATTCTTATATACTAGCAATGAAAAATCAGAGAAATTAAGGAACATTCTCATTCACCACTGCAACAAAAGACAGTGATGAAAGAAATCAAAGATGACACAAACAGATGAAGAAATATACCATGTTCCTGGATTGGAAGAATCAATGTTGTGAAAATGACTATACTACTCAAAACAATCTAGATTTAAAGCAGTCCCTATCAAACTACCAGTGGTATATTTTATCTACTTTATCTACCAATTTTCTTCTAATTTTTGTCTTTTCCTTACTGATTTGTAGGAGTTGCTATATATTGAATACTTTTTTTTTGTATCATATATGTTACAGTCATGTTCTATCTAGTCTAGTTTAGATATGGATGAGTAAACATGCATATTCCATCTTTAATTTAATCCTTATTGGGAATCAAATGCCTAATATTAGCATTCCTCCTTTATTCATAGTTAGCTAAATCTGTGAAATACCAAGACCAATAATTAACAGAAGTGATATCTTCTTTTACCTATAATAATGACATTAGAGAGGGAGGCAGATGTTTGTAGACCATGACCCTAACTCTGATCCCCAGAATTAGATAGACTGACCTGCCCCTTCATTTTTGGCCACATGTCAGAGAGCAGTCCAGGGCATGCACCTGTGTTGGCAGGGCTTGTCCTAAGAGGAAGAGGGAGGCTCTGAATCAAATGCACAGATTTTATTCTTTCCATCTTTACCCGTAAGACAAATCCATACACCATGGGGGAAGAATAAGTGCAGGAACAGAGCGAGGCCAGCAATGTTATGTTAATGATGACCTTTCACCTGGAAGGAAATGAGAGTAAAACACTGCCTTTCTCTTAGTAATAGAGAACACTTCTACGGTCTTTAAAAGTTTCCACATTTTACTTCCTCCACCATTTTGTTTTCAAATGATTCATCTGACAGGGTGTCAGCTTCTCTGTACCACCTCTGCTATTCATGAACCGTGAACTTCCAGATGTTCAAGCTGGTTTTAGAAAAGGCAGAGGAACCAGAAATCAAATTGCCAACATCTGCTGGATCATGGAAAAAGCAACAGAATTCCAGAAAAACATCTATTTCTGCTTTATTGACTATGCCAAAGCCTTTGACTGTGTGGGTCACAAGAAAATGTGGAAAATTCTGAAAGAGATGGGAATACCAGACCACCTGACCTGCCTCTTGAGAAACCTGTATGCAGGTCAGGAAGCAACAGTTAGAACTGGACATGGAATAACAGACTGGTTCCAAATAGGAAAAGGAATATGTCAGGCTGTATATTGTCACCCTGCTTATTTAACTTCTATGCAGAGTACATCATGAGAAACACTGGACTGGATGAAGCACAAGCTGGAATCAAGACTGCCGGGAGAAATATCAATAACCTCAGATATGCAGATGATGCCACCCTCATGGTAGAAAGTGAAGAACTAAAAAGCCTCTTGAGGAAAGTGAAAGTGGAGAGTGAAAAAGTTGGCTTAAAGCTCAACATTCAGAAAGCTAAGATCATGGCATCTGGTCCCATCACTTCATGACATATAGATGGGAAAACCATGGAAACAGTGGCTGACTTTATCTTTTTGACCTCCAAAATCACTGCAGATGACTATTGCAGCCATAAAATTAAAAGACACTTACTCCTTGGGAGAAAAGTTATGACCAACCTAGGCAGCATATTAAAAAGCAGAGACATTACTTTGTCAACAAAGGTCCATCTAGTCAAGGCTATGGTTTTTCAGTGGTCATGTGTGGATGTGAGAGTTGGGCTATAAAGAAAAATGTGTATTGAAGAATTGATGCTTTTGAACTGTGGTGCTGGAGAAGACTCTTGAGAGTCCCTTGGACTGCATGGAGATCCAACCAGTCCATCCTAAAATTCCAAATAGGAAAAGGAATATGTCAAGGCTGTATATTGTCACCCTGCTTATTTAACTTCTATGCAGAGTACATCATGAGAAACACTGGACTGGATGAAGCACAAGCTGGAATCAAGACTGCCGGGAGAAATATCAATAACCTCAGATATGCAGATGATGCCACCCTCATGGTAGAAAGTGAAGAACTAAAAAGCCTCTTGAGGAAAGTGAAAGTGGAGAGTGAAAAAGTTGGCTTAAAGCTCAACATTCAGAAAGCTAAGATCATGGCATCTGGTCCCATCACTTCATGACATATAGATGGGAAAACCATGGAAACAGTGGCTGACTTTATCTTTTTGACCTCCAAAATCACTGCAGATGACTATTGCAGCCATAAAATTAAAAGACACTTACTCCTTGGGAGAAAAGTTATGACCAACCTAGGCAGCATATTAAAAAGCAGAGACATTACTTTGTCAACAAAGGTCCATCTAGTCAAGGCTATGGTTTTTCAGTGGTCATGTGTGGATGTGAGAGTTGGGCTATAAAGAAAAATGTGTATTGAAGAATTGATGCTTTTGAACTGTGGTGCTGGAGAAGACTCTTGAGAGTCCCTTGGACTGCATGGAGATCCAACCAGTCCATCCTAAAGGAGATCAGTCCTGGGTGTTCATTGGAAGGACTGATGTTGAAGCTGAAACTCCAATACCTTGGCGACCTGATGCGAAGAGCTGACTCTTTTGAAAAGACCCTGATGCTGGGAAAGATTGAGAGCAGGAGGAGAAGGGGATGACAGAGGATGAGATGATTGGATGGCGTCACCAATTCAATGGACATGAGTTTGGGTAAAGTCCAGGAGTTGATGATGGACAGGGAGACCTGGCGTGCTGCGGTTCATGGGGTTGTAGAGTCAGACACAATCGTGTGACTGAACTGAACTGAACTCGCTATTCAGTGTATCACATATTCTTCCTTGCTTTTCTTTGTACTGAACTATGATGTTGAGGGATAGCAGCTTTCTTCATGTTCAGAGTTCTCACCTTCTGACTCTGACTTTCCATATTAGGCTCTGGCCCCCTCCTTCAGCCTCCTTCAGCCTTCAGTGAGATGTTTTCACATCCACTATCACGTAGAATTAACTTATGAAGGAGATCACTGTGACTTTGTTTTGTTCCTGATTTACTCTTCTTTTTTTTAAGTCAATGTCCATTTTCTTCTCCACATTTTAAGAGACCCTTTCTTTATTTTTATTCACCATTTATTCTAAGTATTTTCTTGTAATTAGTCTTCCTTTACTCTCTCCCTGCTCCCTCTCACTATATAAAATACTTGTATTCACCAGAATACCATCCTCGGCTCTTTTCTCATTCTCTACCCCCTGTAAATGCATGATTTTTGCTGTTAAGCGTATAATATTTCAAAATTTTTATCTTTTAACCTCAGCCACACACATACTCACACACACGCCTGTGTTTTCAGTGCCTCTTGCATATTTATACCTGGCTGTCCTACTGCTATTTCAAACTCAACATGACCAAATCTGATTTTTCTTTCTATATTTGTCTCAGTTAATACCATTAGCATCTGTTCAATTAAAAATGTAGGCATCATTTGCAATGCAACTCTATCTATTTTATAAATCATTATTTGATTAAAACTTTCCAAGGGCTCTGTATTACCCAAAAGGTAAAACTCAAAGTCCTTGGAGTTCTGAACATGTCTTTTTACTTTATGGACCTGTGTGGCTAATTTTATATGTCAACTTGGTTGGCCACAGTGCCCACATACTTGCTGAAACTGTTACAGATATTCCTATGAAGGTGTATTTTGGATGAGATTAACATTTAAACCAATGGACTTTAAGCAAAGCAGAGTGTTCTTCATAAGGTGATGGGGGTCATCCAATAAATTGAAAGTTCAAATAGAACAAGACTGCCTCACTCCCCATCCTACCCTGAGCAAGAAAGGATTCTGCCAGCAACCAGTCTTCTGGCTTGAATTCCAATATTGGTTATTCCCTGAGTCTTCAGCCTGTCAGCCTACCCTGCAGATTTTGGATTTACTAGCCTCCACAAATACATTAGCCAACTTCTTAAAATAAATCTTTCTTTCTCAATCATTCTGTTGTTTCTGTTTCTTTGGAGAAAGCTGATTAATATAGATAGGGCCTGGTCTTCTATCATTAAATGAGATAATTCACCTTTTGGACTGTTTTTTTAAACAGAAAAAAAAAAAAAGTCAGATAAACAATCAAATATAAGGAACTTCCCTCACAGTCCAGTGTTAAGACTTTGCCTTCTAATGCAGGGGCTGTGAGTTTGATCCCTGGGCAGGGAGTTAAGATCCTGTATGCTTCATTTTTTGCCAAAAAAAACACACACACACAAAAAAAAAAAACACATAAGACAGAAGCAATATTGTAACAGATTCAATAAAGACTTTAAAAATAGTCTGCATCAAAAAAAAAAACCTTAAAAAAATCAAACATACTAACCAACCAAATGAAAAAGAGTAAACTGTTGTTCTTGACAAGTAAAAAAACAATTCAAAGCAATCAGCACAAGCCTCTGTTCTAACCATGTCAAAACTCCATCATTCCAGATACACAACTCCTTCGTTGGCACTTGTGTGCCTGATTACATGCTCAGGTCTCATTTTGGAACACTCTTCCATTTTCCTTTGCCTAACTTTTCTCAGTTATTCCAGGTAGATTTAGAGGTGACCTTCTCTATGCCCTAATTACACTTTGCCCCTATCTTTATTTGAGCAATTCCCACCCCGAATGGCAACTTTTGACATCTACCTTCCCCACTGGGGCTCGCAGCCCTAGTACCCAATAGGTTCTCAGTTAATCTCTGTGCAATGGAGGAAATTTAACCTACAACTCACTCTCCTCATTAAATTCTTCTTGCCTGTGGTAGATATAATTAGTTCCTCAAGAGGATATAAAATCTTGCACCCTCCCCACCAAGTCCCTGACATTCAAGCATCATCTACCTCATCAATTCCTTTAGCATTTCAAACATTGTCCTAACCTACAGCAGGAAGTCCAGGAGTCAAAGATGGCTGTCCCCTGGGATCAAAATCTGCAGCCCTTGGGTGTCCCTCAGGTCTCATGACTCACAAGGGGAACAACTAGTGACTTCCAGAAGGGGCTACTGCTTTTTGCTTGGCTGACTAGCAAGTGTAGAGGTCACCACAGTGCGACCATCCTTGACTTCCAATATACCGTGGAGAAGTGGCCAAGTCCCTTCTTTGTAGACTCAGGGCTCCTTGAGGGCATAGGCTGTTCTCTTCTCCTCATGACTCCCTATTGTGTACAGAATAAATAGATGGAAAAGTGTTTGTTTCTCAGTGCCTGAGTGCTCACTTTCTTCAGCTGTGGGATGTAGCCTGCCATTCCCCTCTGCCCACGGAATTTTCTTGGCAAGAATACTGCAGTGGGTTGCCATGCCCTCCTCCAGGGTATCTTCCTAACCCAGGAATTGAACCCGCATCTCCTGATTGCAGGCAGATTCTTTACTGCTGAGCCACCAGGGAAGACCTTGTTTCTTAGTAGCTATTGGTAAATATCTCCTTAAGTTGATTGGTATGGTAGGATGTTTCTCTATCTGAGAGGCTATTTTATTGAAGTCAAGTAAACATATGTGATGCGTTTAGGGGGAAGCTAGGGAGAATTTTGATCCTTCCTAAAAATAGCATCTGTGACATTACAAGGTATTACTTCTCCAGACATCATATAATTTAGTGTGAACACATGGACATCACCAGATGGTCAACACTGAAATCAGACTGATTATATTCTTTGCAGCCAAAGATGGAGAAGCTCTATACAGTCAGCAAAAACAAGACCAGGAGCTAACTGTGGCTCAGATCATGAACTCCTTATTGCCAAATTCAGACTTAAATTGAAGAAAGTAGGGAAAACCACTAGATCATTCAGGTATGACCTAAATCAAATCCCTTATGATTATACAGTGGAAGTGAGAAATAGATGTAAGGGCCTAGATCTGATAGATAGAGTGCCTGATGAACTATGGACGGAGGTTCGTGACATTGTACAGGAGACAGGGATCAAGACCATCCCCATGGAAAAGAAATGCAAAAAGCAAAATGGCTGTCTGAGGAGGCCTCACAAATAGCCGTGAAAAGAAGAGAAGTGAAAAGCAAAGGAGAAAAGGAAAGATATAAGCATCTGAATGCAGAGTTCCAAAGAATAGCAAGAAGAGATAAGAAAGCCTTCCTCAGCAATCAATGCAAAGAAATAAAGGAAAACAGCAGAATGGGAAAGACTAGAGATCTCTTCAAGAAAATTAGAGACACCAAGGAAACATTTCATGCAAAGACGGGCTCGATAAAGGACAGAAATGGTCTGGACCTAACAGAAGCAGAAGATATTAAGAAGAGGAGGCAAGAATACATGGAAGAACTATACAAAAAAGATCTTCACAACCCAGATAATCATGATGGTGTGATCACTCATCTAGAGCCAGACATCCTGAAATGTGAAGTCAAGTGGACTTTAGAAAGCATC
Organism: Aepyceros melampus; assembly: GCA_006408695.1. Classification (NCBI taxonomy): domain Eukaryota; kingdom Metazoa; phylum Chordata; class Mammalia; order Artiodactyla; family Bovidae; genus Aepyceros; species Aepyceros melampus. The sequence continues at coordinate 282,407 of SJXQ01006950.1, read as the reverse complement.
ACTACAAACAAAGCTAGTGGAGGTGATGGAATTCCAGTGGAGCTATTTCAAATCCTGAAACATGATGCTGTGAAAGTGCTTCACTCAATATGCCAGCAAATTTGGAAAACTCAGCAGTGGCCACAAGACTGGAAAAGGTCAGTTTTCATTCCAATCTCAAAGAAAGGCAATGCCAAAGAATGCTCAAACTACTGCACAATTGCACTCATCTCACACACTAGTAAAGTAATGCTCAAAATTCTCCAAGCCAGGCTTCAGTAATACATGAACCATGAACTTCCAGATGTTCAAGCTGGTTTTAGAAAAGGTAGAGGAACCAGAGATCAAATTGCCAACATCCACTGGATCATGGAAAAAGCAAGAGAGTTCCAGAAAAACATCTATTTCTGCTTTATTGACTATGCCAAAGCCTTTGACTGTGTGGATCACAATAAACTGTGGAAAATTCTGAAAGAGATGGGAATACGGGACCACCTGACCTGCCTCTTGAGAAATCTGTATGCAGGCCAGGAAGCAACAGTTAGAACTGGACATGGAACAACAGACTGGTTCCAAATAGGAAAAGGAGTACGTCAAGGCTGTATATTGTCACCTTGTTATTTAACTTATATGCAGAGTACATCATGAGAAATGCTGGACTGGAAGAAACACAAGCTGGAATCAAGATTGCTGGGAGAAATATCAATAATCTCAGATATGCAGATGACACCACCCTTATGGCAGAAAGTGAGGAGGAGCTAAAAAGCCTCTTGTTGAAAGTGAAAGAGGAGAGTGGAAAAGTTGGCTTAAAGCTCAACATTCAGAAAACGAAGATCATGGCATCTGGCCCCATCACTTCATGGGAAATAGATGGGGAAACAGTAGAAACAGTGTCAGACTTTATCTTTGGGGGCTCCCAAATCACTGCAGATGGTGACTGCAACCATGAAATTAAAAGGCACTTACTCCTTGGAAGAAAAGTTATGAGCAATCTAGATAGGATATTCAAAAGCAGAGACATTACTTTGCCAACAGGTCCAACTAGTCGAGGCTATGTTTTTTCCATTGGTCATGTATGGATGTGAGAGTTGGACTGTGAAGAAGGCTGAGCGCCAAAGAATTGATGCTTTTGAACTGTGGTGTTGGAGAAGACTCTTGAGAGTCCCTTGGACTGCAAGGAGATCCAACCAGTCCATTCTGAAGGAGATCNCGAGGCTATGTTTTTTCCATTGGTCATGTATGGATGTGAGAGTTGGACTGTGAAGAAGGCTGAGCGCCAAAGAATTGATGCTTTTGAACTGTGGTGTTGGAGAAGACTCTTGAGAGTCCCTTGGACTGCAAGGAGATCCAACCAGTCTGAAGAAGATCAGCCCTGGGATTTCTTTGGAAGGAATGATGCTAAAGCTGAAACTCCAGTACTTTGGCCACCTCATGCAAAGAGTTGACTCATTGGAAAAGACTCTGATGCTGGGAAGGATTGGGGGCAGGAGGAGAAGGGGATGACCGAGGATGAGATAGCTGGATGGTATCACTGAGTCGATGGACGCAAGTCTGAGTGAACTTCGGGAGTTGGTATTGGAGAGGGAGGCCTGGTGTGCTGCGATTCATGGGGTCAGAAAGAGTCAGACATGACTGAGCAACTGAACTGAACTGAACTCATGTTAAATTTGACTTTATCCTGTGATATTTGTGATATTGGGCAAGTATTTTACCTCACTACTGTCAATGTTCCCAGCGATAATTAGGTCTAATAAATCCTTCTTTTGGTGAAGAGTATTTGAATTAAAATGTGTCAAAATGCCCATCACCAGAAGTCCCCCAATAAAATGGTTGTTGAATCTGAGGCTTCAACGCCCTCTTTATTATAGGCAATCATGGTTATTTTTTTCCCCTTTCTCTGTGCTGTACACCTTGCCAGAAACACTCAGGCTATATTAACCTTGCAGTAATAAAGAAAAACAGCAACCTAATTTGGGAAACTTCCAGTAACAAAAATGTCTATTAAAATTTGAAAATGCTATAAAAACTATATGACCACAGTAGCCTCTTTCTGTTTTGCTTGGGAACCAGAGGTGAACATCAGATTTCTGGCTTTTGGTTTTCACTGTTTGCTTCCAGAAAAGACAATTTAAGTGCTGGTTATTAGAGCCCGTCAATAAATTTCAGAAGTGAAGCAAATCCCGTTCAACTGACTGACAGCTGCAAATTAATTTTGCTTTCTTTAAACAACTAACAGCCTTACGTTCATGCAGCTGACAAGCCTCACTGTGTGTGCTCTCTTAGCCCAGAGTAGAGTGGTCCGAACATAATCATGTAGTTAAATTCTTTTACCTTCACTCAACTTTTTATTGTGAAAGACAGTGCAGTGTATTAACAGACACTGGGGTGACAGACGATGGCAGTTTGGAATCCTGCCTTTTGAGAAACACAGAGCCCTGTTAGGAGATGTATATAACAGGAATGGCCCCCTCCCTTGCAATTCCTCTTGTGATTTCTTACTGCATTCATTCAACAGTATTTGACCAAACACTGTGTTAAGTGCTGGGAAGGAAAAGAAAAATGCTATTTATTTCCTTTTTATAAAGATGCCCAAGGCTAAGAACAAAAGAGGCACCATAAGGGCCATCTGTTGTAATTAGAACTGTAATATAGACAGCGAGGGCATAAAAGAGAATGATTGTCTTACAGGCAGAGGTTGGGTGGTGGTGGCCATGTGGACATAGAAAATGTTTCTTCCAAAATGTCACTTCTTTGTTTTCTTTTTAATTGAGGTGTAACCTATATACAGTAATGTTCACATATCTCCATTGTGTAGCACAGTGAATTTTTATATATGTTTACATTCATGAAATTACCACTTAGATTAAGATATTGGATGGGGCATTTCAATCTCTCAAGAGAGCTTTCTTTGTGCCCGTTCCTAGCCAATCCTCCTCACCTCCAAAAGGTAGCTGCTAGTTTATCACTATGAATTTATTTTGCCTGTTTTTGAATTTCATATAAATGGGTTCATATTCTATGATAGAGTGGCAACTGTTTTCTTTAGTGCAGCATTTGTCTGTGAGATCCATCCCTGGAGAGTGGGTTCCTGTAGCTTTTTTTATGCCTATGAAGTCTTCCATTATAGACAATGGTGTTTGAAGGATGTATACCAGTGGTTCCTAGGTGGACTGTTGGGAAAAGACACTTCATACATTTCTTGGAGAAGGAAATAGCAACCCACTCCAGTATTCTTGCCCGGAGAATCCCATGGATGAGAAGCCTGGCAGGCTATGGTCTATGGGGTCACAAAGAGTCACACATGACTGAGTAAGCACATGGCATACATTTAAGCATGGTATATTTGGAGGTCCATGGGATCACAAAGAGTCAGACGTGATTGAGTGACTGAGCATGCATGCATAGGAGAGTGCACTGAAAAAAAAGATTGGAGCTATACTGGGAAGGATGTAAAATGTATGTAAGATGGCTGAACTCTTTTGTTTTTGTTTTTTTGCTTATCCCCACCAGTTTTAGAGGTCAACAGGAGATGTGGTAACATCAGATCTAAGAGTTGGACCCATTTTTCTGATGTAAGCATGGTAAATGATAGAGGCAAGAAGAATTCAGCATCAGGAAGCTAGAGGATAGGCCATCACAGTGATTCAGCTGGCTCAAGGTCAAGGGAGGGAGAGAAGTGGAATAGTCAGAATGAGATTAACATATTCAGAAGTGGACAGGAGGGGAGGGAGGAGTTAAACACCAAGTTGTAGCCTATAAAGCAGAAGCTTTGGAGGAAATGAAAAATTAGCAATCACTTTTGATGTTGATTTGAAACTTCCCTTTGAGAGTGAGTGAGAGCCTCCAGGCTCTGCTGAGACCCTTCCTGCCCCACTCCCCACCCTCAGCTAAACCGACAGGACTCACTAGTTTAGCAGTACGGCCCTTAGGGGAAGATGGATAAAAAATGCCTAGAGGAATTATGCACATTTAATTTACATCTGGGCCTGAATTCCCTGTGCCTGCTCTTCTGTCATTTTGCCATTTCAAAGAATAACATACCAGGGCTTTTTATTCCAGCCCTGTGGTGGTGCCCTTTTTGAGAGAATAAATCCCAAGTAGTGTTGCCAAAAGCCAGTGACATTTGCCATGTTTGAAAAGGCCTTATTTTGAAGAATGATTATTGATTCTTTTTCACATTTCACATCATTCCTTTGATGCTGCCTTTTACTGGCTCTGGTGAGTGACCCTCAGCTGCGTTCCTGGCTTCCTGACACAGCAGTTCACCCGAAAAGAACGCGTGTTCTTCTAAGCAGCACTCACCCTGGGAAAAGTCACTGTTCCTCTGATTATTTCATCACATGAGAGCTTCTCCAGGCCTGAGCTGTGTTGTTGAAAATATGCAGATATGCATCTCAGTGAACACACGTGATGATGGTCTTGTGGAGGAACGGATGAGAGGTACCAGGGTACCTCATTAGAAAAAGTAGTAGCAACGTTGGGACTCTTGTCAGTGCTGTGGGTCTGCAGTTTGCAGGAATGGAAAGAGAGGATAGCAGAGGAGTAGTAGGCAAGGAGAAAAATGAAAAATAAGCCATTGAAATTGCTCACAACATATGGACTCTCAAGGAATAAATGTTGAAAAGAACCATTGGGTATGGATGGTGTCTCTGGAACAGAAGACCCTAATTAATGGTTTTCAGAATCAGGAAGTCACTCACCATGTATCTTAGGAATCTTGAAATCACCCATGACTGTTGGAGGTGAAACCTTTCATTCAAATGCACTGATGGTTTTGTGGGCCTAGTAGGAGCAGCTTAAAAAAAAAAAAGAAGAATGAGGCTGTAAGCTAAGGTATAGACTCTGCATATTTGAAATGTATTGTTTATTCTCTACTATATATCTCTCTTGATATCATGTTGCCTTTAGGGTATTGTCAAGGAGAAGGGAGAGGACACTGCATGTCAATGAATTTTTGGGATTCAGAAATAACTTTTTATAAAATACTGATTTAATTCCTCAATGGGAGGATAAGGCTAACACCTCAATTGTATCTATCTATCTATCTATATATATATATATATGTAGTAGAAATAAATTATATATAATGTATGTGATTATATGTGTATTATCTATTTTATATTATATGTTTAAATTTGCAATATATATTTATATATATTATATATATACACATAAAATTACATATAGTTGAGCACTCATCTCTCAGAAAATAAAAGCTTAAATTGTAAACAGTGTTTAGTACAATGCATAGAACAAGGTTATTATTATTCTAGCTTTTCCTTTAGAACAACTCCCTGCATGGGTATGGATGCTTCTGTTTTAGACCTAAACATCCAAAGCTGTACTCTTAATGACCATTTTGCCAGTGCTAGGATTTTTACGTAGAGCGTCTGTGAAATCTGTTTGGTAGTGAGTGGTTGAAATGTGTCTGTAAAGGCCTGACAATCCTAGGGCACTCCATCTTCTGCTTTCTCTGGATATAGCCTTAATTTCAGCCCATCAGGAACCCTGATGTTGTTTCAGAGATGGAGCAGCTATTCATCCAAGTAAGAACCTACAATGGAGTATGCTGTCCCTATATGGCCAACGTACCTGGGCAAGATGATGGTGAAATGACAAGACCTGTAATTTTGGTAGCTTCTTATGCTTTTCTCCTTTAAAAAGCTGTTCTATTTCTAATACTTAACACCAGAACAAAATGCTTCCATTTATATTTTTGTATCAGCCTTTGCACTACCTTCTCATGGATATTTATAAGTTATGATTTATAGTTAATACAGTCATTCTCAAGTATTACTGTGCATTGTAAGCACATGGGATATTGGTTTAAAGTACCAAGCTTAGTCCCAAACTTATTCAGACAGACTCTTTAGATGTGTTTAAAAAAAAAAAATAGCAACAATGAAAATTCTTACTTTGATGACCACCATTGGCTTAATTAACTTGAACCCTTCTTTAAAATTTACCCTAACTCCAATTTTGGAGTCTGACACATAATATGACTGGACTACGATCTAGTTATCTAAGTTTGTGCCACTTCTGTGTGCTTTTGTCTACCTAAAATATGATTGGTCAGCTCATTTGCTTTGTAATTTTTGGATTATATTAGAGATATGGCTTTCTCTGTGAAAAGGTTGGCTACTGCACATATTATGTTTCTCATGCACTGGGGAAGAAATAACGAGCTTAACATTATGATGACATTGTGGTCCCTGATGTCTAGGACAGGGTCATGAAGCCAAGGAGCAAACTGTCAAAAACTAGCAAGTGTCTCAAAATAGTAATTGTTAGTAGTTGAGAAATACTTATCAAGATTCCAAACATGTCAAAGTCAAAAACTCCAGAGATATCACTTCAGCAAGTAGAACACCCTGTGTAAAGCTTATCCTGTATTAGACACACCCTGTACCAGTGTTTTCACTTCTTGGATCACTTCACTTAAGAACATTCTGAAAATTATGACTTTCCTTACCTTTAAAAGAATATAAGAATTGGGAAAATTTTAACTGCTGTAATAAATACAAACCAAATTTCAGTGTCTTAAGACAACAGAAATATATGTCTGGCCCCTGAAATAGTACAATATGGATGGTCCTGGCCAATAAGTGACTTTTCTCCAGGCAATGGTTATGAGAATCATCTTCCTTACAACTTGTGGTTTAATCATCCCTTTAACCTCAGGCTCCTCAGGAAATAGCGGACAATTGGGAATATAGAGGATGAAGACAGCATTCTTACTTCCTAAATGGTTCTCCTCCAAACTAACAATCAGTACATCTGTTTATTCATCTTGGATGAGGCTTGGTCACATGACCTCAACCAGACTCAAGAGGTCAGGTGACTATAATCTCTGACCTGGTATCCATGTTCCAGCATCAGCTCTATCACAAAGCTGAGACTTTTAATCTTTCCTTGGTAGTTCCCAGTGTTGAGACTAACCTCCATATGAAATTCCCTTTCATATGCATGTAATGTGTATGTTCTTAGTAATGATGGAAAGATGGCTTTGAAGGTCTTTCTCCTAGTGACCTCTGAAGGTCACCGATCTATGTCTGAATGATAGCCATTAAGTCACTGTCTTCTCTCAGGTATTAATACTACTTGAAATTTTATTATAAAATGAATTCACTTAAAAACAATTGACCCAATTAAAAAGTAATTTTTCTTTATTTTTTACTTTTAATTCAAGTATAGTTGATTTACAATATTACAGTTTCAAATATACAGCATAGTGATTCAGTATTCTTACAGATTGTACTCCATTAAAAGTTATTTTAAAATGAGAGCTATAGTTCTCTGTATAATATATTCTTGTTACTTACCTATTTTATACATTGGAGAAGGAATGTCTACCCGCTCCAGTATTCTGGCCAGGAGATTTCCGTGGACTATATAGTCCATGGGATCACAAAGAGTCTGACATGACTGAGCGACTTTCACTTCACATTCCATACACAGTAGTTTGTATTTCTTTAATTCCATCCCCCTATGTTTCCCCTTTTTGTCAGGAGCCAGAGTGAGGAATCCTACCTGTGACAGGGTCACACAGCAGACTCAGATGGCAGGGCAATTTGAGTCTTTGGATTTCTCCCTGGTTTTTCCTGAGCATGTACCCCCAAAAATAAGAATTTGTCTGTTTTCCCATTATTTTCTGACCTTCTCTGGAAAAAGTTAATTCAGGGCTTTAGTCTTCTGCATTTGAAAGGAGTGTTTCAGCCCAACCCCCCTTTGATAACACTCTAGCCTGCCTAACAAGTTCTTCTGACCTTCTACAAGCTTGTGAATTGCTCACAACTTCCCAACTGTGAGGGGCTCAAAAGCCTTAAAGTATCTTAAAGTTTCAGAGTCTTTTCAAATTCATATTGGTGACAGGATTTCACAGTTAACTCAATGATTGCTGCCAGACCTCCTTATTTTTTATCTATCAGGCACCCGGGAAGATGTAATCAATGTAAATGGGATATGGAAAAGGATATATAGCAGTTTTGATGTTAGCAATACTAGACTTTTGAGTAAATTACTTTCTCTTTTGCTATAAATTACTGTACTTCCTTTTATTACAAATTGCTGTATCTTTATTTAGTGTTTTCTGAGAGTGGCATTCAGACTTTGGAAAGATTAACACAAATGAGTCTTCTGGTTAACAAAACCTCATCAGAAGAGAGCCATAAAAATGTTAACAGGCCTCTTGGCCAGAAGATAATGTAAACCACCTGAGACCTTTTGTAACGGGAGGGTATGCAAAAAAGAAAGCCTTGTCTCAATGAGGGTCAGGACTGCTGCCCCTGCATAACTCTGCATATTCCATTATGTACAACTTGGGGTATATAAGCTGAGTTTGAAAAATAAACTTCCCTTCCTTTTTGGAGTCTTGCACCGACACTGGGCTTCCACATGTCATTCTTTTCTCCTGCTTTTCTCCCCTTTTTAGGCTGAATTCCCATCTGGGGTGCAGAGGCTCGCCATGTCTACTTACCTGTCCCAGCTGCTAAGATCTGTAAGAGAGAGAGCCCAGAGCAGGGCACTCCCCAATATTCAAATGGACTCCAGTGGCCTAACGTAGATGGTGCAAACCTCTTGTCTCAAGGTTTTATTGATTTTCCATGTAAACCAAGTTATTCAGCCTCCTTTTTTCCACTAATTTCCTACTATACTATTCTATCCTGAGCTATCCTATTCTATCCTATTCTGTCCTATCCGCCCGCTCCATCCCCGCTTTGAATATCCCTGGATCCACTGGGGCTGGACCCCAGCACCTTTTCCCTTCTCTCTCCCTACAGGTAACCACTAGCTTCTATATCTGTGAGTTTGTTTCTGTTTTGCTATATTTTCATTTAATTTTTAGATTCCACATATAAGTGTTATTATAAAATATATATATGGTGTGAGGAAATGTTCTAATTTTAGGAAAAGGAGTACACCAAGCTTGTATGTTGTCACCGTGCTTATTTAACTTATATGCAGAGTACATCATGAGAAATGCTGGACTGGATGAAGCACAAGCTGGAGTCAAGATTGCCAGGAGAAATATCAATAACCTCAGATATGCAGATGACAGACACCACCCTTATGGCAGAAAGTGAAGAAGAACTAAAGAGCCTCTTGATGAAAGTGAAAGAGGAGAGTGAAAATGTTGGCTTAAAGCTCAACATTCAGAAAATAAAAATCACGGCATCCAGTCCCATCACTTCATGGCAAATAGATGGAGAAATAGTGAAAACAGTGGCTGACTTTATTTTGGGGGACTCCAAAATCACTGCAAATGGTGATTGCAGCCATGAAATTAAAAGACACTTACTCCTTGGAGAAAAGTTATGACCAACCTAGACAGCATATTAAAAAGCAGAGACGTTACTTTGCCAACAAAGGTCCATCTAGTCAAGGCTTTGCTTTTTCCAGTAGTCATGTATAGATGTGAGAGTTGGACTGTATAGAAAGCCGAGCACCAAAGAATTGATGCTTTTGAACTATGGTGTTGGAGAAGACTCTTGAGAGTCCCTTGGACTGGAAGGAGATCCAAGCAATAAATCCTAAAGGAAATCAGTCCTGAATATTCATTGGAAGGACTGATGTTGAAGCTGAATGGACTGGTGTTGAAACTCCAATACTTCGGCCACCTGACACAAAGAACTGACTCATTGGAAAAGACCCTGATGCTGGGAAAGATTGAAGGCAGAAAGCAAAGGGGACAACAGAGGATGAACTGGTTGGATGGCATCACCAACTCAATGGATATGAGTTTGAGTAAACTCTGGGAGTTGGTGATGGACAGGGAAACCTGGTGTGCTGCAGTCCATGGGGTTGCAAAGAGTCGGACAAGACTGAGCAACTGAACTGAGCATGTAGCTGTCCAATTTCCCAGCACCACATATTGAAGAGACTGACTTTTCTCCATTGTATATTCTGCCTCTTGTTGTAGATTAATTGACCATGCGTATGTGGGTTTATTTCTATGCTCTCTATACTGTTCCATTGATCTACGTGTCTGTTTTTGTGTCAGTATGATACTGTTTTGATTCCTGTAACTTTGTAGTATAATCTTAAGTCTGGGAGGGCAATACTTTCAGCTTTGTTCTTTTTCATTTGATTTTTCTCCCCCTACAAAGATGTCCAAAAGTTGTATTCTAAAGAGGCCAATGTTCTTTCTAATACAAAATAATTTTCTACAGTGTGTAACTAGAAATGAAGTTATTAAGCAATTTTTTAAAAAATGATTTTGTTTTACAGATGTAAAGGACAAATTGCATCTGAGATGGATATGTTGGAGAGACTGGATTGTAAGGAGCTAGACACACATGCCTCCTACCAGACTGTGTAGACCATTGCTGTGGTGAGTGCTACAAGTTCTGCATTTAGATGTGAAGTCTGTGTGTGCCAAAACCAGATGTTACGGGAGCATTCTCTTTCCTAATGCTGGCTGGTGACTAGAAGTTGTTTAGATGATGATTGTGAGAGCCCCTGCTGAGCCCTCCCAGAAGAAGAGACACCACGTTGTTTAAAACAATATAATGGAGGCTGAGAGTTTTGGCTGTATTTGGGAAGCCACCAGCTCTCATGAAAGAAGCTGTGTGGTACTACAACTTGATGAGAACTGCCTCTCAGCCTGAGTTTGAAGAGGTGGCAGATGGTCTTTCTGTGCCATAAGAGGGCAAGTTACACTCTCAAATCAGCTTTCAGAAAGAACTGAGCTGCTGTTGCTGTTAACTCTGCTATGACATCAGTTGTACAGGTTTTCATGATACATGCAAGGTATTTATCATGGAAATAGATTCCTACTCCACATTACTCTTAACAGCAGTGACCCCTGGGCACTGGGAAGTTTTGAGTGCTTACTTTGCGTACTGTAATAGGTATTTGCAGATACAACATAACCTAATCTGTATCTTATGGTAACTTTATGTGAGGATACTGTATTATCTCTATATTACAGAAGAGAAAATGCCAGGGCTTAGAGATGTTTAGTTTCTTGCTCACAGTCACAGGATAATTAAATAGCAAATCTGTGTTTCCATCCCAAACCTGTCCAGCTCAAAAGCTTGAGCACCAGCTTTAGTATGAAATAGCTTTGCCTTCTTGTATAAGGTTCCTCACTTATTCACCCAGTTCATAAATATTTATTGAACAGGTACTGGGGGTCACAAAAGAGTCAGACACATCCTCGTGACTGAACAGCAACAACTGGGCTTGATGCTGAGAGTAGACCAGTAAATCAAAAAGACATGGTCTCAATATGAAAAATACATGTGAACAGGGATGAAGGCAATTAGGTGAAAATTACATGAGTTACCATTTAAATGTGTGTGTGACAAAGGCTGTGATAAAAAGCTAACCTAAGTAGTCGTTAGCCTAAAAGCAGGGCAATGAGCATGCCTTGCAGAGGAGTAGTGTGGTACAAGCCCAGAGGGAGGAAAGGGCTGGTTGAAAGTCAGAAACCCAAGGCAGGGAGGCCAGTGTTGCTAGATCAAGGAGAGCTAGGCAGAATGGCGAGAGAGGAGCTTGATGAAGCAGGCAGGGCTGTGTTCAAGGAAAGCCTAGACTACACAAGTGCAGAGAAAAGCACAGACCCATGCCCCAGTGACCCCTGTTAGATATTCTGGAAGGTTGAAAGCTGCTAAGCATTCTGATTTTCTTTTTAAAATAATTTTGTAAATATAATCGTTAACAGTGCATTCAAGACATTTTACATAGGACTAACCTATTTTATCCTTCCTTATAGAAGTTAATACAGAATCAAGTGCTCAAAATGTCAATAGTTGGAAAAATCAATTAAGACATATTTTCTGGCATAGTGAGTTGCAAACCATAATTTGTAGCTTATTAAACAGACGGTGTATATGAGCTATGCCATTTGGGATGATCAAATTGCAGATAATTGGAATATAATTAAATACCTTAAAAATTAAAACTTATAGTAACATAGTTTACTTTTCTCTGAGTCTTCCAGTCAAATGTAGCATCTAACTTGGCAGGCCACTGCATTATCTCCTTCAGCTTCTGCCAACTTTCCACTAGAACCACAACTGATGGCATAAGAAAACAAAACCTATCAAACAAATAAGACATTTACCTAAAATTAAACATAGACATTTCTGGAAACCTTGCAGTTTGAAAACCCTCCAGTTAATCATTGTTCATTGAACACCAATCAAGTACTGTGTTAAGCATTTCATGTGTTGTGTTTTTTATGCTTTATAATCCTTCTAACAACTTGGCCAGCTAGGACCTTTAAATTTTGATTTTAAATGATAAATATGAATGCTAATAATTTAAATAATGTGTCCAAGATCACACAGCTCGTCAGAGGTGAACTTGGACTCTGGAGGTGCCTGTGCCTTCAACCACAAGGTTTCATGGCTTCTCTCCCTAAGAATCCCAGGTGTCATTGAAGATCCCTTAAACAGAAGCACTAAAGCCTTCTTTTGTCCCACGTGCCAGTCTCTCTTATTCCTAGTGAATACTGTTTTCACTTATCTCGAGATAAATGCTAACTTATTCTCCAGGGAGACAGTTATACATGTGTGAGCATCAACTATCGCAAACCTGTCTTTCCCTTTCTTTCCTCCATTTTCCATTTCTAGAAAGACCTTTCTCACCTTCTTCTCTGAAGGGTTCCAGCTCAAATGTGGCCTACAGTCTTCTTAGCTGAGGCTCAACTACCCCCCAAGTCGTCTTGTTCCATGTATAACATACCTTTGTGCTAAGTCCAGATGCTGGGTAAATCCCATCTGGTCTCATAACTCTGGGTCACTTTTCTGCAGATAATGGGTGGAACTGAGTCCTGACTGGTCCCATCCAGTAGAGAGAAGCTACAGGATGCCAAGGATATGCCAGGTTTTGAGAAAAACTCAGCAGATAGTACATGAGATAGTTTCAGACAGATCCTTGGAGCCAAGGTGTATCCATCCATCCTACAGGTATTTTCCTGTAGGTATATAAGCAATCCTGCAAGGAAGACCAATTTAGGAAAATTGCCAAGCTTCCCTAGAGTGCTGGCCTGTGCCTTATGTTCCAGACCATACTTGAGATTCTGTAATGGCTGCACCATTTCCTAACCAGGCCAGTATAATACCTGGGACATAAGTCAGGAGACTGCATGAACCATCATAATAAAATGTCTCTGTTACATGAAGAGCTTTTGAAGATGCAGAGTTTGAATGAAAAAGTATTAACTCTCTCTGGGTAACTCTAAAAAATTTTCACAAAGGAAAGTATTAGAGGAGAGAGGACTTTTTGTGCTCATTGATGGGGGAAGGTGGACACAGAGGGAAAAAAAAATAATATAAAGAATTATATATTCATGAAAGAATATAACTTAGGAAACTGAACAGACATGGAATTGTTGGTATAAATTAATCTGTTGGTAAAGACAGTGTGAGATATTTTGTGGTGAGCTTCCAGGTGGTCGCTGCATATGTTCCTTGGGTGGCAAAGAGACGTGATTTATTAAGAGCATGTAGGAGGTCCTGAGGGCTTCCCAGGGGATACTAGTGGTAAAGAACCTGCCTTCCAATGCAGGAGACATAAGAGATGCGGATTCAATCCCTGGGTTGGGAAGATCCCCTGGAGGAGGGCATGGCAGCGCATTCCAGTATTCTTGCCTGGAGAATCCCATGGACAGAGGAGCCTAGCAGGTTACAGTCTGTAGAGTTGCAAAAAGTCAAGACATGACTGAAGTGGCTTTATCATGCATGCTGGAAGTCCTGGACCACCAAAAAGTTTGGGGTGTATTCCTTTCTCCAGTGTCTGCTCGGGGCCTATTCTCTTCCCACTCTCACACAGTAGAAAACCAGAGATTTTAAAGTCAAGAGATGATGAGCCTATGACCATGGTCATTCTTTAACAAGAAGCAAAATTAACTCGATAGCATTCTTGTCAGATCTCTAGAGCGTTCTTGTCAAGGATATATTACTTCTCACTTGGGTTAATAACCTTCCCACCCCCTGGAATATTGTCACCTCAGTCTCTCTCACAACTCGCCTGACGGGCCACATTCTCACCAAGGTTACTTGTGATAGCCTCATTCCTAAATCCAGGGGCTCCTGTCAACCCAAATGGCATTGCATGCTCTGCAGCTTGGCCACTCTTAACACCTTTCATCTTTCTTTGAAATGATCCTGCCATTTCCTCCCTTCACCATTCATGGTACTCTATCTCTAGGCTTTCTGGCAGACCTCTACCTGTTTGCATTTCTAGCACCTGTTTTTTTCCCCTCTGAGAATACTGCCTCCTTTTCCAAACCCAACCAACATAGTTGCAAGGCGAAGGGGTGGCTCTCGCCCAAGTGAGCTGATCCAGCAGTAGGACTCTGACCCAAGTGAGACTAATCATCATTTTTGTATTGGAGAGAGGACAGGTACTGGGGGAAGCAGTTTCAGGGTGAGTTTGAATAAGAGTCTCTCACTGGATATCTGAATCTCAGATACAAAGGACAGGAAGTGATGGTAAGTTTCTTACCATGTGCTCGAGAGAAATAGGTCCTTAATGAGACAATGGAAGATAGAGCAGACACAGAGAATCGAGAGACCGAGAAAAGTAACTGCTGATGTTTGAAATTGGGCTTGCTTCTCATTGTGAGCCCTTGGTTTCTTCCTTCCAGTGCTAGCAAAGGAAGAATGCAAAGGTTTTAACTCAGGGCATCATGGACAATGCGAAAAGCCTAGTGTCACTGCAATAACGTCACCTAAGGATTTGTGGAGGAAGTCTTTGAAAGCAAGTCAAGGTACTCTGCGGAAAAGGTGGAACGAACAAACTCAAACCAAATAGAAACAGAAGCTTTCCCCCACACAGAAGCCATGCCCAGATTTTCTTTTATAATATTAATCAATATGTTTATTGAGAGCCTAATTAAGAGAAACTTTAATGAAACTTCCCTGATAGCTCAGTCAGTAAAGATTCCACCTGCAATGCAGGAGACCCCAGTCTGATTTCTGAGTCGGGAAGATCCTCACTGCCCCCCCCCCCCCTATTCTTGGGCTTCCCTTGTGGCTTAGCTGGTAAAGAATCTGCCTGCAGTGTGGGAGATCTGCATTGGATCCCTGGATTGGGAAGATCCCCTGGAGAAGGGAAAGGCTACCCACTCCAGTACTCTGGCCTGGAGAATTCCACTGACTGTGTAGTCCATGGAGTCGCAAAGAGTCAGACATGACTGAGTGACTTTCCCTTTCACTTAATGAAGCTTTAGAATATTTGCAGACATATGAAATAAAGCTAATTAATATTCAGTTAAGGCAATAAATCTTTTAAAGAGACTCATCTTTGTTGAGGACTGGCTCACCATTCACAATGAAAGATAATTTATAAGTTTTATTTGAATATTTTCATAAAATAAGAACATTTCAGTGATTTGTTCAATATTTTGAGTTGATTAATTTATAATTGTGGCCATAAAACATTACTGCTCTTCACATGAGTGCTGGGTCACTTCAGTCATGTTGGCTCTTTGCTACCTTTGGACTATAGCCAGCCAGGCTCCTCTGTCCATGGGATTCTCCAGGCAAGAATACTGGAGTGGCTTGCCATTTCCTACTCCAGGGCATCTTCCCCACCCAGTGATCGAACCTGCATCTCTTGTCTCCTGCATTGGCAGGTGGGTTCTTACCACTAGTGCCACCTGAAGCCCCCAGTACTCTTTAACGTTGGACTGAACCTGCCGTGTGGGCTTCCCAGTTGGGGCAGTGGTAAAGAATCTGCCTGCCAATGCAAGAGATGTAAGAGATGCTGGTTTGATCCCTGGGTGGGGAAGATGCCCTGGAGTAGGAAATGGCAACCCACTCCACTATTGTTGCCTGGAAAATTCCATGAACAGAGAAGTCTGGTGGTTTACAGTACAAGGGGCTGCAAAGCGTCAGATGTGACTGAGCATGCACACACACACACACCCCTACCATGTAACATAATTGCAAATCAGAGGCTCAAACACAGTCCAGTCAGCCTGTGGCAAGAGCTTGCACAGTATTTTCAAGAACCTTGGATTTGAATTTCTTTAGCGTGCTTTAACTCTCTAGGAGTTTATAGAACCTACCATACCCTATTGGGATTACACCAGTTTCCTTCAACCAGTTGAGTTACCTGTCTATCATCTAAAGGCTTTAATTTTTAAGCTTCTGTAGAAATTCCAAAGTATTGGCATAAATTAATAGATTGGGGTTCATTCATGCTATGCAAATTAGACATGATCACATAAGTAATGAGAAGTGTAAGGAATATAAAAACTGAAACTGCTTTTCACAATGCCTATACTCTCTCCAATGCAACAGAAACCTTCTCTCACCTGTATTGTTCTTTATTGTTTTCTTTTCTTTTCTCCTTCTTTGTCCTCTTCTTTTTCCTCCTATTCCTTCTTTTCCTTCTCCTCCTCTTTTTCTTAACAGATCAATCAAAACAAAAACAAAAACCTCCTACCCAGAGTTTTAACATATAAGCAGATATTCTCTGATAGAAATGGGAGTTGACAACAAGCCTCACTCTCTTCTCTGGCAACTTCTTGGTCTTAGAAAGTGAAAGTGAAGCCACTTGGTCATGTCCAACTCTTTGCGACCCCATGGACTGTAGCCTGCCAGGTTCCTCCATCCATAGAATTTTCCAGGCAAGAGTACTGGAGTGGGTTGCCATTTCCTTCTCCAGAGGATCTTCCCAATCCAGGGATCAAACTCAAGTCTCCTGCATTGCAGGCAGACATTTTACCTTCTGAGCCACCAGCAAAGTGACAAAGCATTGGTGGTTCAGTGGTAGAATTCTTGCCTCCCATGCGGGAGACCTGGGTTTGATCCTCGGCCAGTGCAGTGTCCAAGTACTTTTCTTGGTCTTAATTAGCAGAAAACACTATATGGGCTAGTTTCTAATCAATCAATAAAAAATATCTCTCTTGTATTCTGCCTATCAAAATGACACATTGTATAACACTTAAATGTATTTTCAACACAAAATATAATCAAGCATCCTGGTCTTTACCATATTGATAGGCAAGAAATGTAGCAACTACATTTTCAATTTTTATCTTCCTAATTATCAGTATGAAAGAATATAGTTTAATATTTTTGAACATTGGTGCATTTTATCTTTAAATTAACCCTTTTTGTCATTTACTTATGTTCTGTTGGTTCATTTGTCTTTTATCTTCTTGGTGCAAAGGAGCACATTAAGGAGTGTAGACATGAACGCTTTATGTGTTATATATGTTGTAAACCATTTTCCTTGCACTATAATGTCTAAAGAATACATTTTCAATGCAGGAAATGTGAGTTCAAACCCTGAGTTGGGAAGATCCCCTGGAGAAGGAAATGGCGACCTATTCCAGTATTCTTGCTTGGAAAATCCCATAGACAGAGAAGCCTGGTGGGCTACAATCCATGGGATTGCAAGGAGTAGGATGACTTAACTGAATAAAGAAGGAGAAGTGAAGTGAAGTGAAGCGAAGTCGCTCAGTCATGTCCGACTCTTTGCAACCCTGTGGACTATAGCCTACCAGGCTTCTCCATCCTGGGATTCTCCAGGCAAGAATACTGGAGTGGGTTGCCATTTCCTTCTCCAGGGGATCTTCCCAATGCAGGGATAGAACCTGGGTCTCCCACATTGGAGGCAGACGCTTTAACCTCTGAGCCACCAGGGAAGCCCAAAGAAGAAGAGGTCCCATTTAAAGGAGTAGANTGTTTCGAAACCAAGACCTGTGCAAAAGCTACTCTCTTTAGAAGTAATTAAGCAGGACTTCCCTGGTGGCTCAGGTCCAGCAAGACTTTGGCCCCTTCCCGGATGATCTCAGTCCCCCTTGGCTTCAGCTCCCGGGCACGGTGCCCCAACAACCCCCTACCTTGAGCCCAGACCTCTGGGCATGTGCTGCTGCCCACCTGATATGCCTACATTTGTCAACCCACACGTGTCCCAGACTGTATGTGCCAGATAGGACTCTGCCTGCGCATGCAGGGGACACAGGTTTTGATCCCTAGTCCAGGAAGATTCCACATGCCACAGAGCAGCTAAGCCCACGCACCACAACTACTGAGCCCATGAGCTTTAACGACTGAAGCCCGCGCACCTACAGCCTGTGCTCACAACAAGGGAAGTCACTGCAATGCCAAGCTTGTGCACCACAACTAGAGAGTAGCCCCCGCTCACCGCACCTAGAGAAAGCCCAAGCACAGCAATGAAGACCCGGCACGGACAAAAACCAATTAAAGTAATCTGTTAAATTAAGATGAACGAATTTTCTATGACAGTTTGATTCCTCACCTGTGTCTTTAAAAAGCGGTTTGGAAAAAAAACTCCTCTACATGACCTGTGGCTGGAGTGAGCCAAAATTCTGATTCTTTATTATAATCAATACCGAGGTAACAATGAATAAATTCCACTAAAGGATGGAATATTTTTATTCTTTTAACAGCTAGCAAAAGATTGCTCTTTAAAAAAAAAAAAGGCAAAAATTTTGTTTCTTGAGGGGAAAATTAACTAAGCAAAGAATAATATGTGTTTTTCCAAAATGTTAGGGGTTTCTTATGCTAGTTTTGTTCATAAAAAGGACAACTGTAAATTTATTCAGATTACTATTCTTTTCTCTTTTACGGATCTTTTATTTCAAATGACTGTCATATGCTAAGCCAAGATAAACCTATGAATGAAAGGTTCTATTTCAATCATAAAAAATTAACGGACTAAATTACACATAAATATGCAACAAACCTGGGTCTTGATATCTTACACAAAGAGAAGCCATGATGTGTCATCTCTGACTAATGAAACCCAAAATAATTCATACAATTATATGTTTCAAAGTGACTTGAACTCATCCTATTCTAATTACCTCTTCAAAACTTGAAACAAAAGCTGAAACCAGCTAAAGGCCCAAGACACAACAGCCAGGCCCGTCCGCAGCTCTGAGCCACTGGGTCACTCCACCTCCCTTTCCTCTGCCCTAACTCCTCTGCGTCCTTTGCCGGGGGCCCCTCATGTGCTTGAGGCCAGGGCTCAGGTCCAGCAAGGCTTTGGCCCCTCCCCGGGTGACCTCAGTCCCCCACAGCTTCAGCTCCTGGGCGCTGATGACCCACAAGTCCCCTACTTTGAGCCCAGACCTCCAGGCATCGGCCACTGCCCACCTGACATGCCTACACGTGTCACCCCACACGTGTCCCAGACTGCGTGTGTCATGAGGAACTCCTGATGCCCCCACCCTACCCCTACCCAGTCTGCCTGCAGCTTCCCAGCTCAGCAGACTCCAGCAGCTCAGGTCAGACACCTCGGGGTGGCCCCCCACTGGATCTGCCAGCTCACCCTGTTGTTCCTGTCCTCATCAAGCATCCAGAGTCTGACCACCTGTCACCGGCTTCTCCACCCTGGCACTGGCTTCCCCCACTGATGGCGTGGATGTCCGCAAGAGCTCAGACCCGTCTCCCAGCATCTCCCCGACCCTCTGCTCCCCACGGCAGGCCCTGTCCTTCCTGCCTGGCCCCCATATCTCTCCCCTGCCACCCCTGCTCACCCCCTCCCACCACGCCCTCCCCCTCGCTGCTTCTGGACCCACAGGCACACACCTCTTAGCACCTTTCCTTTCGCAGTGGCTGTTCCTCGACCTGGAGGACTCTTCTGGACATGGCCACACAGCTCCCCCTCACTTCCAATGTCCCCTCTTCAAAGACTGTCTCCCTCTCACGCTTTGGTGAGCCCACAGCTCTGACCCCCCTTACTGTACTACAGTCTACACTGCCGTCTCACTGAATACCTGCTCTCCCAACTAGCACGTAAATACCTTGGGGCAGGGATGTTTCCTTTTTTCTCTTTATTCACTGAAATACTTAACAGGGTCTGATGCTTAGTGGACCCTGAATAAACACTTGTTTAATGAATGATTGAATCCAGGATTCATGGTCATGAATCCTGTTTCTTCATCAGAACACTATGACAGTATTTTCACTCATGGATTCATAACAGAATTCGTAACTAAAATTAAATGAGTCATCCTTTGAAGTTATAAAACTTAATTGCCCACAGGAAGAGTGTACTTAACGCACATGTTTATACCATATTCATCCATTCGTTTAGCAGACATCTCCTAGGTGATCACTCTGAGCCAGGAGCTGGGAGTCTGGCAGAGCTCAACAGGTCTGCCCTGTCCCTGAGCTCACAGCGCAGTGCACACGGCCAATGCCACCAAAGCCGTCACATGAGGAGAAGTGCAGCCACACGTCCACAGGGAAGGGAACAAGCTCTGGAAATCGTGGCGTCAGGGCTCATCGCACAGGGCAATCAAGGATGGCTTCTCGGAGGAAGAGACATCTGACCTATGAGTGGTCAGCAGACGTTCACTAACCAGGCCCAGAGTTGGGGGGACTGGAGTCTCGGGGAGGACACGGCCCCACACAGTGTGGTCCAGCAGCCATGAGGAGGGCAGGGCCGGTGCGCAGAGACTGGGGGCAGCCGGGTGCCAAGGCCAGATGGAAGGCTGGGCCTTATCATCGCTGGTTTAAAGCATGACGAAGTCACCAGAGGGTTTTCAACAAGGACACGACCGATCTGTCCCACCCTCCTGGCAGGTGAGCTCATGGTGAACATCAAAGTGAAAGCCGTTCAGTCCTGTCCGACTCTTTTGTGACCCAATGGACTGTACAGTCCATTGAATTCTCCAGGCCAGAATACTGGAATGGTAGCTGTTCCCTTCTGCAGGGGATCTTCCCAATCCAGGAATCGAACCCAGGTCTCCCACATTGCAGGCGGAGTTCTTACCAACTGAGCCACAAGGGAAGCCCAAGAATACTGGAGCGGGTAGCCTATCCCTTCTCTAGCAGATCTTCCTGACGCAGGAATCGAACCGGGGTCTCCTGCAAAAAAAAAAAAAGGATATAGGCGAGTCCCTCTGGCGTCTGCTTGTGATAAGCGGCGTGTGCGTCCATGGCAACAACCCAGCAGAGGGGTTGTGAAATTCGCACACTTGACAGTCCTGAGCCCGTGGGGTCCTTCTGCTTTGAGGGTGACATACCACCTGGCTGAGGAGACATCTCAGCGTCTCCACAGTGTGGTTACTATTTCTCCATCAAAATGAACAAGATACTGTGGGTAGACACCTTGAGAAGATGCAGATATCTTGTTACTCGTCTAACTGTCCCCGAGTGAGTGCTGTATTCTTGATGACTCCGTCTGAGTCAACTTCACTACACAGGTTGAAAGCAGCAACTTGCCAAGTCCATCCTTCCTTTCAGATCAACAGTCAGAATCTCAAGGAAGAGTTTCCCCCCGCTGTCTCCATCACTGTAAGCATGATGGCCTCATCACGGATTCATCGGGTTACGATCCGCTGTCGTCCTCATTTCTTCTAACACTCAAGTTGTCCGGTTTGGTCATCTGGAACCTCTCAAGCTGGCTTCTCTCCTGTGCATGTGCCCCGACCAAACATTCTGAGCACTTCCTCACATTCAGACTCTACTAAATGTTCCAGGCTTTCACACCTTCCCTTCCCAGCCCTGGGATCAGCCACTTAAACGTTCCTGGTTCCTCTGAGTGAGAAGCAATGTTTCGAAACCAAGACCTGTGCAAAAGCTACTCTCTTTAGAAGTAATTAAGCAGGACTTCCCTGGTGGCTCAGGTCCAGCAAGACTTTGGCCCCTTCCCAGATGATCTCAGTCCCCCTTGGCTTCAGCTCCCGGGCGTGGTGCCCCAACAAGCCCCCTACCTTGAGCCCAGACCTCTGGGCATGTGCTGCTGCCCACCTGATATGCCTACATGTGTCAACCCACATGTGTCCCAGACTGTATGTGCCAGATAGGACTCTGCCTGCGCATGCAGGGGACACGGGTTTTGATCCCTAGTCCAGAAAGATTCCACATGCCACAGAGCAGCTAAGCCCACGCACACAACTACTGAGCCCGTGAGCTTTAACGACTGAAGCCCGCACACCTACAGCCTGTGCTCACAACAAGGGAAGTCACTGCAATGCGAAGCTTGTGCACCACAACTAGAGAGTAGCCCCCACCCGCCGCACCTAGAGAAAGCCCAAGCACAGCAATGAAGACCCGGCACGGACAAAAACCAATTAAAGTAATCTGTTAAATTAAGATGAACGAATTTTCTATGACAGTTTGATTCCTCACCTGTGTCTTTAAAAAGCGGTTTGGAAAAAAAACTCCTCTACATGACCTGTGGCTGGAGTGAGCCAAAATTCTGATTCTTTATTATAATCAATACCGAGGTAACAATGAATAAATTCCACTAAAGGATGGAATATTTTTATTCTTTTAACAGCTAGCAAAAGATTGCTCTTTAAAAAAAAAAAAGGCAAAAATTTTGTTTCTTGAGGGGAAAATTAACTAAGCAAAGAATAATATGTGTTTTTCCAAAATGTTAGGGGTTTCTTATGCTAGTTTTGTTCATAAAAAGGACAACTGTAAATTTATTCAGATTACTATTCTTTTCTCTTTTACGGATCTTTTATTTCAAATGACTGTCATATGCTAAGCCAAGATAAACCTATGAATGAAAGGTTCTATTTCAATCATAAAAAATTAACGGACTAAATTACACATAAATATGCAACAAACCTGGGTCTTGATATCTTACACAAAGAGAAGCCATGATGTGTCATCTCTGACTAATGAAACCCAAAATAATTCATACAATTATATGTTTCAAAGTGACTTGAACTCATCCTATTCTAATTACCTCTTCAAAACTTGAAACAAAAGCTGAAACCAGCTAAAGGCCCAAGACACAACAGCCAGGCCCGTCCGCAGCTCTGAGCCACTGGGTCACTCCACCTCCCTTTCCTCTGCCCTAACTCCTCTGCGTCCTTTGCCGGGGGCCCCTCATGTGCTTGAGGCCAGGGCTCAGGTCCAGCAAGGCTTTGGCCCCTCCCCGGGTGACCTCAGTCCCCCACAGTTCAGCTCCTGGGCGCTGATGACCCACAAGTCCCCTACTTTGAGCCCAGACCTCCAGGCATCGGCCACTGCCCACNACTTCATGGCAAATAGAATGGGAAACAGTGGAAACAGTGACAGACTTTATTTTTTGGGGATCCCAAATCACTGCATATAGTGCCTGCAGGCATGAAGTTAAAAGATGCTTTTAATTTCAGAGTTCCATCTAGTCAAGGCTATGGTTTTTCCAGTAGTCACGTATGGATGTGAGAGTTGGACTATAAAGAAAGCTGAGTGCTGAAGAATTGATGCTTTTGAGCTGTGGTGTTGGAGAAGATTCTTGAGAGTTCCTTGGACTGCAAGGAGATCCAACCAGTCCATTCTAAGGGAGATCAGTCCTGAATGAATATTCATTGGAAGGACTGATGTTGAAGCTGAAACTCCAATACTTTGGCCACCTGATGTGAAGAGCTGAGTCATTTGAAAAGACCCTGATGCTGGGAAAGATTGAAGGCAGGAGGAGCAAGGGATGACAGAGGACGAGATGGTTGGATGGCATCACCAACTCAATGGGCATGAGTTTGAGTAAACTCCAGGAATCGGTGATGGACAGGGAGGCCTGGCGTGTTGCAGTCCATGGGGTCACTCTGAACTGAACTGACTTAGCATATTAAGCATCTTGTCAATATTTCCTTTCTGTGATCTGTTTTTAAAATTTGAATGCATCCCACATGCGTCCTCCGCCCCCTCACTTAAGTGGTGAAATCTACTGCAGCTGAGAGCCAGAATTAGTTTTGTGCCTAGAAACAAAGAAAGAAAAAAAAGCATAGAGGGAAAGAGCATTCCTCAAGTTCTCAGAAGGAATGTATAAAGGTGAGCCTTTGGCAAAATTGTGTCTATTGTGTGACTATATCTATCTGTTTGCCCCTTCCCCTCCATTTGGGAGCACTGGCATCTAATACTCCCCTTGGGTTTTGTTAGTTTCTGTCATTGTTAGCCCTACATAAAATTTGAATGCATCCCACATGCGTCCTCCGCCCCCTCACTTAAGTGGTGAAATCTACTGCAGCTGAGAGCCAGAATTAGTTTTGTGCCTAGAAACAAAGAAAGAAAAAAAAGCATAGAGGGAAAGAGCATTCCTCAAGTTCTCAGAAGGAATGTATAAAGGTGAGCCTTTGGCAAAATTGTGTCTATTGTGTGACTATATCTATCTGTTTGCCCCTTCCCCTCCATTTGGGAGCACTGGCATCTAATACTCCCCTTGGGTTTTGTTAGTTTCTGTCATTGTTAGCCCTACTACTCAGGGTCCTGCATTCTCGGGTTTTCTTTGTTTCCTGCTTCCCACATATAAACTTACCTGTTCCATGTTCCATTTCCTCAAGGTCCTAATTATTCCAAAATATCTGCTAAACTCATTGATCTCTCTAAGCACTTGATATCTTGATGGGATGATAATATAATGGAATAATTAATGGTGGCATTTGGGCCACTCAGGTAGCCTGATGAGGTTGATGTCTTTAGCATGGGATCTTTCCCAGCATCCCTTCCTTTATATCCCCAAAGAGTTAGAGCATCCTGACCTAAATATGTATTGAGTCTTCCTTTGTCCCAGGCACTCTTTAGCTTGGTTTACATGCATTTATACTTTTAACTGGGGCTTCCCAGGTAGCCCTAGTAAAGAACCCACCTGCCAGTGCAAGAGATCTGAGACTTGGGTTCCCCTGGGTCGGAAAGATCCCCTGGAGGAGGGCCTGACAACCCACTCCAGTACTCTTGCCTGGAGAATCCCATGGACAGAGGAGCCTGGAGGGCTGCAGTCCATGGGGTTGCAAAGAGTCAGACATGACTGAAGTGACTTAGCATGCACATACATACTTTTAACTATCCCAACAACCCCAATTGGCCAGTGGTATTATTCCTATCTTATAGATGGAAGGAAAAAGCCAAGACACAGAGAATAATTTTAAGTCATTTCCTAATAAGGCTGTTATGTAGTGGAGCTGAGACTTGAACCAGGCAGTCTTGCTCCAGAGCCTACAGTGTGTACTCTATACTACACCGCCTCTGGGAGAGAGGGATGGTACCTTTTTCAAACACACAGTTCACTGAGAGAAGCTGGTTTCAGATGCACTGCAGAGTGGTAAGCTTCCTTTTAGCAAACAGCAGATTACTCCAGTAGGTCTGATTTACATAAACCTCATTCTTTAAAAAAAAAAAAAAAACAGAAACCTTATTATTTTGTACTGGAGTATAGCCAAATAACAATGTTGTGAGAGTTTCGGGTGAACAGCAAAGGGACTCCGTCATACATATGCATATATCAATTCTACCCCAAACACCCCTCCCATCCAGGCTGGCATATAACATTGAGCAGAGTTCCATGTGCTATTCAGTAGGTCCTTGTTGGTTATCCGTTTTAAATATAGCAGTGTACATACAGCCTCATTCTGTCTGGAAAGAAGCTTGCCTTTGGACATAATGCTGCATCAGAACAGTATACTTTTGCTTTTCTGCATCCCCCAAATTAGCCGTGCTAAAATTTTTCTTCACCAGTCCCCATGGCTTTAGGTCCTCAGGAGGAATGGTTGTCGAGTGCCTAGGACCAAACATACACTCTACAGTTCTCTACTTTTGGAGCTGATGGAGCGGTATGGAGGGTTTCCTCGGTGTTGGCCAGCAGGAACATGACAAACTCATGGCGAGGCTCTCTGAAGGTGAGAGCAGGCTAACCCATATGCTCAAGGGCTGATGGCTAGAAACCCTGCCTCACTAAGGCAGCGCCAGTCTCTTCACTAAAGGTAGTTTTCAACGCAGTCACACAATAAATTATCTTCTGACGTGAATGGTTGTGTTTCTTGGATCACTGCTTTTCCTTCTGGACTAAACTTGCATTGGCTCTTGCTTACTTACAAGCAGACATAAAGCCTCGCACCTGTGGGCTGCTTCTAGAAAGGGGAGCTATCTTTCCTGGTAGCCTTTACCCCAGTGCTAGGAATTTAATACATTCATTTATTCTTCCTTAGATAAACAGGATTAAATCCAGAATGAAGCAAGGAAGAGTCTTCAGTGGTCTGTGGTTTGCATGATTTTCAGGGTCTGCATAGTTCCAGCTGTGTAAACATGATGGAAGAACTTAGGTGTTGTCTAATGGAGAAGGATTGCAATTTGGGAGAGGCCCACTGTGGCTGGGGTGGAGTCTGACATTCTTCCACCCACTTTAGTCCCACCCCATGAGATTGGCTTTCTTAGCTCCCAGCGGAGAAGGCAATGGCAACCCACTCCAGTGTTCTTGCCTGAAGAATCCCAGGGACGGGGGAGCCTGGTGGGCTGCTGTCTCTGGGGTCTCACAGAGTTGTACGCAGCTGAAGCGACTTAGCAGCAGCAGCAGCAGAGACAGAAGTGAAGATGGGACAGCTGGTGTTAATTATACTGTCATACCTTCTTATCAGTAGGGGATGAAAACTATGCAAAGGTTGGGAAAATCTAAAGCCACATCCTCAAATGTGCTCCAGTTATGATGCTAGAAAACAAAGGAATGGAAAACAGGGGAAAAATAAGGACCCCCGAAAGATTAAATATGACAGTGAAAAGAAAATGCCTGATGAAACTGTAGCTACATTTACATTCAGTTTGATTCTCTCATGTTCACTGGAAACAAGAGCAGAGCAATATTGCCTTTGGAAGGGATTGATTTGTTCTGATATCTGGACTGTTTTATTCCTGAGATTTGTTTAAATAATGACTAGGTCAATAATGCTAAAGACTTTTAATATATGGTCAGTGAAGGGAAGTGATACAAATATAAATATTATGAATTATCCAGTTTTTCCATCTCCACCCTCCACCCACAGTTACGTTCAAAGTTGATTCGGTTCAGTTCAGTAGAGTCTGGGATCTAGTAATTATTCTGTCCCTTTGAAGAGGCACATAGGCATGCATATTCCTGAACCCCAAGGTATGGACTTTCTGAAGAGACAGCAGGTTTCCATGCCTTGGATTCTCCCGATTATTCTTGGGGGAGGGCCAGTGATAGCACAGTGGCAGTTGGCTTTCCTCTGGATGTGAACATCAGGATATGATCCTGATCAAGAAAGAAAATAAAGTACTACATTTTAAATGCACTGGGATGCTGTTGCATTCAGAGATAACTCAGATTTACTCCTGACACAACTGGCTATTGAAAAATGATTTTCCTGAGCAGCTCACTTCAAAATAATATTTCTGAGGTAGCATATTTGTTTATAGGATGGGAGCCTTTGGTTTGAGAAGAAAAGCTATTTTGATAGAGCGTTGAGTTTGAATCATAAGGGAAGTGTTCAAGAATAGAAAGGGGAGGGAAATTCAATAAATTACCATTTGATGCAATACTGGGGTGTCAGGAAACCTAGACTCACTGGAGAGTTATAGCCTATAATGTATACACATGCATTTCTTTGTTCACTAGCTGTGGGAGTCTGAAGAGGGAGAAACAGGCTTCCAGACTAGCAGCAGGGCATATGAGAACCCTTACATCTTCCATCATATTTCACCGGGGAAGAGGGCAATCCTGCCAGTCCTGTGCATGTGGTGCCCTTGGAACTCGAGCCTAGGATCCCTATTCGTGCTATGCTGCGTGCTGTAATTGTAGCATGTGGAGAGCATCCCATAACACTTAGCTCCTGGTGCTTGTCTGAATCATTAGGTATGAGCATTATGGGTGCCGTAATAGCACTGGAATTCCTGCAACTAAAAAGGAAACACATTTGGCTTCTACTTCATCTACAATCACTTACACTTAAGCTATTGATAGTTGATTGGGATCTGTAGACTGCTGGGCTTGTGCCATGGGACTTCTAAGCATATCTGATAGGTGGAACAGACAGTGAGGCTGTAGATTTTGGCAAGCAGTGGTTCCCATTAGTCAGGCTGACTGTATCTGACACAGAGATTCCAATTCACCAAGATGAAGCTTACTACTTTTCTAGGCCTTGGCTGATGGCCCAGTGATATTAACATGAAGGACAGGAGAGGGCCAGTGTTAAATTAGACTGAGTTTCCAGTGAGCAAACAGTTGTGTGTTTTACTGAATGCCCTTTGGATATTTTTTGGCAGACATAAAATTCATGGCAACTTTTTTAGATTTTGAGAAAATCATAAGTCTTAAAATTTTATTTTACAATAAATGTTAACTATTCACTCTCCTAATAGAAAAATGTGGGCTCTATTATAGGGTGTGCAGACTATGTAGTTGTACAAATAATTCCTGTCCTCGAGTGTTTCCTGTAAGGGGTGCTGGTGAACATACTGGGCTAAGGAAATTCCAGACACAGCTGTTTCTAATATTCAGAGGGGCTCCCACAGAACCATCAGGCTTACTCTGAAGTTTCCTTGGTGGAAAGTGAGAAATGTCCCAGGGAACAGACCTTTTATCATATTGGTGGATTTTCTGTCAGAGACTTGGCCACTGCTATTGTTTTTGATTGCCTCCCTGTAGCTTCCCTGGAGGTGTGAATTTCTAGGCAGAAAGATTTGATGCAATGAGGAAAGGCTACAAAGCTAAACGAAGAGAAACGAGGTCTGAGCAAAATGGTAAGACAAGAGGATATTTTGGGCAGGGCCGAAATGAGTTGAATACTACGGAATGGAGACAAGGGAAATGAGACGAGAAAAGAGAAATGAGAATTAATTCATGAGAGCACTTATTATTACAGGTGTGAATGAAAGGTCCATTGAACTCCAGGGGAACCTTCCAGTATGCAATGCCTGTGAATATGTTGAAATTTTGTGAAGACAATTCCATCTTAAATACACTGGGGGAGCTGAAAACCTGCAGTTCGTGGAATATTTTATCTGGTACATAATCAGTCTACTGTTCCCCTGCCTTGGATCTTTTGGGGGGTGTGGCCAGAAGAAAGAAAATAGAACAGATGAAAAATTTCCTCTCAGGAGCGTTCAAGCACTTCCTTAAACAAAGGCGAGATGTCAACGTCCCCTTGTACTCTCCACAAACAACCTTTCTGAGAGCTATCTTGACAATTCTCTTGCTTCCTCACACTTCCTAAGTAATTTCTGAAACACTTAGGTACCCTAATTAGTTTTACTTTTGAAAATGGAAGTTGGTTTGTGTTTAAAATAATCATCTGGACAGTCTGTGTCTAGTTGGGTGGTACAGAAGAAAGGCGAGCTCTTCTATGAATCTTTATTCCCTCTGTAAACACAGATGACCAGAAGGGAAGGCTGTTATTAATGGTAATGCAGACCAGAAAAAAAGCTGTTATTTTCAGTCTGTTGAACAGTACAAAAATGCTTCTCAAGCACTGTGTTCGGATGTTTCTTTTTATTAGCCTCCACACAAGGAATTAAACTCATTTCAAACAGTTTGTTTTCCTACTCTGGTCTCCATAAAAACTCTTGTCTCCATGAAATCATTACTCATGAGTGGTTTCTTTGTTGAAATACCGCTGACCTCCCATATTGGAATGGATAACAGGGTGTTAAACGTATAAACTTTTCAGTTTGCATAAACTCTGGAAGAAGTTGGGGGGCAAAGATTCCCCAGGAGAATAAAACCACGGGTCAATGTCTTTGTTTGTTACTGTCCCATAAGTATCTCATCCAGGAAGCTATGTCAGCATTATAGTTCTGTGTTGCATGCGTATATGTGTATGATTAAGAACAGCAAAGAGCTTGTTGAATGCCAGCAGGAGGTTTGAAAATATAATTTTGCTCTGCCCAATTCTTGTTTCCTTTCCAACGCTTTGCTACCCCCTGTCCCCAGTCCAGGACCATTAGGGTAGTTAAAGGAGTTGTGTCATGTCTCAATATGTGAGCAGATGATGACCCTTGGCGCTTCAGCTAGTCACCATTTGCATTTTGCTAAAAATGACTATTTTATCTGAAGTTTTAACACCAAGCAAGATAGATTATTTGCTGTTCACTAACTGATAGAAGTAAAGGAAAAGAGATTGCAAAGTGGAATTAAGGGGATAAGAAAGCTCTGGGGCCAAAGAAGGCTTTTTTCTTTAATTAATAATTTCCATTTACTCTTAGAATATTTTTATGCTAGAGTCCAACATCTTATATTAAACAAGTCTGCCCCCTCCCTCTCTGTAATTGCCAAATTGGCATCTCAGATAATAGAAATCATGCAGGTTTGAATGAAGCGTCAAATTCTCTACTCCCAGTGCTCTCTTGTTTTCTGAATATAGAACTAGACTCCTCAGGGCTTCTTGAGCCAGAGCATGGCATTCCTTCATTAGCCTCATGTTTCACAGACCCAGTCATGAAAGATTGGCATTTTAACCAGCAAGGGGCAAATGCAGTAAAACTGGAGTACAGAAGATGAAATGTTTTGGAAAAACAGATTATTCCAAGTGTGTAAAGATACATGATCTGTACTAAATGGACAGAGCATTTAAATTTACCAGACTGGTCTTTAGTAAGCTTTTGATTTGTTCTATTTACTTTTTTTCCAGCTTTACTAAGATACGATTGATGTGTCATTGTTTTCACTTGTGAATGGAGATGAGTATTCAGGATGATGAGGACGAATAGTGGTGCTGGTGAATGTGTGTATGTACACACATGTGTTTCTGTGATAGGTTTTTGTGGCTATAATTCAGGATTACTATGTATCAGCTCTTACACAGATTTTTCTAGAGCCATGTCAGAATGTCTTAACTCAGGTCATCTCAACCGAAAAACCTTCTGCTATTTCTGTGTTCAGAGTTCAAACCAACTCAGAAAAAACCTTCACATCTGTGGTCCAGAGAGAATCCAAGACTTTCTTGATGCTTCAGATGGAGCAGCCATTCTTTCTTTCCAAGTATAGTTGGACAAGCTGAAGGTCAGGAGGTTATACTGGAACCACTATGTGCTAAAATTGTAAAGGGTTTTTTCTTCCTAAAATGAGCAGCAAGACTAGTGTCTGGTGACCCAAATTATCAAGCTTCCTTAAAAACCTTATTACTTGGCCTTGCTTGTGATTTTGTCTAATCGCTTTTGAGGCAACACCCTGAAAAGTATAGCTGGGCTTCTCCTACTAGTATAACTGAGCTCAGTTCAGTTCAGTTGCTCAGTCATGTCTGACTCTTTGTGACCCCTTGAACTGCAGCACACCAGGCCTCCTTGTCCATCACCGGTTCCCAGAGTTTACCCAAACTCATGTCCATTGAGTCGGTGATGCCATCCAACCATCTCATCCTCTGTTGTACCCTTCACCTCCTGCCTTCAATCTTTCCCAGCATCAGGGTCTTTTCAAATGAGTCAGCTCTTCGCATCAGGTGGCCAAATTATTGGAGTTTCAGCTCCAACCTCAGTCCTTCCAATGAACACCCAGGACTGATCTCCTTTAGGATGGACTGGTTGGATCTCCTTGCAGTCCAAGGGACTCTCAAGAGTCTTCTCTAATACCACATTTCAAAAGCATCAATTTTTCGGCCTTCAGCTTTCTTTATGATTAAGTGGACAACTGGAAAAAGAATAATTCTAATTCTAAGGAAAAGAGCAAATGAATAAAATTGAGCATTGTCTGTGAAAGATGGATAATGACAGGTAAACGGAGAAAATGGCATTTGATCCCTTCAATTCTGGTATTCATTATTCATAGTTATTATTAATAAATCCCAGCACAAATGTTAGGCCTGCACCCCAGTGACATATTTGCATTCATTTTAAGTTGACTTCTACCTGGTTTTGCAAACAAAGATTTAATGGTTTTGGTTATCTCTCACTCTCCCTTGCTGCTATATATATATATATATATATATATAAAATTTTTCTTTATATACTGGCTTCTGTCCCTTTCACACT